>JAHRHZ010000249.1:47526990-47579929 GCA_024137785.1 Ginglymostoma cirratum
ATGAAGGGTCTAGGCCCGAAACGTCAAGCTTTCCTGCTCCTATGATGCTGCTTGGCCTGCTGTGTTCATCCAGCCCCACAGCTTGGCCATGTTATCAGTTTGGTTTAAGAAAACAAACTTTGTTATACCAGTGGAGAACTGGAACTAGGAAAGGAATCAGTGCAGCCCTCCTACATCAGTTTAACACTTCATAAAGGAGCTCACGTGACTGAACCATGAGTTGGATGTACTCCTCCATTTTCAATCCATACAGTCCCTGTATCCGAAAGCATTGACAATGGGAACACCTCTCTGTTGTGACTGGTCTCAGTGAACTTCCTTCCCATGAACTTCTGAGGTGTTCAGCTAATCAGGACTGTCTCTATCCTCCATCCTGTAAGGGTTTTGATTATGTCTGCCGATGTTTCAAGATCCTATTAAGTAGCATGGTACTTCTGAAGCAGAATCACCCAATCTAAACGTGTGTGAGGATCCACTGAGGTAACTGTATCTGTGCTTGTGGAGGGTACACTTGCACAAAGTGTGTTTGGTTGTAGTTGTGCTCATAGAATCCCTACAATGTGGAAATAGGCCATTCAGTCCAACAAGTCCACACCGACACTCTAAAGAACATCCCACCCAGACAACACCCCAACACAAAGTTGTCCCTGTAATCATGCATTTACCATGGCTAATCCACTTAACCTACATATCCCTGGATACTATGGGCAATTTAGTATGACCAATCCACCTAGCCTGCACATCTTGGACTGTGGGAGGAAACTAGAACATACGGAGGAAACCCACACAGACACAGAGAGAACGTGCAAACTCCACACAGATATTTGCCCGAGGCTGGAATTGAACCCGGGTCCCTGGTGCTGTGAGGCAGTGGCGTTGACCACTGATCCACCATGCAGTCCATGCTCTGAATATTCTTGGCTGCTGATAGTAAGGAATTGGTCTAATTGCTTTGCCAATGGGGACTTGGGGACTTGGGGACTTGGGGACCACAGATGGGAGATCGTGAGAATTTGCCTTGGAGAGTCAAAGCTTATGCAGGTACTGAAATTTCCCAATGCGTCTCAGTATGCTGGTGGACTTCATGGAATTCGGTACACCCAGAATGAATACATCACACTCCGCCACCACCGATGACTATCTCTCCTTGGATGGTCTCCTCATGGTCCTGGTGACATCTATGACTACCTCCAAGGTGATGATGGCTTGTCAGTATGAAATCTTTCCTCCTGCTTGGATTCTTTCATGAAAATTACAAGCTCATCTCTCCTGCAACAACAAATGCGATTGACATAAGGCACTGTTCTCTCTCCAACCAACATCTGCTGTACCTATGAATTGAAAGTTGCATTTTTTTCAGACCCTCAGCAGCACATGGTGAATCTGAGAGCATCTGCAGGAATTAGTAAATATCTTGAAAGGAGACTTCACCAATATTCAGGACAGCATTTGCCTTGAGCAGTGAGATAGTGGAAGGTAAACACTCAGAAGACTGGTGAGAAGGCTTGATGCTGCATGTTTTTTTGTTTACTCAGAACAGATATGGCAATTGAAACTCAGTTACTGCACACTATGTCAGCTACCTTGATTCAGGCCTCCTTGGTCAGGGTGGGTGGTTCCATCCTGTCACCCTCCAAAAGGAGGACCTCCATCCTCTCTATCACAGCCTCAATGACCATCTCTTGGTCTGTGCATATGAATGGTTGAGGCTCATGCCTCCCCTGGGATGTCTTGCCAACAATAGATAGTGCAAAGAAATGGCAGCCATAGTAATGGCTACCATTGTCCACTCAATCTGGGCGGACAATTACAGTGACCAACTTCCATTCTCATCCATTCAGCCACTGACAGTCTGCCAAATCTATTTACACACCAATGAAATTAGATCCCCAAAACTTGGAGTTGAGACTATTTCCCGAAGAGAGAGAGGGGATGGGTTTGGAACCTGAAAATTGTCCTAACGATTGTTTCCCGTTCCATGGAAGGAAATTCCCGCCTGTGGTTTCATATCTTCTAGCTCAGGTTCTAATCTGACTCTGAACTTTTACTGGAAAACTGGTTTACATCAATATACAAGTTATTTAATGGAATTGGAACCACAAAGTAATTTGGTATAAGTTTCACACTTCAGGATCATGGCATCTTGCTGGTGCTGGCCATAGTGAGGAGCATTGGAAGTGGACACGAAGACTACTCCACTTTGCCCAGCCATATCATGGAATTGTGCCACGTCCATCATGGAGACTGAAATGAGTGATGATGTGTTCAAATCTTCAGTCTTCTGTCACGTTGCCTTAAGATGTTACAAAAATGCTGGCATGTCGGGCAGTTTAAGACTTTTTAACAATCTTTAAGAATTCATTTACATTCTGAATGGTGTGAAAAATTGGATTAAAAGTGATGACACAAAATAAGATGTTTGAAAAGAAAGGAATTAAGCAACCAGATCCACTTTAAAAAGTTTGTTAGGTCCACATCTGAGTAATAACTGAACAATAGTTTCCACAGTCAGTCAGGGTTATGCTTTCCAGCTGTTCATGCACAAAAATAAGCAAAGATATGCTTTCTGTTATAAAGCATCCCATTACATCTGTCAAACTTCCCATACCACTTCACTGACGATTAACTACTGCTTTGAAGCACAGAAATATTTCCTTAACAGGCATAGATGGTAAACACCTCAAGCACAAGGTCTAACAAACAGCAATGAGATGAATGAACTTGTAATCAACTTCAATTAGGAATGTTGGCCAAAGCAACTTCCAATTATGCTTTGTGGAATCTTTAGTGTATACTCCCATAGTTGCTGAGTGCAAGAATCAGACCTCAAAAACATATACATGTTTTTGAAAAGTTACTATTTTTGTATGATTGTTATCTATTGTCATCTTGGCATGTCTCAAAGAATCCAATTTCAGCAGTGTCTGTGGAAAAATGTATCACCCACATCCATGTGTTTGTACACAACAGTTCATCAGAACTACAATGGAGAACTCAAGAGTTTCTGCAGCAGAACCTTCATTTGCCATAGGTCTTCCTGTGATGAAAGGATCTCTCGTAAAAACTTTTACTGTTGTTATGATATATTTAAGATGAAATAGGGCCAGCCACATCTGTCCAGCTGCAACATAATAGGAAATCAGATGGAGAATGTAAAGTGCTACATATCAGAAAGATCAATGCACAAGACAATTACGGCCTGAATTCTGTTCAAATAGTTAGGAATGAAGTTGAGAGACACTCAAGTTCTTCGTAAAGATTCAGTCCAGTGAATGCAAAACAGCAATCAACAGAATGTTGAATGTACAGCCAGAATAGTAGAATATAATTCCAAAAAGGCATAATAAGCCTCTACAGTGTTTTGAACAGATGGGGCATTGAGTGCTCTATCCAGTTGGATCATTACATCACAAAAAAGATATTCAAACACTGACCACAGTGCAAAGAAGAACAATGAAGCTTATCTCTAGGGATCGAGTGCCTGGTGAAGTGGAATTAGACAAGAGACGACTTTGAACCATTAGAAGTTCTTCAAGGGGAGGCAATGGCCTACTGGTATTATCACTGGATTATTAATCCAGAAACCCAGATAGTGTTCTGGAGACCTGGGTTCAAATCCTGCCATGGCAAATGGTGGAATTTGAATCCAATAAGTATCTGGAATTAAGAATCTAATGACAACCATGACTCCATTGCCAATTGTCAGGAAAAAACCCATCTGGCTCACGAATGTCCTTTAGGGAAGGAAACTGCCATCCTTACCTGGCCTGGTCTACATGTGACTCCAGACCCACAGCAATGTAGTTGACTCTGAACTACCCTCTGGGCAATTAGGGATGAGCAATAAATGCTGCCTGGCCAGCAATGCCCTCATCCTGTGAATGAATAAAGGAGGTGGGGCCTACTTCAGTAAATCTTCATTGTCAAGCCTTAATTATTCTCTGTGTTGGCAGCCTGCTGCTCAAGTATATAAAACCTCCATAGTGGTAACTGATCATAATGAGCTTAAAAAATATGGATTTATTGAATCATTGGACAGAATTTGTGGCAGGTGATGGGAAAATAGGACATTTAAATCATGCCAGGAGGTATTTTACCAGGTATGAATCACTGGGTTTGAGGGGAGGGGTGTGATGTAAGAGTAGCCAGCAACAAGGGCTTTTAGCCACCAACTTCCTTTTTGATGTGGGGATGCTGGTGTTGGACTGTGGTGGAGAAAGTCAGAAGTCACATCAGGTTATCATCCAACAGATTTGTTTGTAACTTCAAGCTTTCAGAGCATTACTCCTTCGTCTAGTGAAGTGGAGGCTTCACTTCACCTCCACTTCAACTGATGAAAGAGCAGTGCTAAGAAAGCTTGTGATTTCAAATAAACCTGTTGGACTATAACCTGGTGTGGTGTGACTTCTGACTTTCTTTAAGACATTTGGAAAAAGTAAGTCCCTGAGTTTCAATGGGTGAAGTGAACAGTGCAAATGAAACATAGTGTTAACTTGATACAGTTGGCATGAGAGATTCTGACATGGATTTAATAATACAATGTAATCTGAGCAAACTGGTGACACAGTCTAATTTTGAGTTCTCAAATCACCAGTTGGAAGATACCAGTAAGTGAGGTCGCTTTTGGTACAGAATAGTACCTACTCACATCAAAGTCTTAGAAACATTATAATTAGGTCAGAATATCTTTTCCTGTAATTAATGTGAAAGTATAACATCATAAAACATAGGAACAAAAGCAGGCCATTCAGCCTATTGAATTTAACCATCATGCAATGAGATCATGACTGATCTGATAATCCTCCACTCCACATTCCTGCCTTTTCCAAAACTCTTGATTGCCCCACTTTGCCAATAGTAGATTAAAGCTTTGGTTAAATTCTCGGAATCTTTCAGTCAGGTCAGCTTTCAGGAACTTGTTTTGCACTTATTGCTACATCATGAATACTCAACAAGACCTCAGTTTATGGGCACAACCTTGTTAGCTAGAAGTGGAAAACTCGTATGCCATAAACCTGACTATACCAACAGTTGTGCTACTGGTGGTATTGTTGGATTCTTTCAAGTTCAGGTGAGTACAATTTTTTTCAGTTCCTCGACTCCTTCACAACCAAAATGTTTCCTAGTTAGAATTTTTCCCACATTGGCAGGAAACCTATTCATGTTAATCACTTGTGAGAAAGTTCAGAAAGTATAGCTTGTTACTGTTAAATGTTTGCAGTGTTAGGAGTGAAGCTTGACTGGGCCATAAGCCTACCAAAATGAAGCAGTCATTCTGGCTAATGCCAGCATACCAGTAAGGGCGGACACATGGGGTTGCATTCCAAGATGGCAATGGTGTAGTGGCCTTGTTCCTGGACTAATAATCCAGTGACCCAGGTAATGTTCTGGGGACTAGGGTTAAGATCTCAACATGGCATATCATGGAAGTAAAATTTTTTAAAAAGATAAAGAAAATCTGGAAATAAAAAGTCCAAGGATGATCATTAAACCATTGTTGATTATTGTAAAAACACATCTGAGTTCACCAATATCTTTTGGGGACAGAAATCTGCTGCCCTTTCCAGATCTGGCAGACATGTGTTGTGAGACCTGGAGCAGTGGATTTGACTGTTAGCTGCCTCCTGAAATGGCCTAGTGAGCTACTCAGTTGTATTAAACCACTAAGAAGTCGGTAGAGTAAAACCAAACAGACTATCTGGCACTGACCCAAACTCCAGATATGAAAACAACAAATCAAATCTCCCCTATGCTGCTAAGTATTCCTTTCCCTTGTCCAAATCATGTTGTGTTTGGGCATGGATGGTTTCTGTCTCTGAGGAGTCACAAATTGTGCTGAACATTATGCAATCATCAGTGACCATTTATGAACACCCTTGTTGCCCTTCTCTTCAAGCATTTGCTGAAACTCCTCCTCACTGCTTTACTGAATGTTGGAATAACCTGTCGCTTCATTCATCAGCGTTTCCTCTGCCAACCTCTACTGCCTAAGTAATGCTAACAGTCCCCCATCTCTCACAGGAGTTTTACCACTCAGTCCTCACAAATATAAACCTCTCAGCACTAGCAATGGTACCTCTGTGCTGGTTAGGCACCTGAGAATTCTTCCTCAAGTTTTTGAACATACTGACTATGTCATCAATTAAGACTCAAGTTCCTAATTATGCTCGTGACTGCTGTGCCCTGAAATGTCCCAGATATTGTGTTTTACCCATTACTGCTTATTGAAAATATAAAACCTCTCCTGTGAGGCCTGGCAATAAGTTCATCAGACAATTAATTGAGTTAAATTTCCAAAGAAGAGTCGTTGGACATCAAATCTTAACTCTGTTTCTCTCTCCACAGACCTCCACCACTTTCTCTTTTTATTCTTCAGCATTTGCGGTATTTTACTTCTATTAATTCTGGCATGTGAGCTTTCAAATGTTCCTTCACTCTTTGAAAGATTAGTCTTCCAGAAATGTCAACTTTTTTTTCACATGTTTGCATTTTGATGCGTGTCACTGGCAACATTTATCACCTATGTCGAACAGTCTTTGAGAAATGTGAAGTGATTCATTTTGGAAGGTCAAGTTTGAATGCAAAATACAGGGTTAATGGCAGGATTCTTGGCAGTGTGGAGGAACAGAGGGATCTTGGGGTCCATGTCCACAGATCCCTCAAAGTTGCCACCTAAGTTGATAGGGTTGTTAAGAAGGCTTATGGTGTGTTGACTTTCATTAGCAGGGGAATTGAGTTTTAGAGCCATAGGGTTATGCTGCAGCTCTATAAAACCCTGGTTAGACCACACTTAGAATATTGTGTTAAATTCTGGTCACCTCCTTATAGGAGGGACGTGGAAGCTTTACAGAGGATGCAGAGGAGATTCACCAGGATGCTGCCTGGACTGGAGGGCAGGTCTTATGAGGAAAGGTTGAAGGAGCTAGGGCTTTTCTCATTGGAGCCAAGAAGGATGAGAGGTGACTTGTAAAGATGATGAGAGGCATAGATAAAGTGGATAGCCAGAGACTTTTTCCCAGGGTGGAAATGACTATTATGAGAGGGCATAATGCTAAGGTGATTGGAGGGAGGTAAAGGGGAGATGTCAGAGGTAGGTTCTTTACACAGAGAGTGGTGGGCGTGTGGAATGCGCTGCCAGCAGTGGTAGTGGAGTCAGATACATTAGGGACATTTAAGCAACTCTTGGATAGGCACATGGATGATAGTAAAATGTACAGCATGCAGGGTAGTTTGATCTTAGAGTAGGATAATAGGTTGGCACAGCATCATGGGCAGAAAGGCCTGTACTGTGCTGCACTGTTCTATGTCCTTTGTTTAAGATGTGTTGACACAGTCTTATTGCTGGGGTTCTGGAGTCTGATGTCAGCCAGACCAAGCCAGGACAACTGATTTCCTGTTTTACAGAATTTTACAGTAAGCCAGATGGTTGTTTACAACAGTTCAATAGTTCATGAGTATTATTCACAAAATTAGTGTTTGATTCAAGTTTCATTAATCCAACTGAATTTAAATTCTGCCAACTGGCTTGGGAGGATTTAAACTTGTGCCTCAAGAGCATTGTTCTGGGCATCTGGATTGTTAATCCAGTAACATTATCACTTTTCTATCCCAAATCCAAGGTACGAATTTCAAGTTCAGTCTACTTCTTATCAATAACTTTCATCAAATGCCTTCTGAATAATATCCATACTCTCTTTCTGGTCGGCTTGAACATTTTCAAATTGTTCAGTCAGTTTTTGAGGAATTAGATACTTAGCAGTTTCTTGACAGCAGATGTTAGACTAAGTGCTAGTCTCAGAGTCTCCTTTCTTTCCAAGATAACAGTCAAAGCATAAGTTTCCAATTGAAAGGCACAGATCCACATCAGGTAAACTTTGCAAGATTATAGTCAGGGTATCTGCAATGTTTGCAATTTTTTAAAAAGACTTTTGTTGAAACCATCTGAGGTCTCGTGCATTTGTCATTCTTTTCTTTGAATTATTTCATGTGATGTGGGCATTGCTGGCCATGTCAACCTTTACTGCTCACCTTTAATGAACGTTGAGAACGTGGTGGGGAGTCACTTTCACCACTGCCTTCTTGAATAGCTACACTCCGTGTGGCCCAAATTCACAGTACTGCTAAGAATAGAGATCCAGGATTTTGGATCAGCGACACTAAAGGAACGGCATATAATTCCAAGTCAGAATGGTGAGCGAAAGTTTTTGAGAAGATTTGTAGCTTAGGTCTTGGATGATGTTGTAGACTTGCTCGCCGAGCTGGTGTGTTGGATTGCAGATGTTTTGTCAATCTGCTAGGTAACATTGTCAGTGCACCTCCAGTGAAGCGTTAGTGTTCTGTCCACTTGTTATTTACATGCATCAGTTTGAGAATAACAAGCTGGACAGAACACCAACACTTCATCAGAGGCGCACTGACGATGTTACCTAGCAGGGTGATGAAATGTCTGCAATCGAACACACCGGCTCGGCAAGCATGTCTGCAACCTTAGGATGGTGAGTGGCATGGAGAGGAGTTTGAAAGTGATAGTGTTCCCACATATCTGCTGCCCTTGTCCTTTAAATGGAAGTAGTTGTGGGTTTGGAAGGTGCTGTCTAAGGATCTTTCGTGAATTTCTGCAGTGCTTCATGTTGACAGTATACACTGCTGCTCCTGAGCTTCAGTGGTGGAGGGAGTGGATGCTTCGAGATGTGGTGCCAATCAAACGGGCTGCTTAGTCTTTGATGGCATCAAGTTTCTTGATTGTTACTGGAGCTGCACCCATCCAGGTGAGTGGGGAGTATTCCATCACACTCCTGACTTGTGCCTTGCAGATGGTGTACAGACTTTGGGGAGTAAGATGGTGAGTTACTTGTCCCAGTATGCCTGTGACCTGCTTTAGTAGCCATTGTGTTTATGTGGCAAGTCCAATTGAGTTTTTGGTCAATGGTAACCCCAATGATGTTGATAGTGTGAGATTCAGTGATGGTAACATCATTAAATGTCAAGGGGCAGTTGTCAGATTGTTTCTTATTGGAGATGGTCATCGCCTGGCATTGTGTGATGCCAGTGTTACTCACTTCTTGTCAGACCAACCCTGGATATTGTCGTTGATCTTGTTGCACTTGAACATAGGCTGCTTCAGTATTGAGGAGTCGTGATTGGTACTGAAGATCATGCAATCATTGGCAAGCATCCTGTAGGATCGAGAAAAAATCTCCATCATCTAAAATACAAGACTTTGCAATATCTAAAATTATGAGCAAAACCCTATTCTACAGCTGAACTAGCACTGAGCAAATAGATAACAGAGCCAGCAGAATGGAAAGCGCTGTCTGGGATAATTGTTCAGCCTGGAATTCTAATTTACACCTCTTCTCTAAAAAAGACAATTAACTGTAACTAACAGACTCTGGCCAGAGACAGCTTTTACACCTCAGGCTACCCAGTATGGGGCCTACACAGGTGCCGGGCATTCAACTTCAATTGAAATCCACTCACACAAACGATCAGGAAACCAATTGACTTCAGAAGGAAACAACAGAAACACAATGGAAAGTACAGGTTTGGCGTGAAGATTAGGGGCCAGCAATCAGAATAATTTCAGGCCCCACTTTCACCTGAAAGAGCAATTCCAGGAGCAATCCGAGAGCAATCCAAGAACTGAGAACTTCTGAGCAAGAGCTACCAGACACAGGCCTGTTCCAAACCAGAAAAAGCAATAGCAACTGACCATGACCAGCAAATCCAAAAACTGACAAACTCTGCAAACCAACTGACCCAACCATCACCATCAGGCCTCAGGCACATCCTGAGATAAAAACCAGGCCTGCAAAACCAGCAAAAATTAAAGAAAACCAAATACTTACCTGAGACATGATGGAAATGACTGTTACAAGGGGGAATAATTTTAAGCTGATTTGAGGAAGGTATAGGGGAGATGTCAGAGGTAGTTTCTTCACATAGAGTGTGGTGGGCGTGTGGAATGCGCTGCCAGCAGTGGTAGTGGAGTCAGATAATTTAGAGACTTTTAAGCGACTCTTGGATAGGCACGGAGAGGTTAGTAAAATGTAGGGTATGCTGGGTAGTTTGATCTTAGTAGGATAATAGGTCAGTACAACATCGTGGGCCGAAGGGCCTGTACTCGCTGTACTGTTCTATGCTCTAGATCCAATACGCACCTTACCAAACTGCATTTTCTTAGTGGTGAGCTTAATTTCCTGAGATCACAAAGTTTCGACCTATCCAGCATGGAGGGGATGGTGGATAGCAACTGTGAATTGGAATGCCAGGGTAGGAATTCTGATTAAATTGACTACAATTAAACATTGTTGTTTTTCTCTGTGTGTCAGTAGGCTAAGGTTCTATAGTGTACTTACTAATTTTACTGTTCTCAGCATAACTGCTCGTATCAATTTCCCTGTTTATTGTATTTACCTTTATTTCTTGTATTATACTTACCTTCAGAACTTTAAATATACACATGGATGTTTTTGCCCTGAAACACCTGTCAATTGCCTATTCATTTCACATTCCCTAAATATGTCCACTGTCCAAAACCAGGGATCTGGGGGTGATTTGAACCACTTAAAAATCAGAAAATTACTGATTGCAAACCAAAACCTTACAATCCCCACTTCTGACCTTATGATGGTGGGAAGGTCATTGGTGAAGCAACTGAAGACTACTGGACACGATTGTGAGGAACTCCTGCAGAGACGTCCTAGATCTGAAATGAATGACCTCCAACAACCAGAACCATCTTCCTATGAGCCAGGTATGGCTCCAAACAGCGGAGAGTTTGCCCCCTGAAACTTATTAATTTCAGCTTTGCTAGGGATCTTTATTCCACACTTGGTCAACTGCAGCCTTGATGTGAAGGGCTGTCACTTTCACCTCACCTTTGGAATTCAGCTGTTTTGTCCATGTTTGAACCAAGGCTGTAATGAGATCAGGAGCTGAGTTGCACTGGCAGAACCCAAACTGGCCATCACTGAGCAGGTTATTGCTGAATGGGTGCTGTTTGATAGCACTGTTGATGGCACCTTCCATCACTTTACTAATGATTGAGAGTAGGATGGGGATATTTATGAAGCCTCCTCCTCCAGTGAGTTGTTTAATTGTCCACCACCATTCATAAATGGATGTGGTAGGACTGCAGAACTTAAATCTGATTCCTTGCTTTAGGATTGCTTAGCTCTGTTTCTCCTTTGCTGCTTATGCTGCTTGGCATGCAAGTAGTCCTGTTTAGTAGCTTTACCAGGTTGACACCTCATTTTTACGTATGCATGATGTTGCTCCTGGCATGCTCTCCTGCACTCTTCATTGAACTAGGGTTGCTTCCCTCGCTTGATGGTAATGGTTGAGTAGGGAATATGCTAGGCCATGAGGTTGCAGATTATACTGGAGTACAGTTCTGTTGCCATTGATGGCCTACAGCACCTCATGGATGCCCAGTCTTGAGTTGCTAGATCTGTTCAAAGTCTGTTCCATTTAGCATAGTGATAGTGCCACATAAGACAATGGAGGGTATTCTCAATGTGAAGGTGGGACTTCGTCTCCACATGGACTGTGGAGTGGTCACTCTTATCAATACTGTCACGGACAGATGCATCTACAGCTGGTAGATTGGTAAGGATGAGGTCAAGTATGTTTTTCCCTCTTGTTGGTTCCATCATCACTTGCTGCAGACCCAGTCTAGCAGTTATGTCCTTCAGGACCTGACCAGCTCGATTAGTCGTGTTGCTGCTAAGCCACTATTGGCGGTGGATATTGAAATCTACCACCCATTGTACATATTGTGCCCTTGACACCCTCAGTGCTTCCTCTGAGTGTTGTTCAACATTGAGGAGCATCGATTCATCACGGAGGGAGGACAGTATGTGGAAATCAGGAGTAGGTTTCCTTGACCATGTTTAACTTGAAGCCATGACGCTTTATGGGGTCCAGAGTCAATGTTAAGGACTCACAGGGCAAGCCCCTCTGACTGTATACCACTGTGCTGCCACCTCTGCTGGGTTTGTGCTGCTGGTGGGACAGAACATATCTAGGGTTGAGACGGAGGTGTCTGGGACATTGCTTGTGTATGTCTCTGTCAGACTTTTGCTCAACTTATCTGTGAGACAAGTCTCTCAATTTTGACACTAGCTCCAGATGTTAGTTAGTAAGATTTTGCAGCTTTGACAGGGCTGTTTCTGCCTTTGTCTTTTCTGGTGCCTCGGTTGATGACAGGTGATCCATCCAGTTTCATATTTTTTGTTGAGACTTCATATCAATTGATACAACAGAGTGACTTACTAGGCTATTTCAGAGGACAATTGAAAGTCAACCACATTTCTGTGGGTTTGGAGTCACATGTAGGTCTGACCAAGTGAGGATGGCAGATTTCATTCCCTGACAGACATTAGTGAACCAGGTGAGTTTTTCCAACAATTGACAATGATTTCATGGTCATAAGTATATTCGCAATTCCAAAATTTTTGTTGAATTCAAATTCCACCATTTATCACGTCTTGGTCTCTTTAAGGCTACATCTAGTGATCAAAATTTAATCCAACCATGAATAATTATGCACATTTTCACTACTGGCATATTGTGTTTTTAAGCACTTCAGAATGACATTCGTTATCCGTACAGATTGCTCAGTAATTTTTTTTAAGTCCGGTCTATTCATTAAGTCATTTTCCTCTGTTCTCTGAAGTAAATTCACCTTCAAACAGAACCTCTAAGTTATAAAACTTCTACTTGGTGGAGTGGAAGGCATCTTGTCTCTTCTGACAGGAATTAGGTAAGCTACAATCATTTCATTTCTTCGTGAGTCCCCAACATGAATTAGCAAAAGATTAACAATTTATTGCACCGACAGTATTATACAAATGTGACAATGTAGGATTAATTTGTTTCTTTTTTCATGAATAATGGCCCTGAACATGGATGACTTTCCTGCCGTGATGTTCATCAAACTCAGTGGGAACTCCTGAATGGCTCTTCAGTGGCTGCTTCCACCTACTTCAGCACAAATTTTGCTAAGCTCCTAACAATGTTACTCCAGGAGATTGAGGGAACATGCCTGCTCTTCCTAGCCGTACAACAAGTGTTAAATGCAGGTGTGTTCATGTGTGTTTGTGTGTGTTCTCATGTGTGTGTGTGTGTTTATGTGTGGCTGTGTGCATGTTTGTGTACATGTGCATGTGGTTGTGCGTGTGTGTATGTGTGGTTGTGTGCATATGTTTGTGTGTGCGTGTGTGTATGTGTGGTTGTGTGCATGTGCATGTGCATGTATGTATGTGTGGTAGTGTGCATGTTTGTGTACTTGTGCGTGTACATGAATGTGTGGTCGTGTGCGTTTGTGTACGTGTGTTTGTATGTATGCATGTGTCTAGTTGTGTGCATGTTTGCGTACGTGTGTACGTGTGTGTGGTTGTGTCATTTTTGTATACATGTGTGTGTGCGCATACGTGTGCGCGTGTCATCTGTCAGCCTCTACTGATCCTAGCTCCTTTCTTGTCCTGTCTCGTTTTAGAAGGAATTTTGTAAGAGCTTCCCGTCCAAAATTGTCCCTGTCAAAATGCAATCAGATCTATATAACACAAATGGGACCCGACAAACATATAGAGAGAAGACCTCAAGTGACTGCAGGGCAGGCAAGAAGCCTGGACAACTTTAGGCACCTGAACATGAAGTATCCATATTGAGACCCCTGTATTGGTTTTCATACAAATATAAACAAATTAATGTGATTCATTTTTAGTTGCGTATAGATAAGTATCCTGCTTATCTATAAGTAAGCACACAACATAATAAATATGCAGCTTAAAAACATACTTTTCCAGAATTTGAGCTGTATTGGGAGTTGTAACATGGGTCATTTTCTCCCTGTGCTGAACTAAACTGTAATTCCAATTGGAAGAAAGCCATAAACTCAGGAATGCAATGGATACTCAAACTATTACAAGGATTTATTTTAAATTAAATTTACTTGCAGTGCTGGAGAAGGTCAAGCAGAACAAAACATTGAATACTGTAATTCCCTTAGTTTCCGTAATGGGCTGTGGACAGTTTCTGTAAAGGGAATGATTTGCTACTAGAAAGTATGAAATTAATGTTCACATTTATACTATAAGTGGAACTGGGACAGAGATAAATTTGAATATGGGTTTGATTGCAATTGCCTTGATGGTTCAATGTGTCAATGCACAAAGAAATATGAGAATTTCATTATCGGAGGGATCGAGAAATGCTTGAGGTCTTATCAATGCTGGGTTGGTAGATTTCAGTGAAGATGTCAGTGAGCTAAATTTTACCAGAAAACGATTAAGTGTTTTTTTCGAGATGGATACCTGCCCCTATGTGTAAATTATCCTTGCACAGCATAGCAATGAAAGGTGTTGGTGTGCTCTGAAGGGCAGAATTATGTAAATTTTCGGAGATGTGCCATAATGACACAGCAAAGCTGGCGGGTATGTGTTGAACGCCAATGATTCTGGATATAGGATGTGTGCAGCTATTGCTGATGGAGTGTGTCTGAGATGTTGGTACTGGGTATCCAAGATGGAAGTCAAGGGAAACAAACACTGAGTTGGAGCCACAAGGGGTACCCGCTTTGACTTTCTAATCGGGAATTGTCAGTGTCTCGTTTCTATCTCGTCTGTGGGAGAATCAGAAACTGTATGATAATAAAGTGGGATTATGTAATAATGAGATATTAATACTTACAAATAGGCCTGTTAGTGCTCCTGTTCACAACACTTGTTTACTCTCGATGTTGAGAAGCTCCTCGTTGGCTATTTCTTGCGATTTCCCAGCTTTCTCACCATGACTCATGTTGTTCCGGATTGTGTAAATGCTGCTCAGTGTGTCCAAGAAGAAAATAAATTTGAATTCATTTATGGACAGGGCCATTTGGCTCAGATAGTTAGAGCATGGTGCTTAATGGAACCAGTTGTGCTTTTAGTCGACGCATTGAATCATCAACACAATTGCAATCATACTCATGTTCGAATTTATCTCTCTCCCCGTTCCACTCTAATTTTAGACTTTCTAGTAGCAAATCACTTTCTTTACAGAAACTGTCCACAGCCCATTACGGAAACTAAGGGAATTACAGTATTCGATGTTTTGTTCTGCTTGACCTTCTCCAGCACTGCAAGTAAATTTAATTTAAAATAAATCCTTGTAATAGCTTGAGTATCCATTGCATTCCTGAGTTTATGGCTTTCTTCCAATTGGAATTACAGTTTAGTTCAGCACGGGGAGAAAATGACCCATAGTACGACTGCCAATGCAGCTCAAATTCTGGAATAATATGTTTTTAAGCGCATGTTTATTATGTTGTGTGTTCAATCCTTGATAGGCAGGATACTTATCAGGGTAGGCCAATACAATTAATGGTAAGGCCTTAGGTTGTGTTGTCGAATACAGAGCCCTAGAGTGCAGGTACATAATTCTTTAAAGTTTGTGTCACATATAGACAGGATGGTCAAAAAGGCATTTGGCATGCTTGCCTTCATTGCTCAGTCCTTTGAGTGTAGGAGTTGGGATGTTATGTTGAATTGTACAGCACGTTGTTGAGGCCTTTTCTGGAATATGTGTCCAGTTCTGATCATCCAGTTATAGGAAGGATATTATCAAGCAGGAGAGGGTTCAGAAGAGATTTACCAGGATGTTTCTGAGTATGGAAGTTTTGAGTCACAAGGAAAGGCTAGATAAGTCGGCACTTTTTTCACTGGAGCATTAGAGGTTGAGAGGTGACCTGATAGAAGTTTATAATAAAATGAGAGGTGTAGATAGAGTTGAAGTTTATAATAAAATGAGAGGTGTAGATAGAGTTGATGGCAGTTGTCTTTTCCCTAAGATGGGAAGTTTCAAGACTAGGGGACACATTTTTAAGGTGAGAGGAGAGAGATTCAAAAAAGACATTAGAAGCAAATTTTTTATACAGAGGGTGGTTTGCGTATGGAATGAACTTCCTGAGGAAGTGGTGGATGGTACAATTACAATGTTTAAAAGGCATTTTGATGAATATATGAATAGGAAAGGTTTGGAGTGATATGATCCAGGAGCAGGCAGGTGGAACTAGTTTGGTTTGGGATTTTGTTCAGCATGGACTGGTTGAACTGATCGGTCCGTTTCTGTGCTGTATGACTCTATGACTTGACCCAATGTGATATTGTGACACCATGGAATACCTGCTGATGATAGCGATGTGTGGTGTGACAGAAAGATAATTAGGAACCCCTAAAAAAATAAGGAAGCAATATGAAAGGCAATAATTTTCAAACTCAATGCCTTGATTGAGCCTCAGTTGACTTTCAAATCTCACATTCACTTCACCAAAGATGGCCTTTATCTACCTTCACAATATTTCTATCCCGCACACATCACTTACTCCCACTGTTGCAAATATTCTTATCAAAGCAGATCTGAATAATTTTTTGAATATCTTCCCCATTGGTCTTCTAATCTCCATCTTTCACAGACTCCGCACCATGCTCACGTAACACCGTTTTTCTTGCTAAACTCAATTAATTACCCAGTCACCAGTGCAAATATTTCAATTTTATCTTTTTTTATTCTCCCTAAAACTATTCCACCTTACCTCTCTGAATTCCTTCTACTCTATATTTTAATGTAGAAACTTATCACCCTCTCATTCACAAGAATACAAGAACATATGAAATAACCATATGGTGGCAGGAGACTGCTCTGCAATTTGCTATGACCATGGCCGTGCTTGTGTTTCAACTCCACTCTGCCACCCTCTCTTGCTTCCCTGATTCCTGGACAGATCAAATACCTGTCTATCTTACCTCTAAATTTGTGCATGCTGGAGAATTCACAGAGAATTCCAAATGATCATCACCACTTGTTTGAAGTAATATTTCCTCAACTCAAGCCATAAAAGTTGGTTCCATATCCTGAAATTGTACAAAATATTCTCTCCCAGTCTGAGGGGGGAGAGCAACTAACTACAATTTATCTACCTATTAGTGACCATTTTACACTCACAATGGCAATTTATCACTCACTGGATGGGGCCAGAGCCTGGGAAGGGTACCCGGGCTGCTTTTGTTTCTGAATCCCCAACAGGCCATTGAAGATACCTCCTCTAACTGTCCACTTCAGAAACCTCAACTCTGATTCATTCCTTGCAGCTCTGACCCCAGTACTGAAGGCTCATCCCTCTGCACAGGAGCTTGCCAGCACAGCAGATAAAGAAAGTTTCTTCCCAGCCCATTAAGTTCACCTCAACATGGAGACTGCCTCTCCCTCTCCCTGCAGCCACCACAGTAGAAGCTTTGTGTATTCCATGATTGGACCAAAAGGTTAGAGAGGCAGGTCATGGCCTTTAAAGGAACAGTAGTCCTGATGATTGCCTTCTTAATCGGTCAGCAACAGCAAAACTCCTTGAGATGTCCTACTTGCACAAGTTTGGGAACTGCATTGATCATGATAGTGTTCATCCTAGTGTGCTGGTCCTGCTCAAGGAAAACTATTCCTGACAGATTTCTTTAACAATTATTTCTAGTTCCAAATCTAGAACTTTCCAATTCATGCTGGAGCCAGATGTTTTTAATTCAATCTCAATAGTCATTCTGCCAAGTTTGTCATGGATTGTATTCCATAAATATTTATATTAATTAGATTTCCTTATCGCATTACATCTTATAAAATGGCATATGTTAGATATAACTGGAAACTTATGGCCAACATTGTCAGACCAACTGAATTCAACCGAAGACATGGGTCACATTGATGTGATGTATGTTCACAATATATTATTATTATTTGGGAATTTCATTTCTGAAATGGAGAGCAAAACTATTTAATTCTCAGTTTAATGAACATCTGATTTTTGTTATAGAAGAGAGGCAGGAAATAATGTTGAACAGAGAGATCAAAACAAAATTTACAAGAAGTCATGTGATTTTAACTAAATAACCAACAAACCACCAATAGAGATAATTGCTCAGGTTTTTGGTGACTTGACTAATCTAACATAGACAGAGAGAGAGAAGGGAGCCAGGAGAAGATCCATTCAAGTAGAAGAAGTCCATAACAGGGACTGTTATTACCATATCCACACAGTCAGGGCTGAGAACAAGGGCTGTGAAGAAAGCTTCAGAAGTAGAAAGGTTCAGCAAGGCAGAGATCTGGAACCTGAGACTCTCTATTTGAGGAATGACCACTTGCGTTCCCATCATGTCATAAGGAATAAATGCACAATAGAGATAGAAATAACAGTTACTACACTTGGAGAGGGTAGTGTATGCGTTTTATCCTGTGAGGGATGGGGCTTAAGGCTTGAGTGAGATGAAGTCCTTCAAAGGGCAGCAAGCATTACATAAAAACCCATACACTAATGGGGAAAGGCACCTGCAAGGATGATATGCTTTGGGAATGTTAGTCATAAGCCTTGTGTGCAGACTAAACTTTTGCCAAAGTACTCCTGTGCTTAGATGAAAGGTAGTGACTGAATTAAACTAATGCCAGTGATGCACCAGCAATATTAAGCCATCCAGAAAAATGGAGCATTGTGATTAAAGTAGCACAAAATTGCAGTTCAACCATTGCCTGCCCATGGTACAGGGGCTGCTGACTTCATACTTTTGATTACAGAACATTGTGCAGTGCTGGATGAAGGGTGAGCTCTGTACTTGTAATGTTGCAGTTGGGACTAGTCAGAGACTTCTGCACTCACAGAAAAAGGTGAAAAGAGAATGTATATTTCCTAATGTGATAATGTTATTGCAGTGATATTTCACCTGTGTCCCCATTGTGCCCTCAGAATATCTTTCGCTCGCATAATTTTTTGGGCAGTCTTATGTTCAGCAGCTGGTAGGAAGAACATAGCCCACAATAAGATGAGATATGGGAGTAGAATTATGCCATTTGGCCCATCGAGTCTTCTCCACCATTCGATCACGGCTGATATGTTTTACAGGCTCCATTCTCCTTCCTTCTCCCAATAACTCTTGATCTCCTTACTAATCAAGACTATCTCTGTCTTAAATACACTCAATGACTTAGCTTTCACAGCCTTCTGTGGCAATCAGTTCCACAGATTCACCACCCGCTGGTTGAAGAAATTCCTCCTCATCTCAATTCTAAATGGTCATCCCTTCACTCCGAGGCTATACCCTTGGGTTCTAGTCTCTCCTAGTATTGGAAAGATTTTCTCCATATCCACTGTATTCAGGCCTCTCAGCATTCTGTAAGCATTTCTTATCCTTCGGAACTCCATCGAGCACAGACCTAGAGTACTCAACTGCTTCTCATATGATAAGTTCTTCATCGCCAGGATCATTCTTGTAAACCTCCTCTGGACACCCTCATATGCCAGCACATCTTCCCTAAGATGCAAGTCCAAAATTGCTCACAATATTCCAGATGTGATCTGACAGAGTCTTATATAGCTTTAACAGTACATCTGTTTTCTTGTATTCTAACCCTCTTGAAGTGAATGCCAACATTATATTTGCCTTCCCAAAAGCCAACTCAACCTGCGTGTTGATCTTAAGACAGTCCTGAACTAGAACTCCCAAGTCCCTTTGTACTTCTAATTTCTGAAACCATTCCCCATTTAGAAAACCATTTATGCTTCTACTCTTCCTATTAAAGTGCATAACATCACACTTTCACACTTTGTATTTTATCCGCCACTCCTTTGCTCACTCTCCGGGCCTGCCCAAGTCCTTCTGCAGCCTCCCCACCTCCTCACCACTACCTGTCCCTGCACCTATCTTTGTGTCATTTGCAAACTTAGCAACAATGCCCTCAGTTCCTTCATCCAGATTGTTAATGCTTAACATGAATAGTTCTGGTTCCAACACAGACGTCTGTGGAACTCGACTAGTCACTGACCTCTATTCTGAAAAAATACTCCTTTGTCCCTCCTCTCTGCCTTCTGCCAATCAGCCAAACCTCTCTCCATGCCAGTATTTTACTTCTACTACCATGGATGCATCTTATTTCGCAGTCTCCTAGGAGGTACATTGTCAACAAAGTTCATTGGCCTTGTCAAATAAACCCAGTGATGATTTAGACACATTGAGTGAGCCGTGAAATGCACAGCAGGAGTAGCATAAATTGGATAAATGTGACATTAAACACTTCAAAAGCAAAAACAGAATAGCCGATTATAATGTAAGTGGTGATTGATTGGCACATGTTGACATAAAAAGTGACGTGGAATCTTTGTGTACCTGTCACTGAAAGCAATCTGTTTGTAAGGTAAATGGTATGTTGGCCTTCATTGCAAGATGGTTTGAGCACAGGAGCAAGGAAGTCTTATTGCAACTGTACAGGGCCCTGGTATGAAATGCAGCAGTTTGAAATAGAAAAGGCAATGGAAAGTTTAAAAAATAAAGTTAAAATGAGAAAATAAGAGGAACACCTCAGTGGGAGGAAGGAGAAATAAATGAAACAAGAAGAAATGAAAAATAAAAACTTTTAAGAGGCTGGAACTAGAACTGCAAAGGGTAAAAGAAGATGCAAGAGAAAGAAAAAGAAAAGTAAAGAAAATATCAGTTTAGCAGTCTGAAGTTAAAAAAGGAGATCTCAAATACACAGGGAGGCTCTGATGATGAAATACTGAAACCTAACCCAAAGTCCAGAAATGAAATGTTTAAATTTCTACACACCCTACCAAAATTAGAGGAAAGGTATGTGGAGACAATCTTCATTTTGTTTGAGAGTGTAATCAAACAAATGTTGTGGCTGAAGGAAAACTGGACGCTGTTCATGTGAAGCTCATTGATATGTCGTTAATATGTCGTTAATACGTCACTTTCAGATGAGGTTTCTAAGTATCACAGGAAAAAAAAACACCCTGTGCATATGAGACAACAAGGTGTGGGGCTGGATGAACACAGCAGGCCAAGCAGCATCAGAGGAGCAGGAAAGATTGACATTTCGGGCCTAGACCCTTCCCGAAACGTCAAACTTTCCTGCTCCTGTGATGCTGCTTGGCCTGCTGTGTTCATCCAGCCCCACACCTTGTTATCTCGGATTCTCCAGCATCTGCAGTACCTATTATCTCTGATATAATTTTAACTCTGTGCATATGAGTTAGCTCCTGAGGCATACAGGTAAGAAGTTTTAGAATATAAGGAAACAGCCTGGGTAGTTTAACACTGAACTTCAAAGGGTAAAGCAAAGCCATTTTGATAGATGGAGATAGATATTGAGAGTAATTACCATGAATGAAGATCTCAGGGAAATTGTTATCTGAGAAGATCTACACTTGGAGAGACACAAATTAGTCAGGGATGGCTTGTGCATAGATATATTAATGTAAAGTTATGTTTGACAAATCTGATCAAATTGTTTGAAGAGGTAACCAGGAATGTTCATTAAGGCAATGTATTTGATACAGCCCACTTGGACTGGGCCATAGCTCTTGATTAGATCCTTCATGGCAGACTGGTCAGGAAAGAAACAATCTATGGGGTCTAAAGCATAGCGACATGTTGAGTCCAAAACTGGCTGAGAGACTAGAAGCTCAGGGTGATGGTGGAGGTATGTTTCTGTGATTGAAAGTCTGTTTCTAGTGGGATTCCACAAGGCATGATGCTAGGGCCCTCAAAATTTGTAATGAACATGAATGATTGATTGGACTTAAATGTAGGGAGTATAACCAAGGAATGCACGGCTGACACAAAAGCTAATAGGGTGGCAAAAGCTAATAGGGTGGCAAATAGTTGGGAGGATAGGCTTAAAGTGCAGAAAGATACGAACAGATAGGCCATTGGGCAGGACAGTGGCAAAAGGAATTAAACTCGGAAAAACTTTCTTCTTTAATATTCCCGACAATGGTATAACTACAGCTAAGGACCTGTAAACCACAGATAACAACATTTACTGTTATATGTTACTGCTACTAATTATATTGCATAATGATTCTACTTCCTGATCGTCTGAAGTAAGATCCTTTCTCACTATACTTCTTAAGTCACCTTTTGCTTGAAACACTATTCCTGCTCTTTTGCCATTCTGCTCCTCTACTGTTTATTTCCTTGGTTACCTTGTAACCATGTCTAACCGTGACATTGCAATAGTAGTTATGTTTAAATTATTTATCTTTATTTGTGCTGCTAGTTCATCTATTTAAAGTGTTGATTATAGGTAAGGAAATGATATAGGCATAAATATAAAATATTTGACCTGCAGCTTTTCACGCACTGCAATGATACGCAGATAATTGAAATCCTCGAGGGTGCTATATGTCCCAAATCAATGTATGTTCAGAGGTTTTAAATGCTTTAAATAAGTACCTTTTATAATAGCATTAGAAATTGAAGTAGTCTTTCAAAACTAAAAACTAAAAACATGAATGGTGAAAGAATCATGGAAATTATTATAAGTTTGAAAATTTATTGCTTTGAGTTAAAATCTTAAAATATATGATGGATTTTATTTATTTTATATATTATTTCTAAAATAATTTTGGGATTCAGCTCAGCCACTACTGAAGAAATTCAGATAAACTTACTTTTGAACCAACTTTTTCACATGGCAAGTTTACAGAAATTGTGATACCTTAGGGAACTTTTGATTTTACATAACATGAACTTTAGAGCGTTAAGTATCTTTAGACATTCAACAATAATCTCTCTTGACAGAATGACATGATTTTAACACTTGGGTCATAAAGCAGATTGCTTTTGGTTAAAAAGGCAATCAACGGAAATGCAGACCTTAGGTTTCCATTTATCTTAAAAACAATCACTTGCTATAATTATGAGCTTAGATACCGTACATATTTTGGCAAAATAACAATACTTCATTTAAGGGACGGCTAACCACTGTCATAAGCAACATTATGCTGATGCCAGGAAATTTTGCTTTGCCACTGAATAGATACAGTGAATCAAATCATTAACCACTGAAGTACTGAATTCTCATATTGCTGTTGAGTATATGTAGAAGTAAGGCTTCTACTATGTCACAAAAATTGCTATTATGTGCAATATGAATTTAAATGATGAATGTGAGAACTAAGGAAACCTACCAAACTGCAGAGTGCTTCAAGATACTATATTCCAAAATACTGCCAAGCCTCCTTCACTGTGGTCTTTCACACACAGGGCCTTTATTTCCTAGAACAACAAAGGAAGGAATACATTGAATCACCACCATCTGTAAAATCCCCTCCAAGCTGCTCACTATCCTTATTTGGAACTAATGGACTGAATCTGCCCCAAAAGTGGCAAACAGGAGCATTCGTTGAGCCAGAAAGACATCTCCAGTGGGAAACCGATTGAAGTTCAGAATTTCAGTACCTTCATTGATTTGGAGATAGGGTTTTTTGTGTACTTAGAAAAAGTGTACAGAATTGCAGGGCTTATTTAGTCACTGAAGCAGCCATTGCTGAAGGTGTTGATTATCCGGAGAGAGGTTTGGAATTTGTGCCAAAGCCTTCCACTGCATTTGTGGAGTGAGAGCCAGATGCTAGGCACTTGGAACGGGGCAGATCCTTGCTTCTTTGATGTCAACCTTGATCTAATACTGGAGCACATGACAGACAAGGGAAGTTCTTTTACTGACTGATGGCAGTAAGGGGCACTTCATCATAAGCAGGAACAAATCTTTGTGTTCAACACGATCTCTCTCCACCTCGAACTTCATATTCTCTCTTATTTCCTGGTTGTACTTGTCTGCTAGTAAACTATATTGTTCCACAGCTTCAAGTGCATCAAGGTTCAAATGGAGAGGAAAAGAGATAACTCAACTGAATATTAACCCGAGGGGAGGCTGCTTGAACTGAATTGTTAGAAGTCTGATGCCTGCTCAATAGTTGTCCTATTAAGCAATGGATTGCATTGCATCTGCACCTCAGTATGGTGTCTAGTAGAGGTGTTATAGCTATCTCTTCAAAAGGTTTGCCTTCTCCTCCAAGAGTTGCTGACTCTGTTCAAACCACTTTGAAAATTGGAGTGAAGATCTGTAGAAACTTGAACTGGATGTGAATGAAGGTGTCAAAGCAGCTATCTGGAAAGTGATGCATACATGTTGTCAATGTTGCACATTAGTTGACCATTAGGCGAGTGAAGCCCTTTATGTCGATGGATCTCACTGGCCAATCACTGGGTTCCTTGATGAAGAGCAATCTGGGGGACTACAGAAATGAAGTCAAAACCCAACTTATTCTGTCCCTTTGCAGCAATGTCTTTTGCTAAATAGATGTGCCATCCAGGTCTGACAAAGAGGACAGATGCAATGGTGTACAGTGATTTTTGAGATGCCACTGAGGTCCGCAGCAGGCATTTAGAAGGATCCAGAAGCAAAAACAAAGCATTGCTGAAAAGTACAACACCTTTGGTGACCAGACCACTGATCTCCATGATCACCTTCCTGGAGAGTCACAGTTTCTTGCATCTCAGTCATCTGCAGGTAGCTTTGTCTGTGGTAGTGTGATCTCTGTTGCTGTTTTGTTCTCACTTGCTTTCCCATGCTGTCTTCATGCCTGGAGCTCTGCTTTTAGTGTGGAGAATGTTGTCAATTAGTGTCACGGAGTCCAGAATTTGGTGTTTGTGCCCTCATTGGAAGATTGGAACATCCTTTAAAGTTTTCGAGAAGATTTGTAGCTCGGGTTGTGGATGAGGTTGTAGACACGCTCACCAAGCTGGTGGGTTTGATCGCAAACATTTTGACACCCTGCTCAGTAGCATCGTCAGTGTGTCTCTGGTGAAGTGTTTGTGTTCTGTCCCACTTGCTACTTATATGCCTCGGTTTGCTGGGGTGGTTGGTATTACTTCTGGTTGTGTTTCTCAGTGTTTTGTACACAGGGTTAATTCAATATGTTTGTTGCTGGAGTTCCGGTTGGCCTCCAGGAATTCTTTGGCGTGTCTCTGTTTGGCTTGTATGATTATCGATGTGTTGTCCCAGTTGAATTTATGCCCCTCATTGCCTGTGTGTAGTGAGATAAGTGAGAATTAGTCGTGTCTCTTGGTGGCTAGTTGGTGTTCATGTATCTGTATTGTCAATTTTTTTCTGGTTTGGCCTATGTAGTGTTTCTCACAGTCCTTGCATGATATTTTGTAATTACCCCAGTTTTGCCAGTTTTGGGTACGGGATCTTTTACGTTTGTCAGTAGCTATTGTAGGGTGGTTGTCGGTTTGTGGGCTAGGGGTACCTAAGGGTCTGAGTAGACTTGTGGTCATCTCTGAAATGTCCTCGATGTATAGTGGAGTGATAAGTGATTTTGGTTGTGTCGTGTCTTCCTGTTATAGTCTGTCTCGGAGGTAATGGCGGACTGTGCTTTTTGGGAATCCATTTCTTTTGAAGACTCCATATAAGTGTTCCTGTTTTGCTTTGTGTAGCTCTGGATTGCTGCAATATGTTGTGGCTCATTTAAATAGTGTCCTGATGCAGCTCTGTTTGTGGGCATTGGGGTGATTGCTGGTGTAATTGAGTGTTTGGTCCTTATGTGGGGTCTTCCCATATACACGAGTCTGGAGTTCCCTGTTGTTTTTGTGTTCTATCATTATGTCCAGGAAGGGTAGTCAGTTATTGTTCTCTTCTTCCTTTGTGAATTTTATCCCAGTGAGGATGTTGTTTATGTGCAGTGGGTTTCATCTAGTTTAATCTGTTTAATAATCACAAAGGTGTCATCTACATATCGGACCCAATGTTTGGGTTGTATAGTGAGAAATGCTGTCCTAACTAACCTTTGTATTACTGCTTCTGCATTCAGTCCCAATATTGGGATCCCACTGGCGTTCCGTTGATTTATTTGTTTATATTTTTGTTGAAGGTGAAGTGGTTTGTGAGGCACAAATCTAGTAGTTCATGGTGGTGTCCTTATTGATATTGTTGGTGTCCTGGGCTGTCTGCTTACTTGGTTTGTCTAGCAGTGTGGTGATTGTTCTTTTGCCTAGAGCGATGTTTATGAATGTAAATAGTGCTGTTACATTGAAGGATATCATCATCTCATCTTCATCTATCCTGCTGGGATATCCTACTGGGCAGATAGCCACCTCAAATTATCCTTGGCAGCTTTAGCCTTCACACTTTTGAACTTGCAATGCCAGCTAGCTGTTAACTTTCTCAAAGCATGTGCCCACTATCCCTGCTACCTGTGCAGCATCATGATCCAAGTGTCCCTTTGCTCTGCTGACCCCCTCACCGAGCTGGGATGATGCTCAGGGCAGCCATTTTCAACTAGTCACTTTCTGAAAGTACTGCTTACATATTTGTGTCTCAAAAATTTGAAGGCCTCCCTTGACAATCTTTTAATGATGCCGCTTATCTCCCCCTTATCGTCCCCCATCCCTCTCCCTCCCTGTTGACTAATACTGGAACAGAGGGGAGTGCTTTTAAAATTGGCACACAGCCTGGAGCTGGTAGTTTTGCCCTCCCCCACTCCCCAATCTCCAATCCCACCTTTGGCAGCCCTTGAAAAACACAGCCCTCTACCGATGTTCCTTCAGTGTCACTGGGTCAAAAACTGCAAACTCCCCCTTTTGTAGCACCGTGGGTGCACCTACAGGACATGGACTGCAGTGGCTCAAGAAGGCAACTCATCACAACCTCCTCAAGGGAAACTAGGAATGTCAGCGATGACTAAATCACAAAAAATTTCAAAATGCATATGAAACAAGAATGAAACCATTGGAAATCAGAAAAAGCTGGAACTACTCGGCAGGTCAAACAATAGCTGTGGAGGAAGTAACTGGGTTAGCACATCAAGGTTTATCTTTCATCAGATTTCACATTTACCTTGATTTCAATTTAAATCTCAAAGCACGTCAATGGAGAATAAGATTATAAGAGATGTAAAACAAGAATCTGATCTAATCCAGCCCTATTCCTAGCAGATCAGTTTGATGACAAATTACCCCTTTTTTAATAAGTTAATCATGCAGTGACTACAATTGAAGAGCATATGCTGTCCAGATTGGTTGCTGATCAATTAACTATTTGGAATTAAGCTTTGCATTTTTGGTGTCAAATATATTAGTGCCATCAGTCTTGTAGACAGATTACCTGGGACTTTCTTTTACTTTATAATTAAATAAGGGACTTTCATGTCAAGTATACATGAAACATGGATACTTTTATGAATTCTTACTGAAGTATGGTATTCAATTTTTTTTAGAAGTCTTGTTTTGATAGAAAGCCTTTCATGATCTCAGTATCTTTAATCTCTTTCTAACAGCTCATTGAGGTTGCTAGTTGGAGGATGGGCAGTAACAAATAACCGTTGCTGCAGAAGTTGGACAGCCTCAGCAACTGATAAGTCTAGGCAGCCTGGAGAACTAAATAAATGTGAGCTCCCTGTAACCATTGCAAAATTTCCCACTTGGATCAATCACTCCAATCCAATTCAACTCATTGACGTTTTATGGCTAATGGTAGATGTCTAGAGGCAAGATGACTTTGGATATTTGGTAAAACTGATGACAATGGATCAACCATCATTGTACATGCTTCCTGTTGAAGTAGGTGAGAGAAAGCTGAGCGTTACATTTTGGAATCTTTTGAACATCTTGGCATGAGAAAGATTTGAAAAAATACAGTTATTTTAATTTTTTACGTGTATGACGCACACGGATATTTGATTGAGTTGGTTGGACACTGGTAACTTTGGTAGGCCACCAAAATGAAACTGAGTATCATTACCCAAACAACACATTTGATTGAAGTTACTCTAGAGCAGTTATTTAGTCTGGAACATTTCAGCTTTGTCTCTTCAACTCTTGCTAGATTCCATTCTAGTTGAGGATGCAGAATTTTGTGGAAACCTCTCCCATTCTCAGCGAGATTTCGAAACTCGCTCTGATTTGCTAATTGTGAGGCTTGTCAATTCTGCCTAAATCTGCCTCTTTTTCTTCTGCACCGAATCTTCACTAAGTTGGAACTACATTCTAAGCCATTAATTTATCCCTGGCACTGCAAGAGTTGGTTTCCTAGATTGTTGATGATGGAGCAATGAAAGGTGTCTAAGGCAATGAGTTTGAAAGTGGTCTTCATACACAATTTTACTGTTACAAGTGGCCATCAATATCTCATGAATTGTTTTGCTTTGGACTATTAGTTTTGTTCTTAGCCTGTCTGACTACTGTACATGGCTGCACAGTAAAGCGTTCTCACTACTGAGAAGTGATTTTTATGTTTTAATTAAGTTAGTGTCTGCTTTCACATAACAAGGTTTGAGAAGTCACATTGCAGACTCATTTGAAAAGCTGACGTGCATACAATGGGCTGAATGGCCAACTTCTGCACTGTAATACTTTTGTGATTTTATGAACAGGATTTACCAAGGTCAAGCAGATGAATGTGTAAACATTTACTGCCAATACCAGAAACAGTCCTTTCAATACATTTATTTCTCAATAAAATCTATACTTTGTGATCATGGCAGTCAGCCATATCTACTTTGTCTATTGCAGACAGTAAAACTCCCTTGCTGATGGTGAAGCAATTTTCTTACATCAACCTTCAAACAATGTAACAACATTCCTCATTCCAATATTTGTGTGAGAATATGTCATTTTGAATTGCCTGCTAACATGTAATTGCTGGCCTTTATTTACCAAGATTGTATAAAGTCAACCAAACAGAACTGGTTCTATTTGAGCTCTGACATTTCAACTGTTTAGTCTGGTAACCTAGCAGCAGCGCTGAAGGGCTTGTAATTATCTTCTCAAGATACTGATATGAACATATCATCCAAACCCAATCTTTTGGTGCTCTTCTTGAGAACTAATTAAAGGACAAGAATACATGTTTAGAGAAGAGGAGGCTCCTAAAAAATCAAGGTCTATGAACCAAAGGTGCAGAAATCCACACTGTTCTGCACATCAGGAATCTTAAATTTTTTATAACATCAGTCAGAAATATGACTGAGTCTGAAGCAAAATAAGAAAGTTAAATGAATTGCAACTATTAGTTTATTTGTGAGTTTTTGTGCAGAAAATTGTTAACTGAGACCAACAGAATAAATACATCAAGTGGTACGTGTTTTGACAATGCAGTAAACTTCATTTGTAAAACGGAGACAATGGTCTGGATATTTCTGAAAATCAGCAGTATTCTGGAGCTGTTAAAATGTGTGCCCTCTCATTTTCAACCCATTCACAAATGGGAACATTTTCTTCCGGTTTACTCTGTCCAGACCTCTCAGATTTTGAACAGGTCAATCAGATTGCAGATTCTCAGAAGTGTTACAGCATATAAGGAGGCTGTTTGGCCCATTGTATTTGCACCAGCTCTTCAAAAGTGCATCATTAACTACTGCCAATGTCTTTTTTCTTCCCTATGCCCTTGCTCCTTATTTCTATCCAAATGCTCATCCTATAGCCTCTTGGATGCCTCAGTTAAACATAGTTCTACCCCATTTCCAGGCAGTGCCTTCCATATTCAGCATAGCTTTGTGAATCATGCCTGACCAATTTATTAGAATTTTCTAAGGAAGTTCAACCAGAGTGGATAGAGAGGAACTAGTAGATAAAATGTTTTTGGGCTTCCAAAAGGCATTTGTCTCACAAAAGGTTAAATCATAAAATAAAAGCCCATGGTGTTGGAGGTAGTGTATTGGCATGGGTAGAAAATTAGCAAATGGGCCGAAAACAACAAGTGAGGATAAGGAATATGAAAGATCACTGGACACAAAATGTTGACTCTGCTTTCCCTTCACAAATGCTGTCAGACCTGCTGAGTTTCTCCAGCTATTTCTGTTTCTGTTTCAGATTTCCATTATCTGCAATTCTTTCTTATTTGTTTGAATGTGTATAACGGGTTCTTTTTTAGGTTAGCAAGCTGTAACCACAGCAGTTCCACAGAGATCAGTGCTGGGACCATAACTGTTTATACATCAATGCCATGAAGAAAAAAAGTAAATGTACTGCAGGCAAATTTGCAGACAATACAAAAATAGCGGGAAAGGCAAGTTGCAAGATGGAAACAAACAGGTTGCAGAGAGCTACTGATAGGTTAAGCGCCTGGGCAACAAGTAGGTGGATGGACTATAATGTAGGAGAAGGTAAAGGTATTCATTTTGGAAGAGAAAGCAAGAACAGAGTGTTATAGAGTCTTAGAGTCATACAGCAGAGAAACAGACCCTTCGGTCCAACTCGTCCACACCGACCAGACATCCTAATCTGATCCAGTTCCATTTGCCAGCATTTGGTCCATATCCATCTAAACCCTTCCTATTCATACATCCATCCAGATGCCTTTTAAGTGTTGTAATTGTACCAGCCTCCACCACTTCCTCTGGCTGCTTGCTCCAGACATGCACCACATGTGCACCACACCTCAGATCCTTTATAAATCTTTTCCCTCTCAGCTTAAACCTATGACCTTTAGTTTTGGGCTCCCCCACCCTAGAAGAAGACCTTGGCTATTCACCTTATACATGCTCCTCGTGATTTTATAAACTTCTACAAGATCAACCCTCAGTCTCTGATGATCCAGGGAAAAAAGCCCCAGCCTATTCAGCCTGTCTAGGCAACACCCTTGTAAACACGTTATTCATCCTCTCATGTTTAACAATATCCTTCCTGTGGAGGAGTGAAATTGTAGAATTGTATGCAGTATTCTAAAAGTGGCCTCACCAATGTCCTGTACAGCCACTACATGACATTACAACTCTTGTAATTTGTAAGGCCATACTAAAATATTGTGGTCTCCAGATCATTCAAGACCAGAATTATGGCTAGTGAAGTAATGTTGAGAACCACAGAAGCCCTGACACACTGACTTCACAAGAAGTTCCCAAGAAATTTGAATTTCCAATGCACGAGTTTCTTGTTCCCCAGGATCCACCCAAAAAGTCTCCTATTTGAATTATAATCAGAGACTTTGGACAGCTCCAACTTTCATGCCTAGTTAGACAGCGTAGAACCATGTTAACGGCTGACCTGCCCTCTATCTACCTTACCACTCCTGCCCCACGCTTTCCAACCCCCTTCCTCAACCAAGCTGTGCTGAATAGGCCAGTTCCAAGGGTTTTGTTTGGCATATGGCTTCTAGCATGTGTTCCTGATGTATCATAATGCCTTTCAATCCAGCAAACCGTCATGAGGTTCTGTCCTTTTAAGTTAAGTTGTCACTTCCATTGACCAGCCTTGTGCATTTGTTCACATGTATGACAGTTCTTTTTAAATGGAGAAAGCACCAAGACAAAAAATATAAAAATGTTCCATCAGCCTTGTTTCTCATTTGTTTTAATTGTGTGATTTAAATGATTCTAGTTGATAAAAAGAAATGTAACCATCTGTTCCCTAAATTGATTGAGTCATATGAAGTCATTACAGCTCCAGGACATTACTCCTCAGGGTAGTGTCCTAGGCCCAACCATCTTCAGTTGCTTCAACAATGATCTTCCCTCCATCATAAGGTCAGAAGTACATATATTCACCAAGGATTGTACAATGTTCAGCACCATTCGTGACTCCTCAGATACTGAAGTAGTCCATTTTCAAATGCAACAAGATCTGGACAATATTCAGGCTTGGGCTGACTAGTGGCAAGTAACGGTTGCAGCACACAAATGCCAGGCTATGATCATCACCAATAAGAGACAACCTAACTAATGCTCCTTGATTCCCGTGGTGTTGCCATCACTAAATTCCCCATTTAAAAGGCATCTGGATGGGTTTATGAATAGGAAGCGTTTAGAAGGGTATGGGCCAAATGCTGGAAAATGGGACTAGATTAATTTAGGATATCTTGGCATAAGTGAGTTGGACTAAAGACTCTGTTTCCTTGCTGTACATCTCTATGACTCTATGCATCTATAACTCTAAGTATCCACTCCTTCCACCACTGACGCTCAGTAGCAGCAGTGTGTACTATCTACTAGATGCACTGCAGAAACTCACAAAAGATCCTCAGACAGCACCTTCCAAACCCAGGACCACCTCCACGCAGAAGGGCAAGGGCATCAGACGTACGGGAACACCACCACCTACAAGTTCCTCTCCAAACCACTCGCCATCCTGACTTGGAAATATATCACCATTCCTTCACTGTCATTGGGTCAAAATCCTGGAATTCGCTCCGTTATGGAATTGTGAGTCAACCCACAGCAGGTGAACTGCAACAGTTCAAGAAGGCAGCTCATCACCACCTTCTCAAGGGCAACTACGGATGGGTAATAAATGTTGGCCAGCCAGCAATGTCCATATCCCACAAATTAATTAAGAATAAAAAATGTGTACACTGCCAACCCCATTGCTCCCACACAGCCAAATGTCAAAAAATAGCTGAAAAGTGGTTCTATTTTCCATCCATGGTACAAGGAAAAATTGAGACAAGAAAAAAATGCCGCAGCGTTAAATATTAGGATAGGCATTTTAGAAAATTTCAGCCTGAGAACCATTATAAACGATGAGTCAGAAAGATAGAATTGTAAACAGTGAATTATGCAAAAAAAAACCTCATGACACCAGCTGACAAATTCTGTTCCTAGTGTCATTCAGTAGTTTATTTTTGCTAAGAACTGTCTCCATATGGCTTACTTTATATTTATAAATTCAAATTATTTCTGACACAAATAGGTAACAAGTCTATTATTATGGTACCAAAGTACAGCTGTTTTGGTTTTCACCACACAGTGACATTGAATAAAGTAGATTTATAGGAGTGGAGGCAGGCAATCATCTATTGGCACTGGTCTTAACAGGATTTATTTATTCAGGATTTATTTCATTTAATCAATCCAATAAATTTCGCATTTCTGTCCATTCAGATTAAGAATAGATTATCACAACTTTTTCACGCAGAGGGTGGTGCGTGTATGGAATGAGTTGCCAGAGGAAGTGGTGGAGGCCGGTACAATTACAACATTTAAAAGCATCTGGATGAGGATATGAATAGGAGGGGTTTAGAAGGATATGGGCCGAATGCTGGCAAATGGGACTGGATTAATTTAAGATATCTGGTTGACGTGTACGACTTAGACTGAAGGCTCTGTTTTGCTGTATGACTCTGTGACTTCATGTCTCTGTAAATAATGTCCACAAAGGACTTTCAGAGCTATTCCATAAGTTTAACTACAATAATGTACCCAACTAACTCCCAACGGCCACTCAAATATATCCAGAGGTTAGCTGAACTGCACAGGCCTGGGAAAATCACAGGATCAATCAGCAATTATCTGCCAAATGAACCTATCTCAGTCAAAGAAAGACAGCAGCATTGCAATTGGCCTGAGTATCCCTAGGTGAGAGAGAAGAAGATTTGAAGGGGTTTCCTGTACATTATTTCGGTTTGGTGACACGTGTATGAATTCTGGATGGAGGTCAGATCAGGCTTGGTTGATGCCCTCAGAATAACCTAACTCAATGATATATGCAATTCAATAATGGCTATTTGTCAAAATATCAGGCAGCAATCATCTCACCATAGTGTGATTCTTCCACAACATGTCGAATCCTTCAGGAGAGGAATAAGCACATGAAGGTTTATTTGCTGAAAGATAAAGAAATAATTATAATCTGACTAAATGGAATAATAAAATCAGAATGATGAACAAAAACAAAAATTCCTTGCCAAACTCATCAGGTTTAGCAGCATCTGTAGGGAGAAAACAGTGTTTGCATTTCAAATCTAGTGATTCTTCATTAGATGGTGCTCGACCTGCTGTGTTTCACTAGCAATTTCTGTTTTTACTTCAGATCTCCAGCATCCTCAGTTCTTTGCTTAATTTTGGCGTTCAGATTCTGAATCTGAGGTGAGCAGGATTTCTGAACTGCTTTGATGCGGTATTTTTGGTATGAGTCCCCAAGGTTATCTTACAGTTTAGATTGGGAGGAATGGGAAAACTCATCAGAACTTTGTCTTAGACTTGCTGGCACCCATTGGCATTTGTGCGTTCCTCGGATGTGCCCACCATATTGCCAAATGATGGTCCTGCAGACTTCTCCTCCAGTGATCATGAAAGTTACAACAGTGAACAAAAGCACTTGAATTAATACAATGTGCATAGACCTAGGGCTGGAGATGCAGGTAGAAACTTCTTGTGCCTCTCATGGTTCTGTACATCTACAGAGACATGGTGGGGTGCTATGCATTCATATATTAGCTTCCTACCATGTTTCTAAGCACAGGAACTTTCAACTTAACGAGTCTTCAGCCTGTTTCCACACATATCCTCACCGGCAGAAGTCTGTACGGAAAATGTAACTCTGGGACCTGTCTTATGCAGGTCCTGGCTAAATTTGTGACCTCTCACTTTCAGTTCCAACAAATTTGAAGCAGGACTATATCACAAACCTACAGTTTTATTCAGCCAGTATTCTTTGAAGTTTCAGTTTATGAAGTTCTAATGAGATCATTTGTTCCAGATTATCAATGTATGGTGTTTAAATGACGAATTAGATTTATGTGCTATACTGTGGAATTTTATTATTTGAGCCAAAGTCCCCTTTAGGAATGGATACAGATCGGGTACACATCAAATTCCAGTAAAGAGAAAAAATTTTTGAAGAATGTATCAGAATACAAGCTATGAGTGATTAATTATTGAATTCAAGACAAGAAATGCATGATGAATAAAAATCTCAGAGACTGGGAGATATAAAATAGACACATGTGCCTTTGAGATATTCTGGCTGCTGGGTTTATCACCTGTGAAAGGAACCTCTAAACTCAGACTAGCAAACTAAATCCTGGAGGAGCAGCAGGAAGGCAGAAACATGATACTTTCAAGAAAGAAAATGTAAATACAAGAGGCTTACTCGGTGAAAGATGTTGAAAAGGAATTAAACATTAAAAGCTGTACACTTGGGATTTCAAAAAACTGAAGAATAAAATAAATCTGAACAAATAAACTGAAATTCATGAAGGGAAATCATTGCAGAAAATAAATGCTCAATCTTACTAGTCTGTTCTTGATTACACCAGAACTATCTAATCATCTAGTTCTTTATTCTGTGTTCTTTCAACGTTTGATCTGAAAAATGGTTTTACATCAACATATTTTGCATGAAGGATTTCAGCTTGACAAATGTTAGTTTCCAAATGCCTGACTTGCTCACATTATTCTCCTTTCCCATAGCCCAAAAAGGCATTCAAGCATTTATTTTTAACTTCCTTATATGGATAAAGCAGAATAATTTATACTTAAAATCATGTTAATAATTCCATTATTTTTATTTAGCACTCAATTTGCTTCTCCAGTGCTTTTAACACAGTGCTTGAGTTCCAGCAGTATACATCAGGCACTCAAAAAGGCTTCTGATTCTCAGGTTCATTGATTTCTACCCACACAAATATATTTGAATACAATAATTATACAACAGAGGCCCCAACATGCTCAGCCATTTCATTAGATTGTTGTTTATTTTTTATGGAGGAGAATGCAAGATCAGCTGCAATTTCCTTCCAGAATCAGATACTTCAGATCCCTGACTTGGTAGGGATATACCTCTAGACTTCATAGAATCATAGAATCCCTATAGTGTAAACTTTCTCCCAATCATAAAATGGAGAGGATCAAATTCAAACAGCTTAATACTAGCCCAGACAATTCAATGTGTTTGTGAATGTAATATCTGTGAGTAAAACCCAGTTTAGTAAATGTTTGCTGGACCTTTCATAATAATATCACATAATCCACACCTTGTTTCTTACGTTACATGGGATAACATAAGCAATGCTGCGTTGGATCAAAATACTTTGCTGGAGGCAAATCCTACATTATGGTTAACAAGGGTAACTGCATATAAAGAAGTATCTCCAAGATCTCATGCCAGATACTGAGAAAATCAAGTGAAGACCAACTGATCACCAATTCCGCAGATCACATAATTTGGATAATCCAAAGCCTCAGTTTCTGTGAGACTGTAGACAGAGATTGACTAGTCAGACGGTAGGGCTAAATTCTAAGAGCTTTTGAAGATAGAAGAAATCTCTACCCAAAATAAAAGAGCTGAAGTTGCAAATATGAGCAAGGCTGAAGGTTTGTGGAGAGGATGCTTAGTCTAATGAGAGAACCTAGATCCCTGGATCACTGTTTAAAAATCAGGGTTCTCCCATTTACAGCAGAGATTAGGTGAAATGTTTTCCGTCAGAGCTTCATAAGTCTTTAGAGCTCTCTTCTGGAAAAGATGGTTGAGACAAAGGCCTTGGTTACTTTGAGGTAGAGTGGATATATTCTTGTTAAGCAAAGGGGTGAAAAGTTATCAAATATAGGTGTGAATGTGGAATTGAGTTTGAAGTCAGAACGTTCATGATCTTATTGAATGGTGGGGCAGGTTCAAGGGGCTGAATGACCTATCCCTGCTCCTCGTTCATGTATTATAGACTTATATAGAGGCAGTGAAAACTTGAACTGCTCTGTGTCTTATAAAAAAAAGGAAGACCTGGAGTTCCAATTTTAAAAAAAGTCACGTAAATATTTATTTAAACACTGCTCTCCTTACGGAAAAATACAGTTTTAAAAACAAGAAATTTTTTTATGTATTAAGAAGGTTTAACTCTGTTCAGACTTTGTTGTTTTTGCCATTTTCTTTCTTCAAATCAGCACTGAAAGAAGGCCACATGACATCATTACTACGTCAGTGTCATGTAGAGGCAGAAACCTACAACACAAAGCCTGTAATTTTCAAACTACGAACCTATAGTTCTTCAGTCAATAGTCCTAAAGGGACCGTGGTCAATAACAGAGAGGGTATAGGAAAAAAAAAACAGGAAACAGAAGAAGAAAATGGAAAAATAAAAGGAGAGACATGCAAGACTCGTAAAATAAACATACACCGCACCACAACTTACCACCAAATAAAATCAATGAGAAAGTGAGGGCAAACATTCAGTTATGGACTAGGATTCTAATAATACCTTTACTGAATTATAACTTTTCAATGGATGCAGTTCTATTTTACAAAACAAATGATAGATGATCCTGAGGAGAGATCCCTGACAAGTTTATTCACCATTGACAAGGAGTTGCAGGAGGGAAGGTGGTGAGGAGAGGTTCACAGAATTAATACATTCAGACTGTCCATGAATTATTGAAAAGGTACAGAAAAGACCTGGAAGGTGCCTGAAGATAACCTCAATATCAGAATTAACTGCAGTATTAATAGACATCCATGATTCCCTGAATTGCCACCCCTGCCCTTCATTCTGAAAGGAATACAACGGCCCTGAATGCTCACTAAACATTTTCCAAATGTGCACTTAATTGCAAGGAGCTGCTTTCGGTCTGTTGCTGACAGATCCAATCTAATGATGTTAAAATTGGCCTTTTCCAAATGTAGATACTTAACTTCTATGTTGTCCTTATCCCTTTCTATAAGGACTATGAAACTTACAGAGTTATGATTACTATCCCCAAAATGCTCATCCATTGAAACTTCAACCACTTGACCAGCTTCATTCCTTAGGATTAGATCCAGCACTACCCCATCTCTAGTTGGACTATCTTTGTACTGGCACAAAAAACTCTCCTGAATGCACTTTAAAAATTCCACTCCATCTAATACATTCACAATAAGATGATCCCTGTTAGTGTTAGCAAATTTGAAATCCTCTGCTTGTAAAACCTTATTCCCCACACACCACTCTGTAATTAACTTACATATCTGCTCCTCTATCTCCCTCCGACTGTTGAAAGGCCTGTAGTACAATCCCAGTGAAGGCTCTGCTCCTTTTTTTTTATTTCTAAGCTTTACCCAGATGGCCTCATTTGAACAGCCTTCTTGGACATCCTTCCTCATGATTGCAGTGGCCATCTCCTTTATCAATAACGCAATGCCCCACATTGTGCCTGAAACTTCTATACCGTGGGATGAGCTGCCAGTCCTGTACTTCTTTCAACCATGTCTCAGTGATTGCAACAATATGATTGTCCCACATGCTGACTAATGTTCTAAGTTCATCCACCTTACCAGTCAAGCTCCTTGCATTAAAGAACAAAGAACAAAGCAGCACAGGAACAGGCCCTTCGGCCCTCCAATCCCACACCAACACATTTTGCCCTCCTATATTAAAATTGTCTTCACTTACAGGATCCATATCCTTCTATTCCTTTTCCATTCATGTATTCATCCAAGTGCTTCTTTAATGTTGCAATTGTGTCTCCTTCCACCACCTTCCCTGGCAGTGCGTTCCAGGCACTCACCACCATTTGTGTGAAAAACCTGCCTCACATGATTCTTTTAAACTTACTCCCTCACACCCTAAACCTGTGTCCATTAGTGATTGACCCATCCTCCCTGGGAAAAAGCCTCATGCTTTCCACCATATCCATGCCATTCACAATCTTATCAACCTCCATCAGGTCGCTCTTCAACCTCCTGCATTCCAGGGAAAACAAACCCAGTCTACTCAACCTTCCTTCATAGCTAAAATCCCTTATAGCAGGCAACATTCTGATAAACATTTTCTGCACCCTCTCGAAAGCATTCACATCCTTCTGGTAGTGTGGTGATCAGAACTGTATACAATAGATGCAAATTAACTTTCCTGTCCTCTTCTGTGCTTTATCCTGCTCGTGTCTTCTCCATCTGCTGTGCTGCCCTAGTATTCCTTCTATATCAGAATGGACATTGATCTTGACTTTGAGTTGAATGATTTATTGTCACTTGCATTTTGCAGTGACCAATACAGTAAAATACAGGGAAAAGCTTCAACTGTCACCAAAGTCCAGCACTATTTTGAATAGTCCAAGAATAGAAAGAATAAAAATATACAATGAAAGAGAGTTTATCCATCTTCTGCCCTCTCTGCCATGAATCTCGAGCCCTGTGCCAGCTCACCAACAGCACTTGCACCTCTACCCCTCCTCCACCGATTCGCCACTATCTCTGCTGGACCTACTCACTTAGGAGTCATCATTCTCATGATGCCACCTCTTCACCACTGGGCCCACCTCGCCACCTCCGATGCTGGGTCCCATACTGAACCCAAGAAAACATATGCTAGGGACACAGCATTAAAAACAGGGGAGGCCCTTCAAAAATATAAAGAGTGTTGGGGCGAGAGTTGCTGGAAGAAATTAGGAGGGCAAAGAGGGGCCAAAAAATATCCTTGTCATATAGAATTAAGGAAAGCCCAGAGATAATGATATTAAGAATATAAGAATTATAGAGAAAAACTGAGCCTATTAGAGACCAAAAGAGCAACCTATGCATGGAGACAGTGGACATGGGTGAGGTCTTAAATAAATACTTTTCATCTGTACTCACAGAGGAGCAAGAAATTGTAGCTGGGGATTTCACTTGGGATGGTGAGGTTCTAGAATGTATTAAGACTAATAAGGAGGAGGTATTTGATGTTTTAGTGGGCATATAGGTGCATAACGCCCCAGGGCATGTTGAGATGGATCTCAAACTGCTAAAGGAGGCAAGAGAGATTTATGGGACCCTGGTGGAGATATTTAATACTTTGCTGGTCACAGGTGAAATGCCAAATAACTAGAGGATAGCTATTGTGGTTCCTTTGTTCAGGAAAGGCAACAGGGATAAGCTAGGTAATGATAGACCAGTTAGTCTGATGCCAGTGATAGGGAAATTATTGGAAAATATTCTGAGGGACAGAAATAATTAACACTTGAAAAAGTAGGGATAGATCAGGAATAGCCAACACAGATTTGTTAATGGGACATCTTGTCTGACAAATTTAATTTAGTTTTTTGAGATGGTGATGAAATATATTGATGAGGGTACTGCAGTTGATGTGGTTTACATGAGTTTCAAGAAGGTCTTTGACAAGGTCCCACAGGGAAGGATGGTCCATTAAGATAAAAGCTATGGGATCCAAGGCAAGTTTGTAAACTTGATCCAAAATTAGCCGACAAATAGGAGGCAAATTGTGATGGTCCAGGGTTAATTTTGTGAGTGAAAGCTTGTGACATGTGGTGTACCATAGGGATTGCTGCTGGGGCTCTTGCTGTTTTTATCTACGTTAATGACTTGAATGTGAATGTAGAAGGGAAGTTTGCAGATGACATGAAAATTGGTGTGTTATTCATAGTGAGGAGGACGATATCAGCCTACAGTCTGACATTGATCAGCTGGTAAATTGGACAGAGCAATGGCAGACAGAATTCAATGCTGATAAGTGAGAAGTGATGACGGATAATGCGGCATGTTGGTAGTAGGGTAAGTCGCTCTATTCGTACCTCCTCTCTGCTTGCCAGATCTCTTTCCTTTTCCTCTCTTTTTCTCTTCATCTCTTTCCTCTCTGTAGTAATTCTTTGCCCCCACCCCGCCCTGTTAACTACCTACCTAAGGAGTCAGGAAGGAGTTGGGTCACGACTGGGAACCGCATGGCGGGAGTTGAATGTGCGAGCTGTGTACTGCAGCAACAGCAGATCGAGTGTGAACTGGAGCAATGGCAGGGGGTCAAGAGTGGCCCAGTTCAGTGGTGAGAGCAGGCCAGTGAGGCAGTGGTAGCGAGAGCAGGCCAGTGAGGCAGTGGTAGCGAGAGCAGGCCGTGAGGCAGTGGTAGTGAGAGCAGGCCGATGAGGTAGCAGTAGTGAGAGCAGGCCAGTGAGGTGGCAGCAGTCGGTGACAGCAGTGAGAGCAGGCTGTTCGCACGGTGACGGCAGCCTTCTGGGTGTCCTAGTGATTGGAGCAGCACCTGCGCCATTGTGGAGATGGGATTTGGCACTCTGAGAATCTGGACTTCATTTTTGTCTTGCTTAAATTTTGGCTCTGTTAAATCATTTAATTTTGGTTTTTGTAACCAAGTGAATGGTGACAATGTGTGCTTTTTGCTATACTTATGTATTCCTATGATTAGTACATGTGACAACTAAATAAATCAACAAATTTTGGGAAGTTTAATAAAGGAATGATATGAACAATGAATAGTAGATCCCTCGGGACTACTGAGGAACGAACAAACTTTGTTGTACAAGTCTATTGATCCCTGAAGGTGTCAGCAAAGGTAGAGAGGTTGGTGAAAAAGGCAAATGGGATGTTTGCCTTCATTAATCAGGGCATAGAATACAAGAGCAAGGAAATTTTATTACAAATTTATAAAACATTGGTTAGGCACAGATGGAGTACTGTGTGCAGTTCTGGTTGCCATACAGTCAGAGAGATGTGTTTGCACTGCGGAGGGTACAGAGGAGATTCACCACAATGTTACCTGGGATGAAAAGTCTCAGTTATTAGGAGAGACTGGATAGATTGGGTTTGTTTTCCTTGGACCAGAGGAAACTGAGGGAAGATCTAATTGAGATACACAAAGTTATGAGAGGCATAGACAGGTAGAACCTGAGAATTTCTTTCTCATGAAGATCTGCCTAAGGCCAGAGTGCACCAATTAAAGATGACATACAAGAGAAGAGAAGAAATCTGAAAAAAAATTCACCCAGAGGGTGGTAGAAATATGGAATGTGCTGCCTGAGAGGGTGGTGGAGGCAGGTATTCTCGCAACTTTTAAGAACCATCTGGTTGTGTGCTTAAAAAAGCAAGGCATAGTAGATCATGGACCAAATGCAGGTAAATGGGATTAGTGTAGTTTGGTGTTTGTTGGACTGTATTGACACAGTGGGCTGAAGGGCCTGTTTCTATGCTGTATGACTCCGATTCTACACTACCCTTCTCTGGTGAAAATAAACATTTTGATAAGACGCTGAGACCATAAGATGTAGGAGCAGAAGGGAGACATTCAACCCACTGAGTCGGTTCCATCAAGATCATGGTTGATGTGATAATCCTCAGTTCCACTGCTTTGCCTTTTTCCTAATTTATTCTCTTCCAGACTAAAAATCTATCTCAGCCTTGAATATACTTAATTACCCAGCCTTGTCAGCCCTCTGCAGAAAAGAATTCCACAGACAAGCTATCTTCTGAGGGAAGAAATTCCTCCTCATCTCTGTCTTAAATATTTAATCTCTTATTCTGAGATATGCCCTCTGGTTCTGGATTCTCCCAAAGGGGAAATAACCTTTCTACATCTACCCTGTCAAGTCCACTAAGAATCGCATAAGTCTTAACAAAGCCGCCTCTCATTCTTCACTATTCCATGTGAACAGGCGCAATCTACTCAACGTCTCCTCATAAGACTGACCCTCCAGACCTGGTAACAACCCAAAGAATCTTCATGGAACTGCACCCAATGCCAGTATATCATTCCTATGTGAGGGACGCAAAACTGTTCAGTTTTCCAGCTGGACTAATGCCTTCCTTACTTTAAGCAAAACCTCCTATATTTTGCACTCCATCCTCTTTGAAATAAAGGCCAACATTCCACTTGCCTTCCTGGTACCTGCTAAACTTAGATGTGAAAGGATCAAGTTTTCCTGCTCCTATGATGCTGCTTGACCTGCTGTGTTCATCCAGCCCCATGCTTGTAAACATAGATGTGACTTTTTTTTGAGTTTCATGAACAATGCTACCCAAAATGTTTATGGTCTGTTGCGTTTTGCAGTCTTTCTCCATTTTAATAACATTCAGTTCCTTTATTCTTCCTGCCAAATTGCATAACCTCACATTTCTCCACATTATGTTCTGTCTCAAAGCTTCATCCCACTTACTTAACCTTTCTAAATCCCTAGCAGAGCTAGACCACTTCTTTGTTTGACAGTTCCTTAACAACTTTGAAAGTTCTTTGACAATTTTACATAATCTTGACAGATTTTGAATGTCTTGACAGCTCCTTGACAATGTTGACAGCTTTGCTACCTGAGAGTATTTTAATAGCTTTTCAGTTAATTCTTTCACTGTTAGGAATGTTTCAAGAATTTTGTGCATACTTTATGCACATTCATGTCGACTTTTAACTGTCTGAATGGACACCTGCCATCTGCAGAAGGGCAATAAATGTTATACTGATTACTGAAATCAATCCACAAAGTTTAGATGTGCTTCTACCAGATCTGTTCTACACACTTTGCATTTCAGATACCTACCTCATCAAAACCACTTTTGAGTTGATTCAGCTGCTACATTTTGTGCGCAGTTGTCTCCAGTAACTAAGAACATGTAATTTAGCAAACGCCTTGATGTTCACAAACCCTGTATAAAGTGCAACAGCCAGGCTGGTATGGATCTTCCTAATTCAGTCTTCTCCATCAGAACAAATGTTCAAGCCTTTATGATGTCCTCACAATTTGCTTTTCCAACAGCCATCAGCAATTTTGCTTTCAATATCCTTGGACATGATTTTCCATCTTTTCTTCTAAATGTGGTGGCAAATGCTGGGTTTATTGAGACACCCTCCACTGCTACAAACCTGAAAACCCATCATACCTTCTACCCATCCGGCATCAGAGTGTTGATCTGGTGGCCTTTTTAATGGATCACTTTCTCAAACAGCTATATCTCACCGTTCCTGAACATGCTGGTCTATCAGAGGCTGTCAGCACTACCAACAGCAACTCTGCTTCGGAGATCTAGGCTTCTGGTGACATAGCAACACTAAAGTGTAGGAGCAGCAGGCAAGACTGGGAATTTTCGTGTGGATGCAAATATTGGGATGGGGCTTCCACGAAAGGGGAGCTAGCGGGATTTGAGGCATGAGCAGGACTACACCCCTACTCCAATCCATGCAAGTGGTCATCCACAGCGGGGGACAGATCAAGACCCCCAAACCTAATTGTCTTGTTCCTGACTGCCAAGAACAGAGTTAATTGTAGTGGTGTTGTTAAATGGTTCTTAAATGAATGTCTAGCCTCAATTTGCAATGAGCCAAGAAGGCAAAACTTGTGTCTTCCCAAACAAAAATTAATTGCTTCTTGCGATGAGAAGGTGACAGGTATCTCTTCAATATTAACGTACCCGATTTTCTTCTTCTCCCACCAATTTCCCTGCCATTTCTCAGGAGGGGAAGATTTTGCTTTTGGTCTCTTCCAAAAGATAAATAATTGTAAGTAGTTGAGGCCCCAGACCAAATCCTTGTGGCACTCAACGAGTGATAAAATTACCCACTTGTCTCATTGATCTGTTTCTTGTTTGTTAGTGAATTGTCTTTCAATGCTAATAGATTACCCTCAATACAATGAATACATCTTTTCTGTAGTCCACCTTTATGTGTCACCTTAAGTAATGCCTTTTTGAAATCCAAAAGCACTGTATCTTCTGGCATCTTTTTTCACCCTGCTTTCTACATCCCCAAAAAGCTATAATAAATTTGTCAAACACATCACAAGCATGTTAACTCTGCCGGATTGCATTATGATTTTCTAAACATTCTGTTAATATTTCCTTAATGATGGAGTTCAGCATTTTTCCAAGGATAGATGTAAAAGTAAGTAGCTTATAGTTTCCTGCTTCTCCTACTTTTCTTGAAAAGTTATTTCACATTTGCAGTTTTCCAATCTGCAATGAGCCTTTCCAGAAGCTAGAGAAATTGGGAAGATGATGCATATACTATCACTGCAGCTGAAAGTCCTAGCATCAGGTCCAGGAAACTGTTCAGCCTTTAGTCCCAGTAGTTTTAGATTCTACTGTTCCAGAGTTCTAATGTTCCAGAGGTTTGTATATTGACATGGATGGAGAACTGGCTAATCAGCAGAAGGCATATAGTTGGGATAAGGGTGGAATTTTCAGCATGCCAACTTCTTAACTGGTGGATTACCGCAGGGAAAAGCACTGGGACACAATTATTTACAATATATATGAATGACTGGGGCGACAGAAGTGAATTTACAATCACCAAATTTGTGGGTGACACAATAATAGATGAGAAGGCAAGTGGTGAGGTTGATACAAAAAGCTATAGAGGGATAGAGACAGCTTATGTGCACATAATCTTGACCATTGCAATATAATGTTGGAAAATAAGAGGTTATACGTTGGTAATTGAATAGGGAAGGACTACAGAATGCTGAAGCATGGATGGATTTAGGGGTCTTAGCACAAGAATCACAAAACCCTCCTATCTAAGTTCAGTGTGTAATAGGGATGGCAAAAGGAACATTGGTCTTTATTTCAAAAGGAATGAACTAAAGAAAAGGAAAGTCTTTTTGAAACTATATAAGGCAGTAGTCAGACTACAGCTGGACTTCAGTGAATAGGTTTGGGCCCCTTATCTAAGCAAAGATATATTAATATTTGAAGCAGTAAAAAGAAGGTTTGCTTGGTTGTTCCCAAGGATAAAGGGATTCTCTTATGAGGAGAGGTTGGGTAGATTGGGCTTGTGTTCATTGGAGTCTAGAAGAATAACAGGAAAACTTATGGAAACATATAAGATTCTTAGGGGTAAATATGGAGAGGTTTTGTTTTGTAGGAGTCTAGGACCAGAGAGTATAACCTCAGAGTGAGGAGCCACCCAGTTTGAAGGAGATGAAGATGAAAAAAAAGGTAGGAAAGTAGAATTGAGGATTATTATATCTGACAGAATCTCATCGAATGGCAGAATGGACTTGATAGTCTGAATGGTCGACTTCTGCTCCTATGTTTTATGCTCTTATTCTCACAGCCATTTCTGGTTTATGTTCCTGCTTTCCTTAGTATAGGATCCTCCAGATGACAGCTGTGAATAAAATTTTCAGTGCTGTTCATAACACCACACTTGAAGCATAAGAAAGCATGTTGAATCATCACTGCCTGTCAGACTGGTTTATGACAAAACGATAAACAGATTGAATGACACTGCAGAAATGTAGATAGAGATATTACGTTGATTTCCATTGTAAGACAGTACAGAATGTTGACATCTCTGCACTAAAATATTCTTTAACTTTTCTCTTCCCGGCACTATATCATGACGCCATCTTGGGCTTATGGAAGATTTGTTGCCTTGTCTTGGGTAACTTTAATGGGGATCCACTGGTTGGCCTGGGGTTTAAAGGACTCCAGTGTGCTGGTGATCCCATGCATAGGTGCAGGTGAAATTCCCTTGACCTCTACTGATGGAGGCATTTAGGTAACTAGCAGATGGAAAATGGTGCAGCGGGGTATCATTGGTGCAACCTAGGGTCTTTTCTCATCTCGATTGATTGCTTTTATTGACACCTGTACTGAAATACAGTGAAAAGCTTTGTTTACAAGAGCTACAGGCAGATCACAGTAAGTAGAGGATGTACAAATCAAAAAGACTTAGAGGTACACAGGTTGCATTACATGTTACATTATTTGAGGCTAGATTCCATTCCACAGTCTGATAACGGCTAGAAAGAAGCTGTTCCTGAACCTACTTGTGCGTGTGTTCAGGCTTCTGTACCTCCTGCCTGATGGGAGAGTTTGTAGGAGGTCATTACCAGGGTGAGATGAGTCTTTGATGATGTTGGCTGCCTTTCCGCAGCAGCAAGCCGTGAAAATAGAGCCCATGGATGGAAGGTTGGCTTCCGTGATGATCTGGGCTGTGCACACCACCTTCTGTAGTTTCTTACGGTCCTGGGCAGAGCAGTTGCTATACCAGGCTGTTACGCACCCGGACAGTATGGTTTCAATGGTGCGTCTGTAGAAGTTGGTGAGGGACTTTATGGACGTGACAAATTCCCTGAGCTGCCTGAGGAAGAAGAGACGTTGTTGAGCATTCTTGGCTGTCACATTTATGTGGGAAATCCAGGACAGGTCATCAGTTATCGTCACTCCGAGGAACTTGATGCTCTTCACACTCTCAACCTCAGTTCCGTTGATGTCGATGGGGGTGTGTTCTCCTCCTTCCTTCCTGAAGTCGATGATCAGTTCTTTAATTTTGCTGACATTAACAGACAGATTGTTTTCATTGTACCACATCACCAAGCCCTCTATCTCCCTTCTGTAATTTGACTCGTTGTTGTTAGATATCTGTCCCACTATGGTGGTGTCGTCAGTGAGCTTGTAGATGGCACTTGTTTGGAATTTGGCAACACAGTCGTAGGTGTACAGGGAGTACAATAGGGGGCTGAGGAAGCATTCTTGGGGAGCTCCAGCATTGAGTACACAATGACACATCCCTTGTCACTTGAGGAGGTTAAATACGGAGGGAAGTTATAGCACAATGGTCCCATGTTCCCTGCATAATGAATGAATGCATCCACAACTCATATAATAGAATGAAGATCTGATCACATATCCAACAAATAGTGACTGTTCTACTGGACCTGGTTTTCGTAATCAGCTGTCACCCACTTCATGGAGGTAGCTGTGCTCATGCTGAAACCACAATGTTTGATCATTCTTGTGCTTGTTCTCCTGCTATTGAAAGGAGCAAATATTAGCGTGGGTACTGGAGCACTCTATAAGAATTGGTAGATACCAATAGAGATATGAATCCCAAAGTTGTGATTTCTTTTAATTCATTCATAGGATAAGTGTGTCTCTGGGTAGGCAGTATTTATTGCCCATCCTTAGAGTTAACCACATTGCTGTGGGTCTGGAGTCACAGGTAGGCCAGACCAGGTAAGGATGGCAGTTTCCTTCCCTAAAGGACATTAGTGAACCAGATGGGTTTTTCCAGCAATTGATTCACAGTCATCATTAGATTCTTAATTCCAGATATTTATCGAATTCAAATTCCACCATCTGCCATGGCGGGATTCAAACCCAGGTCCCCAGAACATTATCTTGGTCTCTGGATTAACAGTCCAGCAATAATACTACTAGCCCATCTCCTTCCCTATTGTGAACATTGTATGCAGAACGTGGTATTATGTGGCGATAAGGTCAATGGTGTGGGAGCTGCTGTGCATTGTAGCTCCATTTCCATTTCAAGTGTGGCCCCTCGCAGATGCAATAGTACTTTGCTGCAAATAGCACAGCACTGGTGTGTGCAATAAAGTGACAGACATTGACATGAGGCATGTGAAAGAGATACCTGCACCCTACCTTGTGTGTGACAGTCCTGGTCAGTAGTAACCTTACAATGCTAACTCAGGCTCACAGGGGAATGAAGCATTGAGTTGACAGAGGCCCTACTAGAAGAGATCATTTATCTCCTTATAGTACTCCATTCAGACTCTCCTGTGTTTGCCATAGGAGCTATTCTGTGCAACTTCTCCATCCAAGATACCTTGGTAACTTGGGATGATCTCCCCCAGAAACAATACATTCTTTCAGAGAAAGAATGCTGTAGCACAGGAGGTGTTGCCAAAGCATGGAGCTGCCTTTTGGTATCTCTGGTCTCTGACATTTCCAGGAGAGTAGTGAACTAATGTTCACTAGTGTCCTTGCTTTAATACAGTGAAGTGCAGTCAAGATGCTTATTAAATGAGGCTCCCAGTAGTTGAAGCCCGGAAAGTTCCAGTAGGTTTCAGAACTTCATGCCCGCCCAACATTAAAACTTAGCATTTTGCCCTCACTTGAATATGTAGTAGATTTAAAATAACATTTAAATTATACAAGAAGATCCATTTTCCCCCAAGCAGAGGTCCATTTTGCTTTTCGGTCCACTTCTATAGTTAGCCTCAAAAATGAAAATTCCACCCATTGTGTTCTAGTATTCAAAGTCGAGAAGATTTTGTCAATCCTGGGTAACAAGTCTCTTCTATTTGAGCTATATGCAATATGATGCTTCTGGATTCTGTGTGTGTGCTTTTATGTTTGTAAAGAGGTAGAGTTTGACTGGACCAGAGATTCTTGCTGCTGAACAAAAGAGGAATATCAATTGAATATCTAAAATATTAACAGTTCACACTGGGAGATATTTGCTCAAATTACTTACCACCATATGTCGTGAGAGTTGTAATCTTATTCAGATGTCATGCCATATTCAAAATAAGAATGCAAACAAAAACGTCTTTAAACATGCTTTTACAATTCTGCATTTTTTGGATTGTCTCTGACAGAGTTTCATGTTTGACTTGTGAGAGTGCAGGCAGCCCTACTATTTACTTCCTTTTCCTCTTATAGGGCTCTTTGGTGTATTTTCAAGAAACCCACAACATTCCAGAGCAAACAAACACTGATTGCAAATGATTCTTGGTAATGTTTTCTGAGACTCTTCTCAGAGTCAGTATTTATTCATTATAATAGCACATGTTTTGAAGGAGTCAGATGTTTTGTAAGAATATCGGTGTTTTGCAAAATAATTTTAACAAGGGCACTGAGTTATCATCTTTGGCAGAAATCCCAGGACCTTGAAGCACTGGGATGTTCTCATATATGAAAATGTTCTTACACATCAAAATTGTTTCAGAACAGAAAGATTCTTATTGAATGCACTATCTAGAAAAGAAGTATATTGTTAATAAACAATTTCTTTGATTTTGTTTTCCTATCAGCAACAAAAGAAAATATAAATACTAGAAGTCACTTGATCAGAAAACAGCTAATTCTATGTATTTCTGTAGAACAAAAAGAAAATTTGATCTATAAATTCAGTTGTTTGGTCACCAGAAAGCACCCGATGAAGAATCTCAAGGTGATTAGGTCCAAAGATACTATCTTGAGGAACTCCTGGAACAATGTCATGGGTTCCAATAATGGTGATTAATTCATCACTTTCCTCTTCTGCTACGTTACACGTAATGGACACAGTGTTGGTTGATCACCTTCATAGCAATCTTCATTCCTTTGGAATTCTGTCAGGTGTTTTTACAGCTGGATGTCCTTTGTACTATCAATCCTTCCCATCTATCTGGGCTGGGGACCAGCACCAGCTTGCACGCACTAATAGCTGGGTTAGTGTGTAGCCAGCAAGTCCTGGTGTGGCACTTGAACCCAGGACCTTTTGGCATAAATGCAAAAAAATCTACTTACTGAGCCACTCCATAAACTTATGAGAAAAAAAAACCTCTAATCAGCCTTCCATTATTCTTAAGCTCCTTCAGAGTTTTGAAAGCTCTTCATTATGTACTCCTTTATTTGCTTCCTTCGTAACTACCCCTTGACTCTCCTTTTTCTGCTTTGTTATTAGTTTCCACAGTCCCTTGGGGTTCCCTTCTCTCCTCACCTTCTTCGGCGAAGAAGCCTGTAGCAATGTTAATGATCACTGCTTGCAGGGTCTTCTTGCTGCTGTCCAGAAACCAAAATAAAAAATCCTTGAATACAAAGATAGAACAAAGAACAATACAGCACAGGAACAGCCCTTTGGCCCTCCAAACCTGTGCCAACACATTTTTCCCTTCCATATTAAAACTGTCTTTACTTACAGGATCGATATCCCTCTATTCCCTTCCTATTCATGTATTCGTCCAAGTGTTTCTTGAATGTTGCTATTGTTTCTGGTTCCACCACCTCCTCTGGCAGCATGCTCCAGGCACTCAGTGCCCTTTGCATGAAAAACATGCCTCATACATCTCTTTTAAATTCCCCCATCACATCTTGAACCTGTGTCCCCCAGTAATTGACTCCTCCACCCTGGGAAAAAGCCTCATACTTCCCATTCTATCCATACTATTCACAATCTTATGAACTTCTATCAGATTGCCCCTCAATCTCCTGCATTCCAGTGAAAACAAACCCAATCTATCCAACGTTTCTTCATAGCTAAAATCTCCCATACCAGGCAACATCCTGGTAAATCTTTTCTGTGCCCTCTCCAAAGCATCCACATCCTTCTGGTAGTGTGGTGACCAGAACTGTACACAATATTCGAAGTGTGGCCCAACTAAAGTTCTGTAAAGCTGCAGCATAATTTGTCTATCCTTATACTCAGTGCCCCTTCCAATGAAGGCAAGCATGCCATAAGCCTTTTTTACTACCTTGTCTACCTGCACTGCCACCTTCAGTGATCTGTGCACCTGCAAAACCAAATCCCTCTGCATATCAATATTCCAAATGGTTCTGCCGTTCACTGTATAATTTCCACATGTATGTGACCTTCCAAAATGTGTCATCTCACATTTGTCTGGACTAAACTCCATTTACCATTTTTCTCTCCATACCTCCAACTGATTTATATCCTGCTGTATGCTCTGACAATCCTCCTCACTATCTGTAATTCCATCAATCTTTGCATCATCTGCAAATTTACTAATTAGACCAGCTACCTTTTCCTCCAAATCATTTCTGTAGATCACAAACAACAGGGGTCTCAGCACTGATCCCGATGCAACACTACTAGTCATAGCCCTCCATTCTGAACTGCATCCTTCCACTGCTATACTCTAACTCCTAAAGCTAAGCCAGTTCTGTATCCATCTTGCCAGTTCACCTTTGATACCACGTGACTTCACTTTTTGTACCAGTCTGCCATGAGGGATCTTGTCGAAGGCTTTACTTAAGTCCATGTAGGCAACATTAACCTCTTTTCCCTCATCAATCATCTTTGTGACCTCAAAAAACTCAATCAAGTCAGTGAGGCACAACTTTCCCCACATAAAAACCATGCTGTTTATTGCTAATCAGTCAAGTTTATTCTAAATGCTTCTAGAACTTGTCCCTGAGAATCTTTTCCAATAATTTCCCTACCACTGACATGAGTCTCACTGGCCTGTAATTTCCTGAATCATCTCTGTTACCCTTTTTAAACAATGGGACAACATGAACTATTCTCCTGTCCTCTGGAAACTTACCTGTGGCCAATGAGGGTACAGAGAGAAATGTCAATACTCCAGCAACTTATTCTCTTGCCTCCTTCAATATTCTGGGATAGATCCCATCAGGGGCTGGGGATTATCTATCTTAATACTTTTTAATACAACACATCTTCCTTTTTAATAGCAACTTGGCTTAGAGGTTCAACACTCCCTTCCCTGAGACCATCTTCCACCAATTCCTTCTCTTTGGTGAGTATCAAAACAAAGTATTTGTTTAGGACTTCACCTACCTCTTCTGGTTCCACACATAGATTCCCTCCTTTGTCATAGTGTGGGCCAATCCTTTCCCTGGCTACCCTTTTGTTTTTATACATGTATAAAATGTCTTTGGATTCTCCTTAATCCTGCTTGCTATTGACATTTCAGGACCCCTTTTAGCCCTTCTAACTCCTTGTTTAAGTTCTTTCCTACTTTTCGTATATACTCCAAGGGCTTCATCAGTTCCCATCCTCCCAGACCTTACGTATTCTTCCTTTTCCTTTTTGACCAAGGTCATAACATCCCTAGTCATCCAAGGCTCACAAAGCATGCCATACCTGTCCTTCATTCTCGAAGGAACATGCCTTTCCTGAATTTTTATCAACTGCCATTTGAAATACTCCCACATGTCCAAGGTGGATTTACCCTCAACTCCCAGTTACCTGGGACTGGCAGAAGATAAGGTTCTATCGACCTTCATGGGCTTCCATCGACTGGCAATTTACCGAATGATTTTTTCTATGGGTGCGCTTCCTAAGCAGCATTTACCTGACATATTTGCAACAAAATGTGGCAGAAAATCCATTAAGGCCTTACACCTCACTTCAATTCACATTTGTACCAGGCACATTTATTCATCCCCTGAGATCCTTCTGTTATTGTCACCAGAGAATTCATGGATAACGAAAAGTGATGGAGACCTCGAATTGCTGACCTCCCTTTATTTAAAATTGTCAACCTTGGTTCAATGAAGTTACTCCTGTATGAGAATTGAAAGAATACATGCTCAAGCCTGTAATCTGCATTAGTGCTTCATTACAGTATCATTTAGTTTCAGGTGTCTTTTAAATGCAATGTTAAACTTACAGGCTATTCCAAGGCACTGGGTGTAAAGAAATTCCTTCTGTGTGTTGACCAACATTGATCCTAATATCTCCATCAACACCAAACAGATTTTCTGATAATGTATTTTGATGCTGTTTATAAGATGTAGCTGACCACTTAATTGACCTACAAAACAACAATGGCTTTAATTCATGGGTGATCATTCACTGTAAAGCATTAAGGAATATCCTCAGGGAATGAAAAGTACTATTTAACCAGTGTCTAAAAGTATTAGAAGGTTTGCATGTCAAAATATAGCAGTAAGTGCTAAATCATTCCTTCTAGGCTTTTTTAAAATTCATTCGCAGAATATGAGCATCATTAGCTAGGTCAGCATTCATGTCCTTTCCCTAACTGACCAGAGGGAATTGAAGAAAGGAACAAAAACAAAGTTGCTGGAAAAGCTCAGCAGGTCTGGCAGCATCTGCGGAGGAGAAAACAGAGTTAACGTTTCGGGTCCGGTGACCCTTCCTCAGAACTGGGGACAGTTCTCAGAACAGTTCTGAGGAAGGGTCATTGGATCTGAAACGTTAACTCTGTTTTCTCCTTCACAGATGCTGCCAG
>JAHRHZ010000249.1:47595566-47607733 GCA_024137785.1 Ginglymostoma cirratum
GATGAAGGGTCTAGGCCCAAAACGTCAAGCTTTCCTGCTCCTATGATGCTGCTTGGCCTGCTGTGTTCATCCAGCTCCACACCTTGTTATCTCGGATTCTCCAGCATCTGCAGTACCCATTATCTCTGATACAACTTGTATTAGATTTGTTTCATAATCTGTTAAAAGCTGATATTTATCACATATGAATACACTGAGCTTTACTATCAGAACCCAAACAACATTTGATGTTATTTTTTAAAAAGTACAATTTTGACAGAATATATTTTATATCTAGATTTACTTCTGCACCTATTTCAACATAATCTGACCAAATCAAATTCTTGCTATATAGTGACATCTGGTGGGGGAAGGTGAAAATGTTTCAATCTCACACAACAAACTCTGGTCATATCAAACGTAAGCTCTTTATAAAGGACACAATAACTTTTCTCTCCTGAATTAAATGTTGCATTGCATGAGGGTTGCTAATCATGGCTCAATGATGCCATGTCATGAGCATGGAACAAGGTGAAGAAGCAGGCTCCAGGAATTACTTCAGCCAGTTAGGAGACTGAGCCCACGCCATCAGCACTATATCGAACAGAGTGAACCAGCCTATCTATGATAACTATAGGTAGTTTGTTAACTCATCAATGATGCACAGGTTTCTCCATTGCAGTAAAAAAAAGATTGCTCCCAGCAGGGTGGATATGAAAGACGGCAGAGAAAGAACACAAACTGAGGATGCTGTAACATTTCGTGGAGAATTTTCCTGTTACACACAGGTGAGGTGCCTCAAGGAGCAAGAAGGTTGTTGGGTAAACATTTCCTCACTGCCTGCACATAACTTTGGCTGAAATTTTGGATACACATATTAAAGGCGTGTCTACAGAACTACACGGTGTCAGAGGGTTGAGATGCTGCAAGAGGAACTCAGAGGTCATAAAACTGCCAGTCTTGCTGGAAAAATAACAATGAGTTCACATTGTAGGGAATTCAAACTTGCCCCAAATCCAGTGATTCTGCAAACCCATAAACAGAGACACTTAGATAGTTTAAACAACGCTGTAGATTAATAACAGTCAAAGTTTGCAAGGTCAAAAGCTATTTATAACTCAGTTTCTGTGCGGTTCGGCCACATTTAGAGTAATGCATACAGTTCTGGTCGCCACATTACCAAAAGGATGTGGATGTTTTGGAGAGGGTGCAGAGGAGGTTCACCAGGATGTTGCCTGGTATGGAGGGCGCTAGCTATGAAGAAAGGTTGAGTAGACTAGGATTATTTTCATTAGAAAGACGGAGATTGAGGGGGGACCTGACTGAGGTCTACAAAATCATGAGTGGTATAGACAAGGTGGGTAGCAAGAAGCTTTTTCCCAGAGTGGGGGACTCAATTACTAGGAGTCATGAGTTCAAAGTGAGAGGAGGAAAGTTGACAGGAGATATGCGTGGAAAGTTCTTTACGCAGACGGTGGTGGGTGCCTGGAACACGTTGCCAGCGGAGGTGGTAGACACAGACATGTTAGTGTCTTTTAAGATGTATCTGGACAGGTACATGGATGGACAGGGAGCAAAGGGATACAGACCCTTAGAAAATAGATGACAGGCTTAGACAGAGGATCTCGATCGGCGCAGGCTTGGAGGGCCGAAGAGCCTGTTCCTGTGCTGTAATTTTCTTTGTTCTTTGTTCTTTGTTCTTTGAAATGCAGGTCACAATGCAGCATTTTATTATTTGGCATTGCCACAATAGGAACAAGGTTTTTGTCGGGAAAAAGGGAAGTACTGCAGAATAAAAAGAATAAAATGGAAGTGAACCCTCTAAAGATCTAATTGTGAACATGATAAAAACATAGAAACATAGCAAATTAACAGCAGGACTGTTTGTTCCAGGCCGCTTTTGCTTTGGTGATTCAATTTCTCGCGGTCAATACTTAACAGAATGTTCATGATGTCATCACTGCATCATAATATGTAATCCAATTGCACTTTCCAACTCTTGGTCCTTCAACCTGAAGTTTCGCATCCCAGTTTTCTTTTAAATGCAATGAAGACTTCTGCATTGGGTACCATTTCAGTTAGTGAGTACTTCTTTCACATTTCTCCTTGGGTGAACTATTGCTTCCCAACTTCCCTCTAATTCCACTATTAATTATATCGTGTCTATGCCAAACATTTCCTCCACTATTTATTGACCTTTCTGTTGAAGAAGGTAGGTTTTTTACCATTACCCCATCTTGCTCCTTCAAAATTTTATAATACCTTCAATAAATCTCCCCTCAGCATCCTCCATTCCAGAGAAGACAACCTCACTCACTGAATCTTTCCTCTCAACTAAAATGATGATTTATGTTGCCCCTTAGAATTTATTATCTTTCAATATCCTCTGTTCGATTTTTTGTTGACCCAAAGGTTAATCTCAATAAAAGTCTAGCGTCATAATCTACATTTGTAAAACATATGTCTTGAGAAACCATAATAAATTCATAGAGTTATGCAACATGGAAATAGACCCATTGGTCTAACTCGTCCAGGCCAACCAGGTTTCCCAAACTAAACGAGTTCCACTTGTCTGCATTTGGTCCATAGCCCTCTAAACCTTTCGTATCCATGTACCTGTCCAATGTCTTTTCAATGTTATAACTAACTGCATCTACCACTTTCTCTGGAAGTTCATTCCACACACAAACCACGCTCTGTGTGAAAATATTGCCCTTCAGGTCCCTTTTAAACCTTTCTCCTTTCACCTGAAACCTATGCCCTCTAGTTTTGGACTCACCTACTGTAGGTGCTATTCAACTTATCTATGCCCCTCATGATTTTATAAACTTCTATAAGATCACTCCTCAATCTTCTACACTCCAACGAAAACAGTCCCAACCTATCCAGCCTCTCCAACCCTAGCTTCACCTTATAACTCAAACCCTGGCAACATCCTTTCAAATCTTTTCTGAACCCTTTCTAATTTAATAATATCCTTCCTGTAACAGGGCAACCAGAACTGCACACAGTACTCCAAAAGTGGCCTCACCAATGTCCTGTACAACTTCAACATGACTCCCCAATTCCTACACTCAGAGGTCTCAGCAATGAAGGCAAACGTGCTAAACATCTTCTTAACCACCCTGTCTCCTGTGATGCAAATTTCAAAAAGCTACATACATGAGCCCCTAGGTCTCTCTGTTTGACAACACTACCATAAACTGTATAAGTCCTACCCTTGTTCATTTTGCCAAAATGAAATAGCTCACTGAAGAGTTTGCACAGAAATGGTTCCAGAACACTTGATTTTTTTTCTTAAGATTTTCATATTCATAAAAGATATATAAAAGTTCAGAGTTATTTTATTAAAATACTGTGCACTGTGTGAAGCTCTGTTATGAGAACAAATGGAAGTAGTGGGCATTTAGGAGAGCAAAAACTCACTACAAACTAATGCAAGTTAATGATACTCACCAATTAGGCTGTAGTGACGGGAAACAGCCAGGAAGTGGGTTAGGTTCACTCAATCTCCAGCACCACACACATGGCTCTACACCCACATTGAACCATTGAAAAGTGAGATGGGGCTCCTTCTTTCACCAGGGCCACGAGTGAGAAGATAGTCATTTAGTCTATCTTTAGTATTTTGTGTAGTTTATTTAACAACTTTGGCAATCTTGCCAGACTGCCTGCGGCTCATTGCTCTGTTCTGCACATTGGAGAGATGGTAATGCTTGTCTCTTCTGGTAGTTTGTGACCTGTAATGATTTCCACTTTGTCCATGAGTGACTATTCTCTGACTCTAATGTGTTCTATAAATTATTTTATTGACATCATTGTACGTCTCTTACTTGTACAGACTATTCCATCCCTTCTTTACTGTATCTCATCTGCTGATTTGTTACATCATAATATGCATCACCATCTTTATATCCCATGTCCATTCTTAGTGTAATACACTCTGAGAATTCAAATCAACATTTGAGCTCTTTGCAATAGGGCTAAGGTGTAATTGCACACACTGCCAAGCTGGATTCCAGCCCTTTGTCCTAGCTCCTGCACTCCTGATTGCTGCATACTGCTTGTATCCATAGTCAGGCAAAAATGCACTTTTAAGAGAGTAAAGTGATTGCATCAGTAACACCACGCCTTGTGATATTCTTATTTAAAGATACCAGCTCCATTTTGAATAGGTACAGTTGTACATTGACTCATTGTCCTGATAAATTACAATCAGCGTTAGCCTATACCAGGCCATTGCCTGTGATAGAGTTGTAATCTATTTATTTGCTTTATGAGTCGATCCTCTCAGTAAGAACCCAGACTCAGTGTTAATCTTACCAAAATTGATATAATCCATTGTCATCAGCAATCACTCACTAATGAGACTAATTGTCCACCTAAGAAACTCTATGTCACGGGTCATGGGCTCTGTGGGTCCTTGTGTGGCTGATGAGCCCGAACCTGGAGCCACATCTCTGACCACAGGTTCGGTTTCCAGGAGATGGAATTGGTCCTTAGCCTTGAAATCAAAGGCATTTCCTTCTGCAGTTTCTTTTCTGGACTTCCTTTTTTCACCAAATATTCTCAAAGTATTGTCTCCCTTCAGACAGGCGTTTCCTCAAAGTTGGTTTCTTCTAAACAGGAGTCTCCCATGCATTGAAATCAATGTTGCATTTCTTGAGGGAGGCCTTCAGGGAGTCTTCCTTTGTCTTCCTCTCTTTCTAGTGCCTTCCACAAGCTAGCAGTCGGAACTCAGGCATCCTAAGCATGTGCCTGTCCAACAGAGTTGGTTTCAAATGATTATGGCTTTGATGATGGTGTTATTAGGTGCTTCAAGAACATTAATATTCGCACGGCTGTCACCACAGGTTAAGAGAATCCATCTCAACCAACATTGATGGTACTGTCTATAAGTTGTCCAAATTTTGGACCCAGAAAGAAGAATCAGAAGAATGACTATTTTACACGCAATGATTGCTATCAGCACTGAAGTCATAGTCGTTGGAAACTCTCATTATTAGGCATCTGATTAGATACGAAGTTGAATCTCTGCATTGATATCAGCCTTGGATGAGAGGTAGCTCATCAACAAATGAAAATAACAACAACTTAAAAACTGTCAATTAAACTGGATGCCTACAGCCACTTATGCTACCCCATGCCATGCAACTCCACAACATTATAATGCAAATAAATAGCTTCATTATCAGATTGAGATACCTTCTTAAAATAGAACTCACAGGTCAAACGTGTGTATCTTTTTAACTGAGGGGCATGAGAAAAGAGTAGGGAAGTGGATATATTGGATCGTTTTTACATCATGGTGGGTCAAATGGACTGGTTCCATGCTATTTGGCTCGATAAATCAGAATTACAAAATGGTTGAATCATATACCATTTAAGGATTTGGAATTGGAATTAATTGCAAGCATTCTCAATGGTCTTTGCTACATTGCTTCTGAATCATGATGTCCTCTCTCTGGAGAATTCTAATCAGCTTTCTAATGAATTCATCACAAGAGGGAAAGGATGCATAACATTCTTATGATGTTTGGAGTTAAATCCATCATTCCAGGAAGTGCTAGATGAACTGTTATATAGGACTAATCTTATCCCGGCAGATTCATGATTAATGAATTGCTAATGGGAAAAAAAACACAACTCACAGGACTTCAGATTAGCAGTAGTGACCTGTCGACTGCATTTTTGAGGTATTTATTTACTTGGAGATATTTTCTCCATATTTACTTGGAGTGCAAAATATGAGGAAGATTTTGTTGCTTCAGTTCAGCAATGATTATAATGAGGGGTGGTCAGGCACTTAAGATTTCATTGATGCTTGCTGTTTTGTCTTATCCTTCATGTTGTTGATTTCAGCAGACAGAAATAATTAGCTAATTGTATTTCGAAACAATAAACATGTATTGGAAGCTACATAATCTAGGTCCTCTTCCTGTAATGCAGAAATATTTCATCCCATACCGTGTTATTGATTTTTTTCATGTGGAATTTCAAAACACTATAAGGAAATGAGTCGTACAATGAGCAGCTCCCATTCCTTGAATAGACACTGTAAAGAAAGCTCTTGAGAGGTATTTATTTCCAGATTCACTTAGGGGGGTCATGTTATATTTTTATTCTCCTTTATGATTTTTAATTGACAGCTTGGATAAGGAATACTTCATTTGCGAATGCCCTGAGTGATTCCCTCTTTAGGTGTTTGTACCTCGTACCCAACAGCACCATCTGTCACCCGTCAGCTTTTTATTCTTTAATCCCCCAAGGTATTTGCATGTGTTCAATGGTGATTTGAGCATGTCTACTACAAATGTGTGGTCTACCTTGGCACTGTTTTCGTGTTACAATACCATAAATCATTGCAAATTACGGTAAACTGAGAAAAATTTATTCTATCAGGAATGCAGCACTTCATGCAGCAACCATTTGGGAGTATAGCACCACCTGCTGATTAAAGTATACACTGCTTTAACTGGTAAAGCAATGTTAAATTTTTTAAAACAAGTTACATGACCTTAAAGTTCATGAAATAATATTCATATTTTCTGTAGTTACATGATGACCATACATTTGATCAGGCACAGTGCAAAAGCCGGTATGGTTGAGGGATGTAGCAGATTACTAAGCGTACTGATAGCTTACACAATCAATGTATGGACCCTTCGGAAATGGGGGCGGGGGAAGCGAGCTGGGAAATAAATAGAGAGAGGAGGGGTGGGCCTGGGGTAGGCAGGTGGGATGGTGATAGGTGAAAGCAGGTAGGGAGTGGTGGGGATTGGTCAGTGGGATGGGTGGGATGGATAGGTGGGAGAGAAGATTGGCAGGTTGTGTCAGGTCAAGGAAGTGGGGATGCTGGGGAGGGTAGGGCATGGGATGAGGCTGGGGGTGGGGAGATTTTAAAAATGGTGAAATCCATGTTCAGGCCATTGGGCTGTAGAGTCCTGAGACAGAATATGAGGTGCTGCTCCTCCAGTTTGCGGGTTGTGTCATTGTGACACTGGAGGAGCAACACCTCATATTCCGCCTTGGGATCCTACAGCCCGATGGCTTAAACATAGAATTCACCATTTTTAAAATCTCCTGACCCTTGACCTTATTCCATATCCAACCCACCATCTCATCCCCGCCTCCTTGACCTGACACAACCTGTTGTATCTGAGCCAGCACAGTGGCTCAGTGGTTAGTCCTGCTGCCTCACAATGCCAGGGACCTGGGTTTGATTCCAACCTCAGGCGACTCTCTGTGTGGAGTTTACACATTCTCCCTGTGACTACGTAGGATTCCTCCCACAGTCCAAAGATGTGCAGGCTAGGTGGATTGGCCATTCGAAATTGCCTGTGGTGACCAGGGATGTTTGGATTAGGTGGGCTAGAGGGGGATGAGTCTGGGTGGGATGCTCTGAGGGTTGGTGTGGACTTGTTGGGCCGAAGGGCCGATTTCCACACTGTAGGGATTCTATGATCTATGATTCTCACCCACCTATTCACCCCTCCCATCCCACTGATGCTCACCTGCATTCACCTATCACCATCCTACCCCTCCTTTCTCTATTTATTCTGAGCTCCCTTCCCCCTTCCCATTTCTGAAGTAGGGTCCCAAGCTGAAACGTCAACTTTCCTGCTCCTCTGTGATGCTGCCTGGCCTGCTGTGTTCCTCCAGCTCCACGCTGTGTTGACCCTAACTCCAGCATCTGCAGTTCTTGCTATCTCACACTCAATGTATGTGTGGCTAGCACCAGCCGTAACAAGTTTGCCTTGGCTTACCCAGGCTGTTAATTACAAATCTCAACTATGTAGTAAAATAGCAAAGCATTTCTGAAGCCCTACATGAATTTAGTAACAAAATGCCTTCCATGTGGTCTATGTGCTCAAAATAATTGGGGTTGGTCAATACTCAAAATCACTTTGGTAAAACTAATTGTACAAATGATTCACTCATAATGTGCTGATATTAGATTAAAAATAATTAAAAGTAGAGATAAAGTTAATGCAGTCTCACTCTAATTAAAGAGAGACAACCGGTAGTGGGTTAACCTAAGTGTTACCACATCTCAGATGAGGGGCAAAGTGAGTTCTTCACAATGACAATAGCCAGCACAGGGGCTGAACTCATGCTGTTTGTCTCACTCTGTATCACAATTCAGCCATCCAGCAACCTGAGCTAACTGACCACTAGCACCTAAGAAAATATTACTGCCCTTCTTTAAGGATGTCTGTATCCGCTAAAGGGCAGCTATATTCAAACAAAAGCAGCAACTGGTAAAACAGACTCAAGAGGGATTCAGTATTACGAATGGAGCAACAGGAGAGAAGGAGGGCTTTGAAGTTCTGTCAAATGGAGGCCTTCGACCAGGAGATCAAAGGAAGGAGATATTTCTACGGGGTCCAAGAGGCCCTCCAAGCATATGGAGATGATATTATAGTGACTGCCCTTGAAATTAAGGTAACATTTGATCAAGTAAGGAAACTAAATAAAAACATTCTTTTTCAATGCTCACCACAACATCATCAGACATCAGAGGTGCAGCAAAGGCTGTAAAATGGACCTGGAGACCAGATACTAGTGAATACTGACCACAACGAGATCAAAGCTGGGAATAAATGTTCAAAGATATGTGACCTTTCGAAAGGACAGACAGAAAGACATGGGTGGCAGAATGGCTTTGTTAGTATGAGATGGCCTTAGTTGTAAATATCATATTATATCAAGAACCAGAAAAGTGTAGGGAAGTCAATAAAAGGTCAAACTTCAAAGGATCCTTCTCCGTCACTTCAGTCAACTCCAGCAGAATGCCACCACCAAACACAACTCCCCCTCACTGCCCTGTCTGCATTTCGCAGGAGTCATTCCCTCTGGGACACCCTAATCCGTTCCTCAACCACCAACACAAACTCCCCCTTCCCACATCACCTTCCCATGTAACTGCACATGGTGCAACATCTGCCCCTCCACCTCTGCCGCGCTCACCATGCAACGGCCTCAACAGTCTTTCCTGACCCACTGTGATCTCCAGCATTTTTCATTTTCAGTACAGATTCAAGTATTTGCAGTAATTTGTCCCTGGGGGGCAGTGATATGATAGAATTCATCCTGCAGTTTGAGGTGGTGAAGCTGGAATCAGATGTAAAGGTATTACAATTGAGTAAAGGTAACTACAAAGACATGAGGGAGGAGCTGGTCAGAGTTGATTGGGAAGTGATGCCTAGCAAGGAAGATGGTGCAGCAGCAATGGCAGGAGTTTCTGGGTATAATTTGGGAGGCACAGCAGAAATTCATCCCAAGGAAGAAAAAACATACTAAAGGGAGGAGAAGGCAACCATGGCTAACAAAGGAAGTCAGGGGCAGCATAAAAACAAAAGAAAAAGCGTACATTGTGGTGAAGATTAATGGGAAGGTAGATGGTTGGGAAGCCTTTAAAAACGAGCAGAGGACAACTTTAAACAAAGCAATAATGGGGAACAAGCTAAGTAAGAGACAGGTAGGACTGGTCATTGGGCTGCTGAAAAATGAGGCTGAAGAAGTAATATTTGGGAGGAACTGAATAGGTACTTCACTTCACATTTCAATTTGGAAGATGCCAGTACAATACTAGAACTACAATAGAGTCGGGGGCAGAGGTGAGTGTAGTGGCTATTACTAAGGAGAAGCTGATGGAGAAGCTTCTGAAGGTTCAGAATGTTCAGAAGATCTGAAAGTAGATGAATCACCGGGACCAGACGAACTGCACCCCAGAGTTTTGGAAGACACAGCTGAAGACAGTGTGGAGGAATTGGGATAATCTTTCAAGAATCAAGATGGAGGGTCCCAGAAAACTGAAAAATAGCTGATGTAACAGAGGGCGGCTGAGGGTCATCACAGCAGAATTCTGGGAGAAACCGCCACAGTCACTAGACTCTATAGCAGGTCAGAGAGAACCTGGTGTCAAGGTGTGGTTAAACCCGAAACACTAAATTAGTGTTTCCCAAACTCCATCCTCCTCTGACTAAAAAAAGGGGGCCCTATGAGGAGAATGACTGGCAAGGGAAAGGTGTACAAGGGAGCAGCCATTAAGAGAGTGGGCCAGTGTTAGATTGGAGGTGCTGAGGCCTTTGCTCGAGAGGTTTTGGCATGAGGAGGCTGAGTAGGGGTACAGGTAAGAGCAGGTAAGGGCTCTTAAACTCTACTTTCTTTCTGTCCAGACTGAAGGCAGTGGGGTTGGCAGTTAGGGCAGTCGCATGCTCCTCTTGCAGGATGTGGGAGATCAGGAAGAACTCCAGTGTCCCTGGTGGCTACACCTGTGAGAAATGCACTTGGCTGCAGCTCCTGACAGACTGCGTTAGAGAGCTGGAGCTGGATGCACTCAGAATCATCTGGGGTGCAGAGAATACCATTGATAAGAGCTATAGTGAAGTGGTCACTCCTAAGGTGCAGGCTGCATGTAGCTGGGTGACCACCAGAAGAGGTAAAGGGGGAAGGTAGATAGTGCAGGATTCCCCTGTGGCCATTCCCCTCAATAACAGGTATACCACTTTGGATACTGCTGGGGGGGAATGACCTTTCAGGGGCTAGCAGCAGCAGTCAGGTCAGTAGCACTGTGAGCAGCTCTGAGGCTCAGAGGGAAAGGGTGCAGTCAGACAGAGCGATACTGATAGGGGACTCAGTTGTGAGGGGGACAGACAGGAGATTCTGTGGCCACAGAGGAGACACCAGGATGGTGTTACCTCGTGAGCGCCAGGGTCAAGGGTGTCTCTGAGTGGTTGCAGAACATTCTGAAGGAAGAGGGTGAACAGCCAGAGGTCGTTGTGCACATTGGTACAAATGACAAAGGGATGGAGTCCTGCGGAATGAGTACAGGGAGTTAGGTAAGAAGTTAAAATGCAGGACCTCAAGGGTCGTGATCTCCAGGTTACTCCCAGTGACATGCGCCAGTGAGGATAGAAATAGAAAGATAGGCCAGATGAATGCATGGCTAAGGAGCTGGTGTAGAGGGTGGGGTTTTTAGTTCTTGGATCATTGGGATCTCTTCTGGGGTAGTGGTGACCTGTACAAGAGGGACGGTTGCACTTGAACTGGAGGTGTGTCCAATATCCTCAAGGGGAGATTTTCTAGTGTCACCCAGGAAGGTTTAAATTAGTTTAAGTTAGAGGAGTGGGGAGACTCTGAATAACAGTGGGGCCATTGAGAAGTCAGGGGAAAATACATTAGCCAACGAGAGCAAGTTTACTTTTCAGGATAGCTGGGGCCCAGTAAAGGGATGGAAAAGACTTTAGGTTTAAAGTGCATTTGTTTCAACGCACAAGGCCTGACTGGTAAGGCAGATAAGCTTTTGACAAGGTCATACCAACAGTACTTAGAGTGGATATTCTTAACGGGTCATCAAATGGGGCCATACGGTTAGAACTTAGAAACATGAAGGGGATGATCACTCTGTTGGGACTGTATTATAGAACCCTGAGCAGCCAGCAGGTATTAGAGGAGCAGATGTGTAGAGAGATTGCAGATGCCTGTTGGAATATTAGAGCAGTATTGGTTGGAAATTTTAATTTCCCCTGTATTGACTGGGCCACCCAGAGCGTAAAAGGCCTGGACAGGGTAGACTTTGTCAAATGTGTCCAAGAAAGTTTCCTAAATCAATGTGGAGAGGGCCCTACTCGGGAAGGTACAACACTGGACCTCCTCTTAGGAAAGGAGGTTGGGCAAGTGACTGAAGTGTCATTCAGACAGCACTTTGGGTCCAGTGACCACAACTCTCTGATTTTTAACATAGCTATGGAGAAAGATAGGACAGGTCCACAGGTTAGGGTGCTAAACTGAAGCAGGGCCAATAGGCAGGATCTAGCAGGTCGATTGGGTGGGTCTGCTTGAAGGAAAAGTAATAACTGGCAAATGGGAGGCATTTAAAAGGGTGATATCAAGAGTCCAGGGACAGTATCTACCTGTTGGAGTGAAGGGAAAAACTGGTAGGCTTAGGGGTCCCTAGCTGATGAAGGGATATTGAGGCTCTGGTCAGGAAAAAGAAGGTGGCATACATTGGGTTTAAGCTATTGGGCTTAAGTGAATCCCTAGATGATTATAAAAGTGTAGCAGCACAGTCAAAAGGGAAATCAGAAGAACAAAAATAATATGGACAACGGATTCCTCAACGCAATGTAAACCACAGTGTTGAGGTTGGTTGGCTCGCCAAGCTGGTTTCTTGTTTCGCAGAC
>JAHRHZ010000249.1:47612733-47644884 GCA_024137785.1 Ginglymostoma cirratum
CTCCCCACACTAAATGCATCCCCTGGATTCAGGACACACAGGTCATTCCAGGATTCTATTCAACTCCACTTTGCTTGAGACATCATGCACTGGCACTAAAGTTCTGCAATTCTGCATGGTGAATTTCTTAACTCTGCGTCATCCACCAGACTCCTGGCCTTAAGCAACTCTCCCCATTCACAAAAACAAAGTTGCTGGAAAAGCCCAGCAGATCTGGCAGCATCTGTGAACGAAACAAACAGAGTTAACGTTTCGGGTCCGGTGACCCTTCCTCAGAACGTGCACTGTTTACTGAGGCTGCTCTCCAGCTAACCTTTCAACAACAAGGATATGGCCAACTGTGTCCAGTTGCTTGATGACTCGGTGGTTGGGAGAGGGGAAAGGTAGGCTTACAAATCAAAAGGAGATGGCAACATTACAGAGCAGCTATTTGGATAACAATACTCAGGGATGGGACAGAGCGTACAATCATAAAAAAAATAGTAGTGTTGTGTCCTAATTCAAGAAAAGGGACAAGGAGAAGACAAGCACCTACAGACTAGTAAGTTTAACTGCAGTGATTAATAAACTTCAAGAAACAATAATTCAAAACAAAATTAATAGTCACATGGGATCTGTTAATTAAGGATAATCAGCATGGATTTCTTGAAGAAAAATCATGTTTAATTAACTTACCTTAATTGATTGATGAGGTAACAGATTTGGGAAATGCAGGTATCTGCTCTATTGGGATTTCCAGAAGGCATTTGATACAGTGTCTCATACCAGACTAGTGAGCAAAGTTAGAGCTCATAGAATAACAGCGACAGTAACAACATGAATACAAACTGGCGAGGTGCAAGGAAACAGTGAGTAATAGTTCATGAATGTTTTTTCAGACTGGGGTAGATTTTCAAGGTATTACCTCAGAGCTGAGTGTTGGGACAGTTATTTTTCCTGGTATATATTAAAACAAGAGGAAGGAGATTATGTTGAATTTGTATAAGGCACTGCTTTTGCATCAGCTGGAGTATTGCAAACAGTTCTGGACAACACACTTTAGGAAATAAGTGAAGGCATTGGAGACAGTGCACAAAATGTTGACAAAAAGGGTTCTAGGGATGAGGACTTTCTGTATGGAGACAGATTGGGGAAGCTGAGAGTGTCTTTTTTTTCAGAAGAAACAGTAAGGTGAAGATCTGATTGAAGTATTCAAAACCATGAGAGGTGTCGACAGAGTAAACAGGGAGAAATTATTTCCATTAATTGCTTCTATTTCCACTTGAAAATATCAAAAAAGACAAGACACAGATTTAAAGTGATTAGTAAAAGAAGCAAAAGTCATATAAATATGTGATAAGTCGCACACAGTGACTGGCTAGGTACTGCTTGAGAGTATGATGGAGGCAGATTCAATTGAGGCATTCAAAAAGGAATTAGGTTGTTATTTGAAGAGGAAGAATATGCAGGGTTATAGGGAAAAGACAAGAGAATGGCTTTATTTGAGATGCCCAGTTGGAGAGCAAACACAGGCACTGTATGCTAAATAGCCTCCTTCGGCATTGTAACAATTTTGTGAAGAATGTAAGATTAAATTGGAGTTGGGATAGAGTGAACTTGGAGAGAAAAATATGAAAGAACCATGTGGCACCTTTCTTGGCCTGAGACCAAGGCAAATACCTTCACAGGCAATGAAACACTTTGGAAATTCAGTTAATTATAAAGAAACTCGACAAAAATAATCTGTGTACATAGGAGCATACAAATAAAAGGAGGAAATTTAGGCTCTCTTATCTGTTCTCCCATTCGATGAGACATTGGCTGATCTGTGATCTAACTCCTTGAATCTGTCTTTTTTCTCAAATATTCCCTTATACCTTTGGTTAACAGAAATTGTGTCAGATGTAAAATTCATAATTGACTTAATAGCAACTGACAATTACAGAAAAAGGCTCCAAAATGTTATTACATTTTTTGTATAAAAGTATTTGCTAAAGTACACTCATGAAAAGTCTGGCTCCAATCTTTAGACTGTGCCCTACAGTCTTAGATTACCAATCAGTGGAAGAAATTTCTCCTCATCTACACCAACAGTTTTCCTCCAGGAAAATTGTGATCAAACCGTCACATTATCTTTCAGACTCCAGGGATCACAATCAAGGATTGTGTACTAAAGTAGTTGAATCGCTTGTCAAGAGGAAGAAGGAGGCTTATGTAAAGATGAGGCGTGAAGGCTCAGTTAGGGCGCTTGAGAGTTACAAGTTAGCCAGGAAGTATCTAAAGAGAGAGCTAAGGATAGCCAGGAGGGAACATGAGAAGTCTTTGGCAGGTAGGATCAAGGAAAACCCTAAAGCTTTCTGTAGGTATGTCAGGAATAAAAGAATGACGAGAGTAAGATTAGGGCCAGTCAAGGACAGTAGTGGGAAGTTGTGCGTGGAGTCCGAAGAGATAGGAGAGGCGCTAAATGAATATTTTTCATCAGTATTCACACATGAAAAAGACAATGTTGTTGAGGAGAATGCTGAGATACAGGCTATTAGACTAGACAGGATTGAGGTTCATAAGGAGGAGGTGTTAGCAATTCTGGAAAGTGTGAAAACAGATAAGTCCTCTGGGTCGGATGGGATTTATCCTAGGATTATCTGAGAAGCTGGGGGGAGATTGCAGACCCTTTGGCTTTGATCTTTATGTCGTCATTGTCTACAGGAATAATGCCAGAAGACTGGAGGATAGCAAATGTTGTCCCCTTGTTCAAGAAAGGGAGTAGAGACAACCCTGGTAATTATAGACCAGTGAGCCTTACTTCGGTTGTCGGTAAAGTGTTGGAAAGGATTATAAGAGATAGGATTTATAATCATCCAGGAAGGAATAATTTGATTAGGGATAGTCAACACGGTTTTGTGAAGGGTAGGTTATGCCTCACAAGCCTTACTGAGTTCTTTGAGAAGATGACCAAACTGGTGGATGAGGGTAAAGCAGTTGATGTGGTGTATATGGATTTCAGTAAAGTGTTTGATAAGGTTCCCCACGATAGGCTGTTGCAGAAAATACAGAGGCATGGGATTGAGGGTGATTTAGCGGTTTGGATCAGAAATTGGCTAGCTGTAAGAAGACAGAGGGTGGTGGTTGATGGGAAATGTTCATCCTGGAGTTCAGTTACTAGTGGTGTACCGCAAGGATCTGTTTTGGGGCCACTGCTGGTTGTCATTTTTATAAATGACCTGGATGAGGGTGTGGAAGGATGCGTTAGTAAATTTGCGGATGACACTAAAGTCGGTGGAGTTGTGGATAGTGCGGAAGGATGTTGCAGGTTACAGAGGGACATAGATAAGCTGCAGAGCTGGGCTGAGAGGTGGCAAATGGAGTTTAATGTGGAAAAATGTGAGGTGATTCAATTTGGAAGGAATAACAGGAATACAGAGTACAGGGCTAATGGTAAGATTCTTGGTAGTGTGGATGAGTAGAGAGATCTCGGTGTCCATGTGCATTGATCCCTGAAAGTTGCCACCCAGGTTGAGAGGGTTGTTAGGAAGGCGTACGGTGTGTTAGGTTTTATTGGTAGAGGGATTGAGTTTCGGAGTCGTGAGGTCATCTTGCAGCTGTACAAAACTCTGGTGCGGCCGCACTTGGAGCGTTGCGTGCAGTTCTGGTTGCCGCATTATAGGAATGATGTGGAAGCATTGGAAAGGGTGCAGAGGATATTTACCAGGATGTTGCCTGGTATGGGGGAAGGTCTTATGAGGAAAGGCTGAGGGATTTGAGGCTGTTTTCGTTGGAGAGAAGCAGGTTAAGAGGTGACTTAATAGAGACATACAAGATGATCAGAGGATTAGATAAGGTGGACAGTGAGGGCCTTTTTCCTCGGATGGTGACGGCTAGCACGAGGGAGCATAGCTTTAAATTGAGAGGTGATAGATATAGGACAGATGTCAGAGGTAAGTTCTTTACTCAGAGAGTAGTAAAGGCGTGGTATGCCCTGCCTGCAACAGTTGTAGACTCACCAACTTTAAGGGCATTTAAAAGGTCATTGGATAAACATATGGATGATAATAGAATAGTGTAGGTTAGATGGGCTTCAGATTGGTTTCACAGGTCGGCGCAACATCGAGGGCCGAAGGGCCTGTACTGCGCTGTAATGTTCTATGTTCTAACTCTTTTTGGTATGTAACCCATGGAATCCAGTTATCATCTTGATAAGTCAATACTGCAACCCCAACCCCTCCAAGACCCATGTATCCCACCTAAGACACGGTGCCTAGAACTGAACACAGCACTTGTAAATGTGATCTAACTAGGGCTTTGTACATAGGATGCTTTCAAACTCCATTGTGTCCCACTTCTCTAATTCTTAAAGTTGGCATTCCAATTGCCATCTTGGTTATTTTTTCTATCGGTTCATAACATATTAACCATCTACGCACATCAACAGCTAAGTTTCTTTCGGTCTTTAGTGATTCAAATTTTCACCATTTATTGTTTTTAGGTCCAAAAATTGTTATTTTGTAGTTGTAGCTTGTAGTTCAAGTTCCACCGTATTAATGTGTACTTTGAAGGGGCACAGCCGAGAACATCCACTAGATTCCCTGCACGTGCAAGGAAATATTAAATGTATCTATTTGTAACAGTTTTACTCATTCATTTAGTCAATTAATGCCAATTTTATGCCTCCATCTGTACTGCCTGCTGTCTTTGCATCAATGGCAAATCTGGACCTGTGGTCCACCCTATCATTTGCACTGTTAATAAATACAGTGGATATTAAGTTTCAAAACAGACTTCGATGGGACACCACTACCCACATCCTGTCAATCTGTGTGCCTGTTCACTAATCAAACACTCTTGTCACTCCATCAATTTCCTAGCCTGGCCAACGTTTTGTATTCAATTTCATGACTTCAGTTTAAGCTAAAGCCACAGCAGTCAAAGCTTACAAAGTAAAAGCTTACAATCTTCTCAAGGGACAATTAGGGATAGGCAACAAATGTTGACTTTTATAAAGGCATACTAATAAAGTTGTTCCCATTTGTGGGTTGTCTAAACCAGGGGCCATTTATATGATAGTTAAGAATAAAGTTAACAAAGAATTCAAGAGAGACCTCTTTCGCTGAAGCAAATGTGAAACTTGTCATGACTGATCCCGAGATAAGTTTTTCCAATTTGTTACATTCCTCGATGGAATAACCCAGATAGTTATGCTTCTAGTTCAGGAATGATGAACTGGCTCCTATTTTTTACTCAATCCTTCCTTTAGTTGGTCGCAACATGGTTATTTATGTAAAATGATTCCTTCCCGCACTGACACTTTTATCTAGCCCAAATATAATTATGTTTAGAAGGAGAGTATTTAACCATGCTTTCATGAGTGAGTTTAGGAAGAAAAGTAAGATTAATAGTTACTAAAACACAAGAAAATATTATGAAATGCAACACATATATGCACAGAAGTACGTCATGAGCCTGTGATGAATACATTGCAAAGCATTGTGCACAGTAAGGTGGTTCATTCCAATAGCGTTGACTTTGGCAAAATTAGTATTATTTGGAGGTCCTTGGTTCTTCAGCTAGCTGAAAGTTCTCCAGTATTTTTCAACTGTAATTTTTCTTGCTTGATTTGTTTTCCAGCTATCTGTTTTTCACAGACTTCATCTCTTTTTATCGGCACACTGGGGGGGGTGTCCATAGAATCGTAGAAGTCCCAAAGTATGGAAAGAGGTCATTCGACTCACCAAGTCTACACCAACTTAACGAGGAGCATCCCACCTAGACCCAGCACCACACCACCCTATCCCTGTCATCCCACATTTCCTGTCGGTAATCAACCTAACCTGCATATCCTTGGCCACCATGGGGCAACTTAGCATGGCAAATTGACTAACCCGCACATCTTTGGACATTTCACCCAGTGAACATTTTCAGTCTTGTCCCTTCACAGCACATTTTAGCATAGTGGAAGTTGAATCACAAGCTAACGTATGAGCACATAGAGACCAGGGGTTTCAGATGATTCTTAACCCCCCTATTCCTTAAAGGGTAACAATAATCATGCATTTTGTTCAGAACTGATTTCTTTTCAACTCATCACGTATAGTCTGGAACAAAACCCAACACGGAATACAGTTCAGTTTTTGAATGGCACCTCTCCCTTTCATGTGTTGCTTTCTTAAGTTCCATTTACCCTCTTCAGATGTGATATTCTATTATACCTCTCAGGCTCCAATCCCCAGATATAAAAGAAGGAAAATGTTTGGTGGGGGCGTTGGAGGGGATAGAATGCGTTTTTGTTATGTGTATTTTCACTTTTTTCTAGAGGAAGGCAGGACATCACAATGGATTTTTGGCTAACAAATGGCTCAGGCCCGGGGTCAAAACCTGGGATGAAAACTCCAGGAATCCAATCAATCACAATTGGAATCCAGCCCCTTTAGAATTGTCTTGAGTGGGAGATGTACAGCAATTCCATAAATAATACTTTTTTTAAAAAAAATTCTCTCTTTCACACTTTAAAATGTTATTTTTTTTCTCTCCACACGGAGTAAAGTTGATCCTTGTTTAGTTTGTACATTATGTTCAGTCGTTGCTCTCACTGTTTCTGCCTTTTTAAGGCTGTCAGTGGACTGTTCTCCACGTTGAAATATATGTACACTGGTGAGGAACCTGAATTTCACAATGTGAAGGTACTTGTGACAAATTGAAGACACTTACTGCACAAAGTGATCTCAGAGACAAATCCAGGCACCACAGATAAATCACCGCGCGGTGACCTCTGACCCGCGAACCGGATGTGAACCTTCAGGCCGGTGGGAAGATGGCGGCCGCGGAGCCGTGAACTCGAAACGATTTAAAACATCTCCGTCCGCCTGGGCCCGGGGGGCAAGGGCGTGATTTACTGACAGGGATGGGCGACACAGAGAAATTCTACTATGTTTACAGCTGTGACCTGGATATTAACGTCCAGCTAAAAATGTAAGTGAGAAGGGAGAGGGTGGGATTGAGGAGAAGGACGGGGGACAAGAAACACAACAACAGGCCGTAAGATTTAGGACCAGAGTGAAACCATTCAGCCCATCAAGTCTGCTCAGCCATTCTTTCATGGTTGATACGTTTCTCAGCCCCATTCTCCTATCTTCACCCACAACCTTTTGATTCCCTTACTAATCGTAAACCTGTCTCTTGTAATTTTCTTTTATGTTGCTAGCCAGCTTACTGTGATATTTCATCTTCTCCTCAACACCCCCCCCATTGCTTTTTTTCTTTTAGTTATCTGCTGCTTGTTTTTTAAGGCTTCCCACTAATCTTCACTATCTTGTATGCTTTTTCTTTTGCTTTTACGCTGTCCTTGACTTCTCTTGTCAGTTACAGTTGCCTCGTCCTACCTATAGAATATTCCTTCTTCCTTGGGAAGAATTTCTGCTGTGTCTCACAAATTACTGCCAGAAACTCCTGCCGTTGCTGCTCCACCATCTTCCTGGCTAGGTTTCCCTTCCAACCAACTCTGGCCAGGTCCTCCCTCATTTCTTTTTAGTTACCTTTTACACAGCTGCAGTAGCATTACAACTGATTCTAGCTTCTCTCTCTCAAACTGCAGGGTCAATTCTATCATATTATGGTCACTGCACCTTGGAGTTCCTTCACCTTAAGCTCCCTAATCCAGTCTGCTTCATTACACATCACCAAATTGAGAACTGCCTGTTCCCTCATGGGCTGTACCACAAGCTTCTCCAAAAATCATCTTGCAGACTTTCCACAAATTTAGTTTATTGGGATCTGCTGCCAACCTGATTTGCCCAGTTCACCTGCATATTGAAGTCCCCCATGAGTATGTGATGGTGCCTTTCTTACATGCCTTTCCTATCTCCTGATTAATTTTCTTTCCTCGCATGCAGACTACTGCTTGGAGGCCTATGCATAACTCACATCATGGCTTTTTCCTTTGCGGTTCCTCAACTCTACCCACAAAGACTCCATGTCTTCTGACTCTGTATCACTTCTTGGAGAGAGAGTGGGTGTTTGAAGAGATGGAGAGGAGGGTGTGAAATGGAGGAACCTGGGGGATCTATGGGTATTGGGGGGCGTGTAGAGACACTGAGAGAATGGGGTTATTGAGGGAAGGGAGGGAAACTGCAAGAGAAACAGCAGGATGGACTACGGGATTTGAAGTAAGGGAAAAAGGGATTGAGGCGAGTGTGTGGGGAGATAGAGGGAAGGAGAAGGAGAGGGGAGAAACAGAAAGGGTGGGTATTGAGGGTAGGGAGAGGAGGGGTGAGAAAAATGAAAGTGGGGATTGAGGGCATGGAGGGGAGGGGGAGAAACAGGCAACAGGGAGATGAGGATGCCTGGGGGAGTGTGAGGTGCTGGACATTTGAGGAGCGGGGGGAAGAGATAGAGAGGGAATGGGGTGAGATTAAGGTGAGTGGGCACTGGGTGAGAGTCAGGTGATGTGGGATTGAGGTGGTGGGGGTGTGAGGATGACGAGGGGAACATTAAGTGGAATGGGAATTGCGGAGAGAGGAGGTTTGAGTGGCAACAGGATTGACAGGATGATTGTGAACAGGGACGGTGGATGCTCAGGGACGAGACCAGTCCTGGCACTAAGTGGTCTTTGATTTGTCATCTTCCTTGTCCTGCACTTAGTCCTGGCAGTGATAGATCTTGGAGCAGGTCCTGTTTGCCACTCTCACTCACTGACACTTAACTACTTACTTTCATTCTTTCATCTTTATTAAGTATTTCTAAGTAATGTTTCAGAATGCAGATTACTTTTAGACTATGGCCATGAGATTAATCCAGTTGAAATATTAGGCCAGTTTGATTAATCTATGTGGAAAGATCCTTTCGTTCTCATTTAGCCTCCAAACTTCGATCTAATTTGGGTGTTTATTCCACATGCTGATCATTTGTTGAGTTTAAAATGCAGTCTGTGTTGTCACAGCTCACTGGGGTAGCACGCTGGAAATTAAGCCCCCTTTTGCCTGGAGTTGTTACAATAGTTAAAGATTTTTAAAAATACACAAAATTACCCAATCTATTTGATTTTCAGATTCAAAAATAACAGAGCAGGTTTCTGTAATTAACAAGAATTACTATTTGTTGCAAGTAATTGGACTCTAACTGCAAGTAAACAGTTATAAATGGTTGGTATGTAATTTTATTAAATACAACTCTGATCCCCTTATAGACCCCATTTATGCACATGCATTGACAGACTGCCAGACATAAACAGGAACAGAAACATTGATGGAAATTTGGAAAAGCAGTTCAGTAGTTTTTGTTCTCTCGATGTTGTTTCTTCTTACTGATCAGAAGGTTTGTTCTCAACTTTCTTTTTCTAAATGCTTCCACCAATTTGCAAGAAGCGTAGGATAGCTGGTTCATGTGTAAAGGTCTCTGACGTATCAATTAAGTGTTACCACTCACCGCAACTGCTTAAAGAAAGTGGATTTTGACTGCAGAGAACAAAGGAGAAATCAAAAAATTATTAGAATTTTTTGAGGAAGTAACAAGCAGGACGGATAAATGAGAAGTAGTGGTTGTAATATATTTGGATTTTCAGAGGTGTTTGATATAGTACCACATGGTCGGCCACATAAGATAGGAGCCCATAGAGGTGGTACGTTAGCATAGAGGATTGGCACACTAATAGAGAAGAGAGTTGGTTTGTAGGATGGCATTTTCAGAATGGCAACCTGCCACAGGGATCAGTGTTGGGGCCACAATTATTTAACATATATATTAATGTCTTGGATGAGGAATGTGAATGCACTACAGCCAAGTTTGCGGATGACCCACAAATAGGTGGGGATGGCACGTGATGAGGATGATACAAAGATTCTATAGACGGATATAGCCAGATGAAATGAGTGGGCAAAAACTTGATAGATGGCATGTAATATGGGAAAATGTGAGGTTATGCAGTTTGGCAGGAAAAATAGAGGAGCTGAATATTATTTATATAGAGAAAATGCAAAAATTTGCATCACAGAAGGATTTAGCAGTCCTCATCCATAAATCCTAAAATGTTGGCATGCACGTTCAGTGGATAATAAGAAAGGCAAGTGGTATGTTGGCCTTTATTTCAAAGAGAATTGGGTATACAAATAGGGAGGCTTTGCTAGAACTACACGAAGCACTAGTCAGACCATAGCTGAAATACTGTAAACAGTTTTGGACCCCTTTATTTAAGACTGGACATATAGGTATTGGAGCAATTCCAGTGAAAGTTCTCTAGATTGATCCTGAGTGTGGAGTGACTGTCTTGTAAGAGAGGTTGAGAGGGTTTGCTTTGTACTGATTCGAGCTTAGTATAATGAGAGACAACTTTATTGTAGCGTACAAGATTCTTTGGGAACTTGACAGAAAAGATGCAGAAAGGTTATTTCGCTTTGTTGGAGAATCTTGGAGGAGAGATCATAATCTCATAATTAGAGTTCAATCATTTAAGACTGAGAGGAGGAATTTTTTCTCGCAGACAGAATCAAATCTGTGAAATCCTTCACTGCAGAGAGCTTTTGAGGCTGTGTTGCTATGTACATTCAAGGCAGAGATTCAGATTTTTAAATCAGTGAGGCAGTTGCTGTTTATGGGAGAAAAGCATGGAAGTGGAATTGAGAGTTACCATATCAGTCATAATTTTATTGAATGATGGAGTAGACTTGATGGGCTGAATGGCTTTTTCTTGTTCTACATTTTATGGTTGTCTTGAGGTAGTTCCTGATCTGGGGAAGACCTGACCTTGTTCCCAGCCCTAAGCTGTTTAGTTGCACGAGAATCAACCACTCAGTTGCTTGCTGGCAAAAGGTCTTTGTTATTCATAACTGGTCACTAATCCATAGACGAAGCAACTTCTGTACACAGTGAAAGCTCCACCTGAATATAACCCTTTGGCTCCAGCTCGCCTGCAACCTAAGCTTCAATTACAGCGTAATGATGCTTGCTTTGAATATCAGGTTGCTTTCTTGCCTTTACAAAATGTGCAGCAGTTTTTGGCTTTTCAAAAGCACTAAAACAACAAGACATGGTATTTTCAATGTTTGTCATATTTTGTCTTTCATTAGCTTGACATTGTGCCTTTAGTTTTATTCCCATATGTTCATTTAATAATCTTATTTACCACATTTTATACATCCTTCATTTTATGCATTTTAGAAGGTCACCTTCTTCCCACCCTGAAAAGCCTATCTCTGTTTTGTCCTTTTTCCAAACTCAGATCCTGATGTTGGAGGTTAAACACTTTATATGATGTTTTATGATGTTTGACTCGATGGAAAGATATTTCATGTGCTGTAATTATAACCTAAAGACGGTAGGTTTGAAAATCCAATTTTGTGGGAGAATAACTTTCATGTGGTAATGGTAATACTTTATAAAAGGATGCCCAATTTGAATATTCAGTGATACATGAAGAAGTGAGGTGTGTTCTGCACAAACCTTACTCAGAATCCTGATGTGTAATGTTCCATTGTTTGGTGCCAATGGCCCTTTCACACTTTGCGTCGACACTTACTGCCCACTTGCGATGATGGAGGTGGTCAGTGGACTCAGTTGACTGGACAACTGGTTTGTGATACAGAGTTTTGCCAACAGTGTCAGTTCAGTTTCTGCACCATCTGAGGTTACCATGAAGAATTCTCCTTCTCAACCTCTCCCTTGCCTGAGGCCTGCTGACCAACTGTCTCATGCATGCATTCTCTGTCTGTTTCTTGCATGCTCTCTCTCGCACACCCTCTCTTTCCTCCCACGCCTTCTCTCTCTTACAGTGATGAGAGAGCAGCCCTATGATCCAGTAAGACTACAGCGACTTTACCTTCACTTGTGATGTGGGTGGCAACTTGCTATCCTTGATATAAAAGTCTAAGCCGGGGCCTTGGCTGGTTAGTCAGTCATGCTCTGTCCGTCTGGAGAGTGAGCTGATACCAGCTGGAAGTATTTTTCTTCCTGAGATGGCTGACACAATTTTAAGTATTTCATGTTTGGTTTGCAAGTCTTTGTAAATGCGAAAATCAGTCTCGCTCATAATTTTTCCCATCTCATGTGGTATGAAGACACATTGATGAATGGCAGGTAGGGTAATACAGCATAGAACCGGACTGGTTGATTTAAGCCTTGCTGACATTGCCCTCATTGTAACTGGGGCAGCATTCATTATCCATCCTTAATTTTTCTTTTCTTTATTCATTCTCGGGATGAGGGGTGTCGCTGGCTAGGCAGCATTTTTGCCCATCCCTAATTACCAAGAGGGCAGTTAAGAGCCAACCACAACCCATTGTTGTGGGTCTGGAGTCACATGCAGGCCAGACCAGGTAAGGATAGCAGTTTCGTTCCATAAAGGATGTTAGTGAATTGCCGTTAAGAACATGGAACCATTCTTGGGCCACTTCAGTCCAATGGTATAGTGACATGCAGAGAGCTTTCAAGGAGAAAATTATTGGATTTTGATGCCGGCACAGTGAAGGATTTGTAATTATAGTACCACATCAGATTGGTGCATGGCTTGGAGGAGAATTTGTAAGTGGTAGTGTTCCCATATATTTGCTTCTCTCGTCCTTCCAGGCTGGAGAGATTGCAGGTTTGGGCAATGCTCCTAGTGGCACGGTGGTGCAGTGGTTAGCACTGCTGCCTCACAGCGCCAGGGACTTGGGCTCGATTCTGCCCTCGGGCGGAGGGTGTGTCTGTGTGGAGTTTGCACGTTCTCCCCGTGTGTACATGGATTTCCTCTGGGTGCTCCAGTTTCCTTCCTCAGTCCAAAGATGTGCAAATTAGGTGGATTGACCTTGCTAAATTGCCTGTTGTGTCCAGGAGTGTGTAAATTAGGTGGATTAGACATTGGAATTGCTAGGTTACAGGGAAAGGTATAGGGGAATGGATAGGGGATGTTGTTTGAAGGACGGTGTGGACTTGTTGGGCTGAATGGCCTGCTTCCAAGCTGTGGGGATTCTGAGAGTTCTATATATGTCTTGTTAAGTTCTTGGAATGCTCCTTATAAATGAAATACATGATTGCTACTGTGCATCAGTGATGGAGTGAATCTTTGTGGATGAGATGCCAGTTAAGCTAGCTGCTTTGCCCTGGATGATGTCAAGTTTTTGAGTGTTGTTGGAGTTGCATTCATCCAGGCAAGTGGGGAGTATTCCATTACATTCCTGACTTATGCCTTGTAGATGGTGGATGGGGAGTTAGGAGGTGACTTACTCGCTGCAGGATTCCTAGTCTCTGACCTGCTCTTGTTGCCACTGTATTTATATGACTAGACCAGTTCAGTTCCTGGTCAATGATAACCCCTAGTTTGCTGATCTTTTCACTTGCATGTGTGTCTGAAATACTTAGTTTAATAATCAACTTGCTTGATTGCATTATGACGCTCCTTCTCCTGGTCATCGAGTCTTTAGGTGAGAGTTTGAACTAAAAGTTTTTGGACCAAAGGTTGGGACATTATCACTGTACCACAAGGACTCCTGGAGGGGGAGTTAGGGGGGCTTCTGAGGAGAAGCCCAGTGTACAGCCTTGGAGAGCTGGGAAAATGACTGACTGACTGACCTTGAGATGAAAGGACAAAGTGATCTACAAGATGCTAGAGTTGGAGGAATAGAGAGCTCAGGCTTGAGGAGATTGTGTGGAGGCCTGGTATTGAGAGTATGGAGGAACATAAACACACGGATAATTTTAAATTTGAGATATTGGAAAATCAGAAGTGAAATGTCAGGCATTTAGTATTGTTTGAATACATACTCGACAAGAAACTCAAGTTCTGCTGTTCAGAATAAATAAATTAGCTAGAGGTAAATTTTTTTCGTTCCCAATAGTGATGTTCCCTCCCTCCCTCCCTTCCTAATAGCATTGTGGGTCAGCCCACAGCTGGAGGACTACTGGGGTTCAAGAAGGCAGCTCGCCACTGCCTTCTCAAGGGCAGCTAGGGATGGGCAAGAGATCCTGGTCAGCCAGCGATGCCCACATCCCACAAAATGAATTTAAAAAAATAGTGATGCATCTCAGTATAGACTGGTAGTGATAGAAATGGTATGAATTATGTTAAGGTAACTGTTGTAAATTTGAATTGTGAACAGTGCATAATCGGAAGGGGTGGTGCAAGAACATAATAAGGAAAGCTTTGAATAATCTAGATTACTGAGTTAGGCCACAGTCTGTGCAACAAACCCAGTTTTGCAATATAACCTTTGCATTGCAATACCATTCATGTGCAATGATCGCATTACTGACTGTGTTTTGCTTTGCATTTTAAAAACAATGATTTGCTAATTACTTTACAATAGGTCATGTTTAAAACAAAATAATTGAATAATCATGAATTTTGAATAGCATTTGTTTTCTGCAACCTGAGATATTATAGATTCACATTGCATTGATAACAGTTTCAGGCACTACACAACGTGTAAATGATTGTGCCCATTTTCGGAAATGTGGATAGAAATACTCTTGTTTATAAGCCCATATACTTCACTCCCATAATGTGAATTTTTAGCTTCTGAGAGGTATTCGGTATTTATAAAATTGTATTGACACAGTGATTGTGGTTTATGTGCCACTTTGATATCTTAATGGCAGGGTAATTTCAGTTTAATGGCACTGACCAGAGTGCAGACTGAATTTCTCCAAACAAAAGGAGATCATTAAGTAGCAGTAGTCTCCTATTGTTTGGGCTTCCCATCGATTTAAACAATATTAGTGAAGAGTGGTTTTCAGAAATGTTTGAACTTCACTAACGTTTACTTATGCCAACATTCATTGTAATTTAGAGTTTTGCTTTGGCTGGAACAAGATCCACCTGTTAGCAAGTAGAGATGTTCAAATTTGGACTGACATTATAAACAGTGTTTATAAATCTGTGGTATAATTGGATGACTCCTGAATAAATGTGAATACAAGCTTAGCATATAGTTCTGTACTTTGGAAATGTGTTAATAATTATCACTAGTTTAGCAAACTTTCTTTTACAGTGAATCGGTAATTGTTTCTCAAGTTGCAGTTCCTATCCTCGATATCTACACTAGGAAAGTCTATTTCATTGTATCAATAACTTTAGGTTCAAAAACATTCGAATTTGAAAGCTGTAATATGTGTAGAAATGTTTCTTAATCAAGTTTTAGGAAAAGTGTTCCTGTTCTTGCTGTCCAAGCATTCTATCACAATGAATTAATGTTTAATTTACTTGCTTTTTTTTATTATCTTAGATTATGGTAGAAAACTGCAATTTTGAACAAAGTCATAAATTTTCAAGTTTTATGTTTATAAAACGAATGTTTTGATCATATCTTTTTGCAGTTGTGCTGTTAAAATATTTAGGTGTTAAACCACAAAAATGGGTACAAAGGCAAAAACATTTATCTAGTCAAATTAAACTGTTACCTACATACGTTCGAGCATTTGTGCTGATTTTAAGGGTACACGTGCCCACAGCTAATCTATACAACTGACCTACAGAACACAACAATGGGAAGTGTATTTGTTACACAGATATATACTTGAATTCCTATTCTTTTTGCACGCTGTGAGAGAAAGTACAGAACATCTTCAACCTCTCCCTCTTACAATCTGAAGTCACCACCTGTTTCAAGAAGACCACCATTGTCCCCCTTCCCAAGAAAACACGTGCAGTGTGCCTCAATGACTACTGCCTAATAGCTCTGACTTCAATAATCATGAAGTACTTAAAGATGTTGGTCATGGCCCACAACTCCAGTCTCCCAGCCTGCCTCGATCCCCTACAATTTGCCTACTGATGTAAGAGGTCCACGGAGGATGCCATATCCCTAGCCCTACATTCATCCCTGGAATATCTGAACAACAAAGACACCTATGTCAGACTCCTGCTCGTTGACTACAGGTCAACTTCAACACCATTATCCCCTCCAGACTGATCTCTGAATTGTGTGACCTTATTCTCCGCTCCGCCCTCTGCATTTGGATCCTTCACTTTCTGACCCACAGACTGCAGTCAGTGAGGATAGGTAGCTGCACCTCCTCCGCAATAACACTCAACACTAGAGCCCCCCCAAGGATGTGTCCTCAGCCCCCTACTGTACTCCCTATACAACTACAACTATGTTGCCAAATTCCGAAAGAGGACCATATACAAGTTCACTGACAACACCACCGTAGTGGGACAGATATCTAACAACGGGTCAAAATACAGAAGGGAGATAGAGGGCTTGGTGACATGGTGCAATGAAAATAATCTGTCTCTTAACGTCAGCAAACCTAAAGAACTGATCATTGACTTGAGAAAGAAACAAGGACAACACGTCCCCATCTAGATCAACGGGCCTGAGGTCGAGAGAATGAAGAGCATCAAGTTCTTCAGATTGATGATAACCGACAATCTGTGCTGGACTTCCCATGTAGATGTGACAGTTAAGAAGGCACAACAATACCTCTTCTTCGTCAGGCAGCTCAGGAAGTTTGGCATGTCCATAAGTTCCCTCACCCAACTTCTACAGATGCACCACTGAAAGCATACTGTCCAGATGCATAACGGCCTGGTATGGCAACTGCTCTGCCCAGGACCACAAGAAACTACAGAAGGTGGTGTGCACAGCCCAGATCATCAGAAGCCAACCTTTCATCCCTGGACTCCATTTACATGGCTTGCTGCCGCAAAATGGTAGCCAACATCATCAAAGACCCATTGCACCCTGGTAATGACCTCCTATAACTACTTCCGTCAGGCAGAAGATACAGAAGCCTGAATACATGCACAAGCAGGTTCAGGAAGAGCTTCTTTTTGGTCGTTATCAGACAGTTGAATGGACTCTAGCCCCAAATAATGTAACCTGCAAGCCTCTAAGTCTTTTTGATCTGTACATCCTCTGCTTGCTGTGATTTTCCTGCCCTGCTTGTAAACAAAGCTTTTCTTTGTATTTTGTTACACATGACAATAAATCAAATCAATCAATCAACTCCTAAATTTTGATGACAAATTATGGGGAATTTAAGCTTCTTTCCAAGTGCAAAATGCTATCATATCAAAAGCGAATTGAAGGCTGATTAAGTGTTGCAACGTTATTCATAATCTTCTTTTAACTATAGATTGTGCTTATTATTTTAAAGTTATGCTGATGCAAGTGTTGTGACTTGTGTATCAATAATAGTCATTGTTACTGCCCGATATATTTTAACTGGACTTTTAAGGTTCATAATCGTTATTTTCCATTCATCGGTGACTATTAGGAGTGTGAAACTAATGGAGAACTACTTGGAGTTAGCCCCATGGGAACATGTGCACTTTAGTTTCAGTGGAGCATCATGTACATTAGTGGAGGTTAAAAGGGACTTCTCATTATAAAACTGTATTACTGTGTTGCTTTAATTTGCTGACACAGTACTTGGCCGTAATCAATGTTCTTTCATTAAAAAAGTGTCGAATGTATGACTATGTTGTGCATCACTGAAAGCTTTTTTAACTTGGAGTTCCGAGTATTGTCATTCTTGAGCAATGAAGATTTTATTAATTGTACACGAAAGGTAGGATAGATATTAATATCAAATATTTTCACTTTGATAATAAAGTACAGCTTCTGTGTTGCTAAGCTTTCTGTGTGAATGCTGTACAATGTGCTGATGCGTTTAGCAGATATTTTCTCTTGTGTTCTTCCCTGAATGCAGTGGAAGCTTGGAAGGCAAACGGGAGCAAAAAAGCTATACAGCTCTTCTGGAGGATCCATTGCTGAAATTTTCAGGCTTGTACCAGGAAACTTGCTCTGATCTCTACGTGACAGGCCAAGTGTTTGCAGAAGGAAAACCTTTGGCTCTTCCTGTTCAGACTTCTTATAAAGCTTTTAGCACAAGATGGAAGTAAGTATATCTTGCTGTTGAGATTTGTGATGTTCAGTTGGATTTTTTTTTTCCTTGGTTATCTTGATAAAGTATAAGATCTTTATCAGTTTCTAGAATATTTCACGTAAAATGAATGTCAACTTTTTAACTACTTGCATTATAATTTTAACCTTCAATCTTGATGTTTAACTCAACACTTTGCTGTTTTTTTCAAAAGATAAACTGCAGAATTCTGACTGAAACAGCTTAGTGTGTTAGGGTAAGATTTATCTTAAATAATTTTGTATTATAGACGTGGATTCAAATTACTTAAGTTTTGAAACCTGCCAGTTTTTAAGATGTACAGACAGAATCTGGAAGAAAGTGCTTTGCCAGAAAAGTGTCAGTAAGGAACCGGCTGTGCGAAACTGCAGAACTTTGTTTTTAAAAGTAAACTTCGATACTTGAATTGAGCAGATTATTAGTTAGTGTGGCTCTGGTTCTGGACCCCTGACTGGGAAAATAATGGTCAAAAAATAGGTTGGGGGCAATTGAAATAAAATCAGCCATTTCAGTTTGCAAATAGAGTTCGAAAACGTAAAGAGTTATTTTAGACCAGTGTGTTTGGTGGAGAGTCAGAAAGGTAAAGGAGCAGCAAAGGATTTGCACTTTGACAATGTGCTAATAAAATCAGATTTCAAGAAGAAAGCTATCCACTACATTCCTGAGGACAGCTAGAGATTAACAATAAATGTCAATGTTAATAACCTGGCTAGTAATGTATTATTCCCTAAAAAACAGCTTTTGAACACAATTGTTATTCTCCTATCTGTCAAGTAAGTTTTAGTTCATGCAAGTATACACTGTGCGCCATGTGCATATCTTTAGTATTTTGTAGTTACCTGGTTCTGTACAGTTTATAAGTGCTGAAGTATACTCCAGTAAAAGAATTGATGCATGCTGAACTTCTAAATTACATTTTTGTGCTGGACCTAACCTCTGGACGTGGAAAAGCTTTTGTTTGATGCTGCTTATCCTTGAAAGTTGATATGGTTAAGCTATCTTAAGACCTGCTAATGTGAGTCTTGTTAAGAAATAAATCTTTAATGAATGCTGTATAATTTTTTTTAACGCTCACTTTTTGTTGAGATGGAAATACTGTATCTATTTTTCTGCCATATTTTTCCTTTCTTTTTCTCCCGTTATGTACCCTTTGCATCCCACTACTTTTGAATATGGCCATTTTAGGACTTTGTTTCAATTTGTGTGACTATAACATATAGGACTCTAAATCTTGAACACCAAGCTGTTGCTTCCTGCCACTGATGATCTTTTTCCCCCTCTGGACATCTCCCCTCCACAGCTTCCAACCTCCTTGTCCTCTAATCCCACACAGCCTTCTTTCTAAAGTCCACAAACTAACTTCCCTGGCAGACCCGCTTGTTCCTGCTCTGCTGGACTTATTTCTCCCTATGCTGATCTTTGTTTTTTTTCTCACCTGCTCTAGTCTCTTTATGCCTCCACTGATGATTGGTCTAATGCTTTATGTCCATTCCACGCTTTCGAGTTTCTTGGCCCCAGCTGCCTTCTGTTCAACAGAGATATGCCGTCACTCTATTTGTCTGTCCCTCATCTGGACTCTCCATCTTGACCTTAAAATGAAGTCTAAACAATTGTTTATCCTGCACCACCACCCCCTTTAGCCTGGCTGATCTTGCTGTTAATTTGAACAATTTCTCCTTTAATTCATCCCCACTTTCACCAAGTCAAAGGTGTGACTTGGCATGATCAGAATGCTGGGTTATCCATTAATATTATCAATATCTAGGACAATGCAGAGTGGCCAACTCTTTCATTTCTTTTTAGTGGTTTTTTTGACGCAACTCGGTGATTTGATCTGCCGACACAGCAGATAGTTAAGAGTCTACCATATTGCAGTGGACCTGGAGTCATGTAAAGGCTAGACCAGATAATGGCGATAGATTACCATCCTTAAAGGACTTTAGTTAGCGAGATGAATTGTTACATCAATGGATATGTGTTGCCATTAGATAATATTTAATTCCAGGTTGCAATCAATTCAAATGCGACCAACTGGCATGGCTTGGTTTGGACCCATATCCCCAGAACATTAACCTAGGGCTCTGAATTACTCGTTTGGTGACATTACCATTATGCTACTGTCTCCCCATTTTCAACTATTACTTATACTAATACGTGTCATATGTAGTATGCTTCTATGTTTTTCTTTGTTTGTTTGGTCAGTTATTTTCAGGACTTCTACCGTCGATGACCCTCTCCTTTCCCTTTTCTAGTTTTAAGAAAATTTTAGAGCTCCAGATTTTAGTTGACTTGGTGAATATTGCCAACATTTTGTGGTTTTATTTCAAATATTCAGTTTTTATCCTTTTAGGAGTTTTTATATGATGTCATATATTGAAATTAATTATTACGGATGTTAAATCTTGTGCTCTTGATCTTCGGCTACACTTAAATGGGAGGTGATGGCCGAGTGTTGTTATCACTGATCTGTTAATCCAGACACCAAACCCAAAGCAAAGATATTGACTCTGCACTGCCCTCTGGGCTATTAGCGATGGTCAATAAATGGCCAGTGACTCCCTCATCCAGTGAATAAATAAAGAAAGCGGTAAAATCATTGTGATTGATTTCATGACAACACCATTACCAAGGAATGAATCTGTCATTAAATGGTGTGAATTTATTTTGTTGTTACTCATTTTTAAAATTGATGAGTGTTGCAGCTGAAATGTTCCAGCATTTCGTGTTATTTATCACCTTCCTTAATAAAATAATATGAATAAGTAACCATTACAAACAAACTTTTAACCAACTATGTTAGTAGTTCAAGGCTCTTATCCAGTTTTTTTGAATCTCTTGCCGCCTTTGTGTTTTATTTTCAGTTTTTATATAATGTTTTAGCATAATTTTCCAAAAGAAAAGGCTAAATATAATATTGGAAACATACACATTATTAAATAGATGAAATCAAAAAGGGCTGGACAGTTTTTGGTCAAAATATACCAAACTTATTTGTGCAAGTTAGTATCTTTAGGTTAAATAAACATATCTATGTTATTTTGCAGCTGGAATGAATGGTTAAAATTACCTGTGAAATATCCAGATTTACCACGGAATGCTCAAGTTGCTCTCACAATCTGGGATGTTTATGGACCTGGAAAAGCTGTCCCGATTGGAGGAACTACTGTTAGCCTTTTTGGAAAATATGGGTAAGATGAGGTGTCTGCTCATGTGGCTTTAGCATTTGGTTAAAAATAGTCTGAAATTTACTGCAGTGATTGTATGGAGAAAGGTAACATACCAGTTCTTCTGAATTGTTTGTGAATAACCCATTTGCATCAGAACACTTTACAACCTTAATTACTGTACTTCTGTTCTTTCCTCCTCCTACACAAAAATGTTCCAACGGATACAGCAAATGGATAAAATTATTTCAGTTTCCGGAAAGTCACTGGAACCGTTTATTTCCATGTACACGAATGAAAATTTCTATAGCTTAAATATTTAAACACCTAGGTTAATAAAAAGGTGGCAGACAAAATATAGGCGTGAATTTGTTAAATATTTGGCATTGACTCTCTGTCCAAATGGCCCCCTTCTGTGCTGTAAATGATGACTCGGTGCAAGATTAGGTGAGATTTTTATGGTGTGCATAAAATTTTGGCTGTAAAATATATGTTTTAGTAGAGTAAAAAACCTCAGTTGCTTTTTATTTTGTTAAATGTGGTATTCAGAGCTTTAGAATAGTAAAGCATTCATCAGAATTGTAAATAGATGCATTTCAAAGCTGGCAGCAATGAATTAATTGTACATGATACTTATAAGCAAAACTGGGACAGTTCGTTGGCTGTAAAGAAACTATTTGGAGCAAGATCTTTCAAAATGCATGTTTGACTAGGGAGCAATCTGTTACACAGCGAGCATTTTTGAGAAGGAACTCTGCTATCTAAAGCAAAAGCATGACTCAATATCATATGAATTGTCATGTGAGTGACCTCCCGTGCCTCTGACTAAATTAATATTTGTTGATACATATAGTTCAGATCTCCTTGCATTTTAACAGTAATGATCTGCACCAAATTCAGTTGAGGATACCCATTGACTGTTCTCAGGAACGTTAATGTGCTTGAGAGTTTGGTAGTGATTTTTGCAACTTGAGTGCATGTTTCATTTGGTGTTGAAGTTCCTTAAATTGACAGTTCGTTTCTCCAGTTCTCTGATAAACATGTGGATGAGGTGGTTGCTTAGAAGGCAACATTTTATATGACTTAAACTCAAAATGAGTAAAGATTGCTTTTAATACTGTGCATGCGTAAGGATAAGATGAGATGAAGTTAAAACCCTGATGACATAAGCGATTCATCTCATCTTGCTTAATATGGGATAAAATTATTGAATAATTGGAGAGGTGTTGACTGAATTTGACAATCTAAATGCATTTACAAAGAAGAAGAGAGTCATAGAGTTGCACAGCATGGAAACAGACCCTTCGATCTAACTCGTCTATGCTGATCAGACATCCCAAGTTAATTTAGTTCCATGTTTGGAGCAAAGAGTGGGGATAAATGAGTGCTATTCTGGCTGGCAATCAGTGACTAGTGGTGTTCCTCAGGGATCGGTGTTGGGACTGCAATTGTTTACAATTTATATTGATGATTTGGAGTTGGGGAACCACGTGTAGGGTGTCAAAGTTTGCAGATGACACTAAGATGAGTGGCAGAGCAAAGTGTGCAGAGGGCTGTGAAACCTTGCAGAGGAACATAGATACATTGAGTGAGTGGGCAAAGATCTGGCAGATGGAATATAATGTAAATAAATGTGAAGTTATACATTTTGGTAGGAATAATAGTAAAAAGGATTATTAAGAACATAGAACATAAGAACTAGGAGCAGGAGTAGGCCGTCCGGCCCTTCGAGCCTGCTCCGCCATTCAGTAAGATCATGGCTGGGCTTTTTGTGGACTTGAATGGTAAAAAGTTGCAGCATGCTGCTATGCAGAGGGACCTGGGTGTCCTTGTGCATGAATCACAAGGTTGGTCTGTAGGTACAACAAGTAATTAGGAAGGCAAATGGAATTTTGTCCTTCATTGCTAAAGGGATTGAGTTTAAAAGCAGAAAGGTTATGTTGCAGCTGTACATGGTGCTGGTGAGGCCATACCTCGAGTACTGTGTGCAGTTTTGGTCTCCTTACTTGACAAAGGATATACTGGCACTGGAGGGGGTGCAGAGGAGGTTCACTAGGTTGATTCCGGAGTTGAGGGGGTTGGCTTATGAGGAGAGACTGAGTAGGTTGGGATTATATTCATTGGAATTCAGAAGATTGAGGGGGGGATCTTTTAGAAACATATAAAAAATATGGAGGGAATAGGTAAGATAGAAGTAGAGAGGATGTTTCCACTGGCAGGTGAAGCTAGGACAAGAGGGCATAACCTCAAGATTAGAGGGAGCAGATTTAGGACTGAATTGAGAAGGAACTTCTTCACCCAGAGGGTTGTTAATCTATGGAATTCCTTGCCCAGTGAAGTAGTTGACGCTACTTCAGTAAACATTTTTAAAGCTGTGGTAGATTTTTTTTTGACAATAAAGGAATTTAAGGGATACGGTGAGAGTGCGGGTAAGTGGATCTAAGTCCACAAAAAGATCAGCCATGATCTTATTGAATGGCGGAGCAGGCTCGAAGGGCCAGATGGCCTACTCCTGCTCCTAGTTCTTATGCCAGCATTTGGTCCATATCCCCCTAAATCTTTCCTATTCATGTATCCAGATGCATCTTAAATGTTGTCATTAACATAGAAACATAGAAGAGAGGAGCAGGAGGAGGCCATCCGGCCCTTCAAGCCTGATCCACCATTCTTCACGATCATGGCCGATCATCCAATTCAGTAGCCCGCTTTCTCCTCATAACCTTTGATCCCATTCACCCCAAGTGCTATATCTAGCCGCCTCTTGAATACATTCAATGTTTTGGCATCAACTACTTCCTGTGGAAATGAATTCCACAGGCTCACCACTCTTTGGGTAAACAAATGTCTCCTCTGTCTTAAATGATCTACCCGAATCCTCATAGTGTGACCCCTGGTTCTGGACACCCCCACCATCAGGAGCATTCTCCCTGCAACTACCCTGTTAGAATTTTATAAGTCTCTCTGAGATCACCCCTCATTCATCTGAACTTTAGCAGAAATAATCCCAACCTAGTTAATCTCTTCTCATACGTCAGACCCACCATTCCCGGAATCAGCCTGGTAAACCTTCGCTGCACTCCCTCGAGAGCAAGAGCATCTTTCCTCAGAAAAGGAGACCAAAACTGCACACAGTATTCCAGCTGTAGTCTCACCAAGGCCCTGTACAACTGCAACAACACATCTCTGCTCCTGTACTCGAAACCTCTCGCAATGAGGGCCAACGTACTATTAGCCTTCTTTACCGCCTGCTGAACCTGCATGCTTACCTTCAGCAACTCGTGCACAAGGATGCCCATGTGCTGCTGCACACTCCCCTCCCCCAATTTACAGCCATTCTGGTAGTAATCTGCCTTTTTGTTTTTGCTTCCAAAGTGAATAACCTCACATTTATCCAAATCATACTGCATCTGCCATTGATTTGCTCACTCACCCAACCTATTGAGATCATATTGAAGGATCTCTGCATCCTCATTACAGTTCATCCTCCCACCCAACTTGGTATCATCTGCACACTTGGAAATTTTACGTTTTGTTCCCTCATCCAAATCATTAATATATGTTGTGAATAGCTGGGGTCCCAGCACCGATCCCTGTGGCATCTCACTAGTTACTGCCTGCCAATTTGAAAAGGACCTGTTAATTCCTACTCTTTGTTTCCTCTTTGTCAACCAGTTCCCTGTCCATCTCAATACACTTCCCCCAAACTGATGCGCTTTAATCTTATGCATTAATCTCTAACGTTAATTGTACCAGCCTCCACTATTTCCTGTGACCGCATTCCATGCACGCATCACCTTGTGTGTGCTAAAGTTGCCATTTAGGTCCATTTTAAATTTTGCCCCCTTGCCTTAAACCTATTTCCTGTACTTTTGGACACTCCTACCCTGCAAAAAAGACCTTGGCTATTGACCCTATCTATGCACCTCACAATTTTATAAACCTTTATAAGATCACCCCTCAGCCTCTGATGCTCTAGGGAAAATAGCCCCAAGTCTATTTAGCCTCCCTCTATCACTCAAACTCTCCAAACCCTGACAACATGTTTAAATTTTTTTCTGAATCTATTCAAGTTTAACAACATCTTTCCTATAGCAGGGAGACCAGAATTGCACGCAATTCCAAAAGTGGCCTGACCAATTCTCCTGTACAGCACCAACATGACCTCCCAGCTCTGATATTCAATCCATTGACCAATAAAGGCAAGTGGACCACGTGCTGCCTTCACTACCCTGTCCGTGGGTAATTCCACCTTCAAGGAACTATGAACCTGCACCCCAAGGACTCTGTTCAGCAGCACTCCCCAAGAACCTACCATTAAGTGTATAAGTCCTGCCCTGATTTGCCTTACCAAAATGCAGTACCTCGTATTTATCTATGTTAAACTCTGATGAAGGGTCTCGGCCCGAAACGTCAAGCTTTCCTGCTCCTATGATGCTGCTTGGCCTGCTGTGTTCATCCAGCCCCACACCTTGTTATCTTGGATTCTCCAGCATCTGCAGTACCTATTATCTCTAAACTCCATCTGCCACTCCTTGACTCATTGACCTATCTGATCAAGGTCCCATTGTAATTTGAGATAACCCCCTTCACTGTCCACTACAACACCAATTTTGGTGTCATCTGCAAACTTACTAACTATTCCTCCTATATTCACATCCACATCATTTACATAAATGACAAAAAACAGTGGACCCAGCACCGATTTTTGTGGCACACCGCTGGCCACAGGCCTCCAGTCTGGAAAAAAAAACAAACAGCTCTCCGCACCATCCTCTTGTCTTCAAGCCAATTTTGTATCCAAATGGCTAGCTCTCCCTGGATTCCATGTGCTCTAACCCTGTGGAACATTATCGAATAAGAGTGAATTCTTTTATTTTGAAGAAATTGTTGCATATGTTATAGCTTTTAAATGGTGCTTGGAGGCATGTGAAATATTTTATGAAAATGAGATTGTATGTAATTATTGGATGGAAAAAGAAATTCAGTGTCACTCAGCCAATTTGGTGAAGATCATCACTACTGATCATGGTGGTCAAGTCCTAAAGAACGTAGCTGCTAGACTGGGCCTGTGGCAGGGAGCCAACAAGAGGGGGAAATGGTGCTTGACATTGTTCTCACAATCTACCTGTCACAGAAGCATCTGTCGATGATGCTATTTGCTGAGTAACCACTGCACAGCCATTATGGGAAAACAAGTCCTGCTTTCACACTGAGGATAAACCTTTATGGTCGTGTGTGGTACCACCGCTATCCTGAATGGGATACTTTTCAAACAGTGAAGTGCTGTGATTGTTGACAGTCAATCATCTCAGCCGTAGGACATCTCTCTCTGCAGGAATTCCTTAAAGTGGTGTTCTATGCTGAACCATTTTTAGCAGATTCATCAATGGCCTTCCCTCCATCATACGGTCAATAGTGGGGATGTTCTCTGATTCCACAATGTTCAGCACCATTTGCATTCGGATACTGAAGCAGTTGGTGTTCAAATGCACCAAGACTTGCCCAGCATTCCAACTTGGGTTGTAATATGCAAGTAACATTCTTATCACAAGTATTACAGCTTGGAAACAAACACTTCTGTCCACGTAGTCCACGCTGACCATGTTCCCAAACTGAACTAGTCCCACTTGTCTGCATTTGGCCCATATCCCTCCAAACCTTTCCTATTCATTAACTTATCCAAACGTCTTTTAAACGTTGTAACTGTACCTGCATCCACTTCTTTCTCTGACTGTTATTCCACACACAAACCATTCTGTGTTTAAAAAAATGTTGACCCTCATGTCCTTTTTAAAATGGTCTCCTCTCACCTTAAAATATGTCCCTGGTTTTGAACTCCCCATCCTAGGGAAAAGATCTTTGCTATTCACCTAATCTATCCCACTCAAGATGTTATGAACCTCTATAAGGTCACCACTCCAGTGGGAAAAGTCCTAGCCTATCCAGCCTCTCCTTATAACTCAAACCCTCCATTCCCAGCAACATCTTGGTAACTCTTTTCCGAAACCTCTCCAATTTAATAAAATCCTTCATCTAGCAGGGGGACCAGAACTGTGCACAGTACTCCAGAAATGGCCTCATCAAAGTCCTGTACAATCTCAACATGAACTCCTAAACTCAAAGGTCTGAGCAATGAAGACTAGTGTGTTAAACACCCTGTCTACCTCTGACACTGACTCGTTCTACCAGGAAAGAATCTAACCATCACCTCTTGACAAACAATAGCATTGCTTTATTTGAATCTCACAGTATCACCATCTTGGGGTTAGAATTGATCAGAGACTGAACTGAATCAGCCAAATAAATACTATAGGAACATAGAAAATAGGTGCAAGAGTAGGACCTTCAAGCTTGCGGCACCATTCAATATGATTGTGGCTGATCATGCAGTTTCAGTCTGCTACTCCCACTTTCTCTCCATACCCCTTGATCCCTTTAGTCGCAAGGGCCAAGTCCAGCTCCCTCTTGAATGTGTAACAAACTGGCCCCAACAGCTTTCTGTGGCAGAGAATTCTACAGGTACACAACTCCTTGAAGAAATGTTTCCTCGCCACAGTCCTGAATGGCTTACCCCTTATTCTCAGACTACGACCCCCAGTTCTGGAAGCCTTCCACGCCACCCCCCCACTCAAAAAATTATCTGGAAATGGTCCTTGCTCACCATTTCCCTGTAAACTGCTCTCTGTAAGGTTCATGTTGAAAGGAAAAGCTAGCAGCTCCAGATCCCATGAATGAATTTTAAAAATTTGGAGGATTACACTGCGGTTGTTAGAGGCTTTAAAAAAATAAGTTTTGACAAAACCAGCGATCAATTATTTCTGTCTGTGGGTGAAATGGTAAAAGTAATGTTCTGTATTATTTACAAGCAATCCTGGGATCAGATGTTTGCAATGGGCTTCAGCCAGGGAACTGTGTCCCTACTGCTTGTGATTTCTTTTTTTCTATTCACTCAAGTTAATTTTGGGATCACCCCACTTTGTTCTGTTCCAAACAATATTGTATGTGCTATAGACAGAAAGTTGTCAAAGGAATTCATAAAGTTTCCACTCAATGCCCTTTGTCAGATGTTATTAGCTTGTGACTTTTGAAGTTATTGAGTTTTTCAGTTTTCTTTCATTATGGTTATTGAAATCATATTTATTCTCTAGCTTTTTTTTGTTGTATTTAGTTCTTATTTTGGCTATTTAATATTTCTCCCCTTTTTTTTGTTTTATTTATGTTTAGCAACTCTGTCGTGTAACCATTTACTAATTGACTATTTCAGGATTTAGTAGATTTGCTCGTGACTATCAATGGCTGTCTTTGAGTTTAATCATCAGACATTCCTGTTTTATTTATGTGAATTATGTACTATGGATGACCTAATTCAATTAAATTTACCAGTAATATGCTTCCTCTTGTGCTGTTAATTTTCAGCATGTTTCGACAAGGCATGCATGACTTGAAAGTTTGGCCAAATGTGGAAGCAGATGGGTCTGAACCAACTAAAACAGCAGGCAGAACTAGCAGCAATGTATCTGAAGATCAGATGAGCCGTTTGGCAAAGGTAGGATTATTATTACACAAGCTAGTGCTTCATAGGTAAAGAAGCAAACAATTTTTGAAATAATTCTTATGAAACTGAGGGGCTAAAAGACTTATTTTATATGATGCTTTCTCCTGGGAACTTAAATTCATTGGAAAGTCATTCTACTGGGTTAGAAGCATATTGCAATCTTTGCTTGATTGTTTGACAATCATGAATTTTCCTGTATCATTTTTAAATATTTTTTGATTAACTTTTTAGAAGTAATTGAAATCGAGGAAAAACTGTGCCTATATCAATTATAAACGTCTGAAGTGTCCCCACATGTTGGAGCTCCCGATTTTACCCCTGTGAACTTCAAAAGTGTGACTGTGCTTAGCGCTGCTGCCTCCCAGTGCCAGGGATGTGGGTTCGATTCCAGCCGTGGGTGAATGTGTATGTGGAGTTTGTACGTTCTCCCTATTTCTGCCGGGTGCTCCAGTTTCCTACCCACAGTCCAAAGACGTGCAGGTTAGGTGCATTAGCCATAGTAAATGTGGGGTTATGGGGATAGGGTGTGTCTGGGTGGGATGCTGTTTAGAGGGTTGGTGCAGACTTGATGGGCTGAATGGGCTCTTTCTGCACTGTGGGGATTCTATGATTCTAAGATGGAGATGCAGTTGAAGATAATGATTGTTGATCAAATCTTCAAATTTACAGATGCAAAACTCAACTATGTATTATGTAAGCAAGAATGGGTGAAAATGTGTTACACTTCATAAAAGAAAATATTGAAAGCAACAAAAACTAAATTAAGCTTGGCAACAGTATTAAGAGAATTTTTGGCTTGCATTTTATCAAGAAAAAAATATTAAAGCTTATTTCGTACCTAGAATAGTTCTTGCAGTTTTGGTCTCCTTTCCTGAGGAAAGATGCTCTTGCTCTTGAGGGAGCGCAGTGAAGGTTTACCAGGCTGATTCTGGGGATCGCGGGTCTGACGTATGAGGAGAGATTGAGGGGTGATCTCATCGACACTTATGAAATTCTAACAGGACTAGACAGAGTGAATGCAGGGAGGATGTTCCCAATGGTGGGTGTGTCCAGAACCAGGGGTCACAGTCTGAGAATTTGGGGTAGACGATTTAGGGTGGAGATGAGGAGACCTTTCTTTACCCAAAGAGTGGTGAGCCTGTAGAATTCATTACCACAGGATGTAGATGATGCCAAAACATTGAATGTATTCGGGAAGCGGCTAGATATTATCACTTGGGGCGAATGGGATCATAGGTTACAGGGAGAAAGCAGAGTTAGATTGATGAGTTGGACAATCAGCCATGATCATGATGAATGGTGGATCAGACTCTAAGGGCCGAATGGCCTCCCCCTGCTCCTCTCTTCTGTGTTTCTATGAACAACACACAGAGCAGTCACAATTAGAGAGAGAAAACATAATTTGCATTTCTTTAAGATAATTGATGTTTTGATTTACACTGAGGTCTGATCAGGTGCCACTTTTGCTTGTTGTAGACTAATTTGGATAGTGAAATAGAACATTGTTTGTTCATCATCTGCAGAACTACGGTCCCGGACTCTGTCTAGCTAAGGGAGTCTGGCACTTAGCAACCTGGAGTTCTATTTACCGATTAGTTAGATTGTTGGAGGGGAAGGCTCCTTTTGTTGGGATTAGGTGTTCTGTAGTGAGATTTATCAGAAGGAGCCTGAGCTCTCTTATAGCTTTTATCTGCAGAAAAATGGCTGGTATTTCCAGCATCTTGACCCATGTTCGCCCTCCACATGCCTCTATGGACTCAATCCATATTATCTTTCTCTTTAATTTTCTTTGTGTGCTCCTCTTGCTGTTCGCAGTGGCTCTGCACTTTATAATTACCTTTCTAAACTTTCAACTTCTCTTTCAAAACAATTTTGGTTCATCGTTTTTGTTCTTTGTAATCTTGGCATGGCAGTTTTTTTTGTGTGCCTTTTCATCTGGTTTATATTTTCCCTGCTCTTTGCCCCTCTCCTTCAACCCCAGGAAGAGATTTGGGATGTTTGCTACACTCATTTTAAAATCACAGAACAAAATGCTTATAAATTAAATTTGACCGAATGATTAGTAGAATAGACCATAAGAAAATCGGAACAGGAGTAGGCCATTTGACCCCTCATTTAGTAGGATCGTGGCTGATCTGACACCCTTCGCATCCACTTTCCTGCCCTTTCCCTTGATTCCACTGCTGACTAAGAATCAATCTATCTCAGCCTAAATATACGCAAAGACTCTGCCCCCACTGCTCCCTGTAGCAAGGAATTCCAAAGACACTCAACCCTTTGAGAGAAGAAATTCCTCCTCATCTCAGTCTTAGATTGATGCCCTTAATACTGAAGTTATGCCGTCTGATCCTAGACTCTGTCATGAGGGAAAACATCCTCTCAGCATTTACCCTTTCAAACCCCTTAAGACTCCTATATGTTGCAATGAGGTCACCACGCATTCTTCTAAATTCCAATGAGTAGAGTCCCAGTCTGTTTAATTTTTGCTCATGAGACAGTCCCTCCATACCAGGGATCATCCCAGTGAACCTTCTCTGAATGGCTCCAATGAAATGATATATGTTCCCTTAAATAAGGGGACCAAAACTGCTCACGGTACTTCAGATATGGTCTCACCAGCACCTTGCACAGTTGTAGTCAGACTTCCCTATTCTAATACTCCAATCCCCTTGAAATAAGGAATAATTTCTATTAGCCTTCGTGACTATCTGTAGCACCTGTGTGCTAGCTTTCTGTGTGTTTTTGTGTGCAAGTACCTATGGTGTGCAAGGTCCCAGGTACCTATGTGTTGCAGCTTTTTGCAGTTTTTTTCTTCATTTAAAAAGTCTGTTCTTTTATTCTCCTTTCCAGAGCGAACAACTTCCTGTTTTCCCAATCCTCGAACTTGCTGTGCACTTATTTAACCTAGCAATCTCTTTGTAAACTGTTTGTATTCCTCTTGCAACCTGTCTTTTCACCTGTTTTGGTGTCATCGACAAATTTTGGCGAAAGTACATTTGTTTGCTTCCTTCAAGTCATTGATCTATGTTATAAACAATTGCAATCCCAATATATTCCCTTTTGGAACCCCACTGATCACCAACCTGAAAAAGAACCCCTATCCCTACCCACTGTATCCTGCTGGTTAGCTAATTCACTATCCATGCTAACATATTACATCTAACACTGGGCTTTTATGACCTAATGTTTTGAGGTATCTTGTCAAATGTCTTCTGGAAGTCCAAATACAACACATCTTCCGGTTCCTAGCTAAAAACCGAAAGAACTGCAGATGCTGTAAATCAGGTCTAAAAACAGAAATTTCTGGAAAAGCTCAGCAGGTCTGGCAGCATCTGTGAAGAAAAAAAATCAGAGTTAACATTTCGGGTCCAGTGACCCTTCCTGAGAACAGTGCTGAGTTTTTCCGAGTCTGTTTAACTTTTGCTCATGAGACAGTCCCTCCATACCAGGGATCATCCTAGTGAACCTTCTCGGAATGTCTCCAATGAAATGATATATTTTCCCTTAAATAAGGGGACCAAAACTGCTCTCAGATATGGTATCAGAGATAAAAGGTACTGCAGATGCTGGAGAATCCGCGATAACAAGGTGTGGGGCTGGATGAACACAGCAGGCCAAGCAGCATCA
>JAHRHZ010000249.1:47645284-47667752 GCA_024137785.1 Ginglymostoma cirratum
GTCTCGGCCCGAAACGTCAAGCTTTCCTGCTTCTATGATGCTGCTTGGCCTGCTGTGTTCATCCAGCCCCACACCTTGTTATCACAGATATGGTACTCCAGATACGGTCTCACCAGATGCTGCCAGACCTGACATCATCTTCTGGTTCCCCTCTGTTCACTCTGGTTAAGACTTACTTGAAAAACTCTAATGAATTAGTTAGTCATGATTTCCCTTTCATGAAGCCATGCTGATTTTGATTATGTTATGATTTTCCAAATATTTTGCTATTTCTTGGTAATTGATTCCAATACTTCCCCAGCAATAGATATTAGGCTAATTGGCCTATAAATACCTGCTTTTTGGCTCCCTCCCTTTTTGAATATGGGTATCACATTAGCAATTTTCCAATCCTCTGGTCGTACCTTGGAATCTAAGGACTTTTAGAAAATTATAACCAATAGGAGAAGGACAAAAAGATCAGTGACACAGTTGTGGCAGTTCATATTGCAGACGTTGATGATGAATTATTTTGATTCTGTACCTTTTGATTCTTTGAGGACACAAGGTTACATGTACAACAATTCTCAATCTTTCTTTCACTTGTTGAAGATTCTCCCTTCCTGTGTTTCTGAACATGGTTTTTCCTCTTTTTCCTCTCAAAATAAAGATGTTTAGAGGTAAATGGTGTGAGAGAATAGCTACCAGGAGATTTTTTGTTACTTCACCCCACAGGAAGGAGAGAGAGAGATGTTTAGATGCTTTCTCTTTGCACACTAGATGCTTTGTTCAAACACACTTGGCCAGGAACTAATCAAGACGTTATGCTGAGCACTCCTGAACGCAAGTAACTTGTCCTGATTGAGAAACTAAACAAAGCGCTGTCTCTGGACAAAACTGACTGAAACAAATGGTCACAGAGCAGACGCACCTGGCATTCTCCTCCCCTGCTTGAAGGAGGCAATGATTGTGGATACAGTTCTCAATGAGTTCAGTAATTCATTTTTTAAAACTGCAACATCATCTTCCACAGTTTCCTTGTTTAAAGCAGCATCTGTTTTAGTCCACAGGTCAAATAAGTGGTCTTTTAATTTGTGGATGTCAGAGACAAAAGCACAACAAATTTGATTGAATAATCAGTGGTTTGCCTCTCTCATGTGGGGTCATTATGCAGGCCTACTTGTTGGAGGCTAGCTGATTCCCTCTATGAAGTGAACCTCAGTTTGTTTTGTGTTTGCTTGCCTGTGAAGTTACAAATAGCAGTATTTCTCATGAATCTCAACCATGGGTGGTAAAAGTAGCAGGGATGAGGAATAAAAGAAAGGTCATCAGAGAGTCGGAGTGAGTGTTTCCTGGACTGAAGAAACAATGGTGAACACCAGCTATAGGTACTTGCTGCTGCTTTTCTTGGTATCTACTCATGACTTGTACTTTGCAATTCAGGATACAGCTTCAGAATTTTCAGAAGGAAGTAAAGGAAGAAAACTTGGAAGTATATTGAACTGAGAGAAAAGTGGTAGACCACAGGAAGATGAAGTCTGTAATGGGTGGGTCTGTGGCAAATGAAATTTAATGCAACAAATGTGAACTGGTACATTTTTGTTTGGACAGACATTGACAGTATAAAGCAAAAGGACGCGATTCTAAATGGAGTGAAGGAACAAAGACATCTGAGAATTTAGTATATGTTAACAAGTTGGTGAACGTAGTCAGGCATTTTGGGAAAATATTTAGGAAGGAATATGGAAACCTGAGCTTTCAAGTAGAAGTACAGAGAATATGGGCAAGAAAGTCATGATGAACCTTTTTCAAACTCTGATTTAGCCTCAACTGGGGTATTGTGCCCAATTTTGGGCACCGCACTTCAAGTATGTTAAGTGTTGTGAATGAGTGAGTTGTTATGACACGTTGATGAAACGTAGTAGTTATTCTTAAAGAAGAGAAGGTTGACAAATTTGGTTTGAGGTGTTCAAAATCTTGAGGTCTAGACTGAATGGATTGAAACTGTTAGCATTGGCATAACTATTGAAAATGAGAGGACACTGATTTAAGGTGATTGCCAAAAGAATCAATGGTGACGAGGGTGATGTATTTTTATCCAGCAAATGGTTAGGATGTGGAATGCACTGCCTGAGAATGTGGTGGAAGCAGATTCAATTCTATGATATTTGGAAACAAGCGAGAGAAGTAGACAGGATATTCTGAAAGCCCAACAATAACGGACTTTTCTGTTGTGCAATTGTTTGTGAAACTCGCCTTTAATGCACATCTATTCTGCAGAAGGAAATTGTACCTAATTATTTTGAGTAAAACTAAATCTTCTATGTCCTGATGGGGATGATTAGTTAGTTAATTGCATGCTTTTTAACATCTCATTATATGAATTTTCGCATAAGATGATCTGGATTTCAAGTGCTGTTTGGTTGGTTGAAATGCGAGTCGTTCAGTACGAAAATTGAACATTGACTGTAATACATACACAATTAAATAAGAGATAACAAAGTGTAGAGCTGGATGAACACAGCAGGCCAAGCAGCATCAGAGGACCAGGAAAGCTGACGTTTCGGGCCTAGACCCTTCTTCGTTTCTATCTCCTTAAAAAAAAAAAACTAACCCTCCCTCTACTGTCCCCTTCTCCCGCCTCCAATACACCCCCTCCTCCTGGGCACCACCCCAAGACCTTATACCATCTCTCGACCTCTTCATCTCCAACTGTCATCGTGACATCACTCGCCTCAACCACTCCAACCTCTACCCCACAGAACGTGCAGCCCTCCGCTCCAATCCCAACCTCACCATAAAACCCGCGGACAAGGGAGGCGCAGTTGTAGTATGGCACACTGACTTCAACATCGCCGAGGCCAGGCGCCGACTCTCCGACACCACAACCTCCTGCCTCCTTGATCAGACCCCACCCCCAACCACCAAAACATCATCTCCCAAACCATCCACAACCTTGTCACTCTAGGTGGCCTCCAACCTCATTGTTCCCCAACCCCACACCGCCCGCTTCTATCTCCTTTAAAAAATTAGCTGTTCCTACTATCTCTGCACAAATTTAAATGACTGTTTGAGTTGTATCTTGTTCATTGTTATGATGGTTGTCTTCAATCTCAAATTTTATTAACTGCTGAGCAGTTTCATGCACATATGCTGAAATACAATAATTATTACAGCACAGAAGGAGACCATTTGACCTATTGTGTCTTTACCAGCTCTGCAATGAGCCTTTCACTTAGTGCCTTCTCCCATAATTGTGCAACTTTTTCACTTTATTAAATAATTGATTAATGATTACAAAGCACTACTGACTGTTGAGAGGGAGGCCTGAAGGCAAGTGAGCAGCTTCCTCATTTTAAATAGGTCTGTAAGGACAGGACTGTAGTGAGGCAGAAACTGAGCAAGAGACTGAGGTTAAAGGAATTGGATGTGAAGGAGTATTTACGCTCAGAATCTGCTGAAGTTAAATAAACTGGTTTCATTAGTTTTGGAAGAAGTAGAACCTAGATGGAAGGGTGATGGCGACCATCCCTGATCTATAGGGTAATTAAGGTGGGGCAGAGAAGGTACGCTTGCATAAAGTATCAAAAGATTGAAGTTGACAAATTATTTATGAATTTAGAATAGCTGTCTCCACTATGCAACATTAGGATGCGAGTTATGATATGGCTTTATAACTTGCTGTATTTTGATGTTCTATTTTTGGGCACCGTCCTTTGACAATGGTGTATCCTTTCAAAAGACGTTTACTCGAATGACAATAGGCATAAGTAATTTATAATTATGGGGGAAATGCTTGGATAGAAGAGTTTCAGGAAAGAGGAAAAGGCAGACTGAGCAGGAAAAAAGGATGGTTTTAGTTTTGGGGAGCTTATCAACAGTTAGAAGGATAATTCTCTTTTTGTCTGGTCATGTTGAAAAGTCCATAATATTATTTTGCCTCCCAGGTGTATATGCATAGGGAATAATGAAGCGAACTCTGGAGATGGAAGGCAAACTGTCAGACATGTCTTTCATGTGAACACGCATTGGAAAGAAGAAATTGAAGGGGATAGATTAAGCTGCAAAATCTGAGTACTTGCTGTGTCCCCTACCCTCTCTGCTCCCAGTACGATTCAGGTGGAGTCCGTCCCATCAAACCCCTTGTAATGGAACAATGTGAGAAGTGAATGGTGTCTGTTTGTAGTGACTTAGGAAATAAAATTTGGAAAGAAAACTTAGGCAAATTGACAAGTGATCATGATTTTTTTTGGGATTGTCATCAAAGTCCAATTTGTTCACCACCTTCCGGGAGGGCAACTCGCCTGATCCAATGTGACTCCATTCTGATATCCGTTCTGAAGAAGAGTCACTGGACCCAAAATGTAAACTGTGATTTGCCTTCACAGATACTGTCAGACCTGCTGAGATTTTCCAGCAATTTCTGTTTTTTTTTTCCAGTATCAACATGCTTTATACTGTCTGAAATAGCTTGGCATGGTGTGTTCCCCTGTTTCGGAAAATGGAGATAAGCATCAAATATTAGTAACAGCAGTGTTGCCTGTGATCTCAGCACAGCCACCAACCTTAAAAAGCCTAGATTCATTGGTCCTCTTGCAGTTAGCACATTTAAAAAAAGCTTTCTTCTGTTTAAATTTTGAACTGACTGTTTGGAAAGAACTGTTCTTTGGTGAAATGATTTTTTTTTTTGTCCCAAAACAAGAACACCAAACCTGTTGGTGTTAATAGCTTGAGATTTGTACATGTAAATAAGTTCATGGTTTTTAAACATTACAGAAAGTTGCTCATTTTTCATAAGACTTAACTTTGTAACAGAATGTAGCGTCTGAATGTAACTGGTGCAGTTCAGACACTTCTAAATTTGAAAGAGACAGATACTTTTATTTTCTACACCCTGCTCTCAATAAATGCTTAGACCCAACTAGGTATGAATGTCTTCTGGAAGCAGAAGTAAATGTATTAAGTAAGTGTTGTAAGCTTGTCTGCTTTTGCCATGTTAAGCAGCAATCTATTAAGAAGGCCAGCCCAATTTTAAGTTAGCCAGTAATTTAGTTATGGAGGTAGGCCTTAATAGACAGGATTATTACTTGTGCAAAAACTAAATACAGGACATGCAACTGAAGGTCTGCATTCTGTATTTTAAAAAAAGGGTCTTCATTTGTTAGAGACATCTCGTGTAAGATGTGCAGAAGGATATTTTCTCACTGTAATGTTTGTCCTGTACCTGGTGGTTATAATTAAAAGTTTTGAATAATAAAGGAGGGGGCAGGCATGTGTGTTCAAGGATACCCTTACATCCTTTTTCAGCCTAATTTCCTAACCTTTAAGAATGTAATGGCAGAGATAGCAAGAACTGCAGATGCTGGAGTCAGAGACAACACAGTATGGAGCTGGAGGAACACAACCGGCCAGGCAGCATCAGAGGAGCAGGAAAGTTGATGTTTCAGGTCGGGACCCTTCTTCAGAAATGGGGAAGGGGAAGGGAGCTGGGAAATAAATGGAGAGAATAGGGTGGGGCTGGGCAAAGTCGGTGGGATGGTGAGTGCAGGTAGTGAGTGGTGGAGATTGGTCAGTGGGATGGGTGGGCGGTAGGTGGAAGAGAAGATGGACAAGTTGTGTCAGGTCAAGGAGACAGGGATGAGAGGGAGGGTTGGACGTGGGAGGAGGCTGGGGATGGGGAGATTTTAAAACTGGTTAATTCCGTGTTTAGACCATTGGGCTGTAGGCTTCCGAGGCGGAATATGAGGTGCTGCTCCTCCAGTTTGCATGTGGTGTCATTGTGACACTGGAGGAAGCCCAGGATGGACATGTCACCCAGGGAGTAGGAGAGGGAAGTTAAAGTGGTTGGCAACCGGAAGGTGTTTTTAATTGTAGCGTACAGAGTGCAGATGCTGTACGAAATGGCCTCCCCGATGTAGGGGAGGCCCTATTGGGAGCAGCGTATACAGTAAACCAAGTTCACAGATGTGCTGGTGAATCCCTGTCTGACGTGGAAGGTTTGTTTTGGGCTGTGAATGGAGGTGAGGGGGGAGCTGTAGGGGCAGTTGTAGCTATTCCTGCTGTTGCTGGGAAAAGTGCTGAGTATGGTGGGTTAGTGGGGAGTGTGGAGCTGATGGCGTCATGGAGAGAGCAGTCACTACGAAAGGCAGACAGGGGTGGGGAGGGAAATATCTCTGGTGGTGGTGTTGGATTGTAGATGGTGGAAGTGGCGGAGAATGATACGCTGGATGCGGAGGTTGGTGGCGTGATATGTGAGGAAAAGGGGGATGTTAGCTATTGTAATGCTAGGAGAGAGCTAAATATGTTGTCTAAAGCCACTGAGCAATGTTTGCACTGTGCAAGCTGTTTAACAGAGTTTAATGCAAGACATGAGTAGGACAGTAAGATAAATTGACTCTGCAGGGAGCAAAATGCAGTGTATAGATTCCAAAACACAATCTAATATTATGTCACTGAGTCCCCATGTTAGTTGAGATAAGTAATTTGTTTATTGAATTATTATTTGTAAATCCTGACACACTTGTCCTAACAGTTAGTTAAACAGCTACGCGTATGTTCACACTATCGCTGTCTCTTTTCACCTCTTGACTTTGACTCTGCCTCTGCCCCTGCCCCAACACATTTGTTACCTCCAGACTTAATTTTCTTTCCTGGGCTGGCATTCTGCAGTTTAACCTTCGTAAACATAATGTCATCCAAACCATGCTGTAACTAACTTGCATGAAGTACCATTCACTCATTACTCTACTGTTTGTTGATGTATGTTTGCACGATTTTAAAATTCTGCTTGTTTTGAAATTGTTCTATAGTTATTCAGAATTCTGTTGTTCACCGCTAAGTCATTTGCAGTTGATTTGCATACCTTTAGTTTCTGATGTTGAACTATTTTAGATTGTTTTAAATCATCAGTTATATGCCAAGATTATTGCAAAGTTGATTTTGTTTCTTTCTTAAAGCTCACCAAAGCGCATCGTCAAGGTCACATGGTGAAGGTTGATTGGCTGGACCGACTGACTTTTAGAGAGATAGAGATGATAAATGAGGTAAGCTGGAATTGTTGGAGCAATATTTTAATAACGTATATTAATACTTCCTTTGAAATTTTTATGTTCTGTGGATATAGACTGTGTCGTTGGGTCTGAATTCCTGTGCTTTATTTGATTAACTTGAAATAAAAGCTTTGTAATCACTTTTGTGAAGATTTTCATTTTGATAAAGGCAAAATGTTTGCTAATTCACATCTTTTGTCTTTGTTGAAGAGTGAAAAAAGAAGCTCTAATTTTATGTATCTTATGGTTGAATTTCCACGTGTTAAATCTGAAGACAAAGAATACAGTATTGTTTATTACGAAAAGGTTTGCTAATTTTTTTGTGATATCTTGTACATAACTTATTATTGTGTATGAATGTTAATTTTTCTCCTACAATTATTTACATACAATTGTGGAATAATTGTTCTTTGTCTGTCTTTCTTTCTTTAAGTTTGCAAACTTTAAAGTTAATTTGCATGCCCGATAATGTTGGTTTGTTCCAAATGCAAACTCAAAAAAAGTTGTTTTTCTTTTGTGATGATGACACAGTTGTTCTTCTTTTGTGACTCTACCTTGGCTTATCACATTTTTAGTTCAAATTGGAGGCACTGAGATGTAGTGCCTCCATTTATTTGCACTTTCTTGATGATCCTTGCATATGTGTCATATTATCAAAATTTGAACTGTGAAAAGTACTTATAAATTTTTGGTACGGGAAGCAGCTTGCAATTCAATGTTAGAACTTCATTAAAACCTAGTACCTAAATTATTTTTCATCAGTGTACTTTAAATCGATGTATAATTTCAGTTAATCAAATTATTGCCTAAGAAATCAACTATATGCTTTCTGTTTCAAGCCAGTTTATTGACTTTTATGGATACCATTGATGTTCAGATGATATTTAAATATATTCCATTTTTGATCATTTCTATTGACGCTTCTCAGACTAATTGGCTTTTATCTCTCCCAAATGCATTTTTAATTAGGATGGTGATGAATCATCTCCAAATCTAACAAGCTCAGAGATTGTCAAGGTGCCAGACCCTCAGATGTCAATGGTATGTATAACTTCAAAATACATAATTTCTATGAAGATTTGCCTTTTTTTCTCAATAAAATCTTTAAAAGACTTTCAATAAGGTTGAACGGACATTAGAATGCTTGACAAAGGGCAATATTTGCTAAAGTTCCACCCATTGTGTGGTATATTTAAAAATAAATTTTAAAAAATACTTTTGTCAACAATTTGCATAAGTTTTATTTTAGGTTATGACTGATTTTGAAACATTGCCTCTATATCTAGAAGTATAATTTTAATATTCTTTGTATGCATACAAAAAGGACCAAGTATAGGCCACTTGGCCCTTCACGTCTGTTCGCCATTCAATAAGATAACAGCTGATCTGATATTAACCTCTACTGTACATTTCCTCCATAATATTTCTTCTCCTTGGTAGTCAAAAGTCTATTCACCAGTGCTTTGAAAAAAATTAAAGATTCTGCATCCACAGGCTTTGAGGAAGGGAATTCTAAAGTGTTTCAACCCTCGTAGAAAAAAAAGTTTCCTAGCCTGTTTTAAGTAGGTGCCCCTTATTTTTAAGGTCAAAATTGACACAGACCAGGTCACAGTCCAACAGATTTATTTGAAATCTCAAGCTTTTGGAGCGGTGGTACCCTTCGCCAGATGAAGTGAAGAGAAGCACACGGCTCAGAATTTATAGGCAGAGAGATAAAAAAGATCATACGAATATTGTGAACGGAATGCCGACAGGCCATATAATTGGTCTCTGCAGCTGATCAGAAGTGTCAGACGGTGTGAGTAAAGTGTCAGCAGGTGAATAGCAAGTGAAGAGATGACATATAATCCGATTAATCAAGGCAGAGAGATAATTACGAAAACGTAAAAATAAGGTGGTGCTGAAGACAAACCAAATGACTGGAATAACATGCAAGGTAGTGCTTGCAAGGGGGCGGGATGATGTTAGTAGATAGGAGATGGGGGTGGGGCTTGAGGCGGGAGAAGGGGATAGGTGAGAGGAAAAACAGGTTAGGGAGGTGGAGATGAGCTGGGCTGGTTTTGGGATGCAGTTGGGGGAGGGGAGGTTTTGAAGCTTGTGAAATCCACATTGATACCATTGGGCTGCAGGGTTCCCAGGCTGAATATGATTTGCTGTTCCTGCAGCCTTCGGGTGGCATCACTGTGGCGTTGCAAGAGGCCCAGGATGGACATGTCGTCTGAGGAATGGGAGGGGGAGTTGAAATGGTTCGCGACTGGGAGGTGCAGTTGTTTGTTGCGAACTGAGCGCAGGTGTTCTGCAAAGCGGTCCGCAAGCCTCATGCTTGGTTTCCCAGATGTAGAAGAAGCCACAACGGGTACAGCGGATGCAGTATACCACATTGGCAGATGTGCAGGTGAACAGCTGCCTGATGTGGAACGTCGTCATGGGGCCTGGGATTGGGGTGAGGGAGGTGGTGTGGGGGCAGATGTAGCACTTCCTGCAGTTGCAGGGAAAAGTGCCGGGTGTGGTGGAGCGGACAAGGGAGTCACGGAGGGAGTGGTCCCTCTGGAAGGCAGATAAGGGTGGGGAGGGGAAAATGTCTTTGGTGGTGGGGTCTGATTGCAGATGGCGGAAGTGTCGGAGGATGATGCGTTGGATCTGGAGGTTGGTGGGGTGGTACGTGAGGACGAGGGGGATTCTTTTTTGGTTATTATTGCGGGGACGGGACGTGAGGGATGAGTTACGGGAAATGCGGGAGACACGGTTGAGGGCGTTCTCGACCACTGTCGGGGGGGGAGGTTGCGGTCCTTGAAGAATGAGGACATCTGAGCTGTACGGGAGTGGAATGTCTCATCCTGGGAGCAGATGCGGCAGAGGCGAAGGAATTGGGAATAGGGGATGGCATTTTTGCAGGAAGGTGGGTGGGAGGAGGTGTATTCCAGGTAGCTGTGGGAGTCAGTGGGCTTGAAATGGACATCGGTTTCTAGGTGGTTACCCGAGATGGAGATAGAGATCCAGGAAGGAGAGAGAAGTGTTGGAGATGGTCCAGATGAACTTCAGGTTGGGGTGGAAGGTGTTGGTGAAGTGGATGAACTGTTCGAGCTCCTCGTGGGAGCACGAGGCGGCGCCGATGCAGTCATCAATGTAACGGAGGAAGAGGTGGGGTTTAGGGCCAGTGTCGGTACGGAAGAGGGATTGTTCCACGTAACCTACAAAGAGGCAGGCATAGCTTGGGCCTATGCAGGTACCCGTGGGCATCCCCTTTGTCTGTAGCAAGTGGGAGGAATTGAAAGAGAAGTTGTTGAGGGTGAGGACGAGTTCGGCTAAGCGGATGAGGGTGTCGGTGGAGGGGGATTGGTCAGTTCTGCGGGACAAGAAGAAGCGGAGGGCCTTTAGGCCATCAGCATGGGGAATACAAGTGTATAGGGACTGGACGTCCATAATAAAAATGAGGTGTTGGGGACTGGGGAATTGGAAGTTCTGGAGGAGGTGGAGGGCGTGTGTGGTGTCACGGACGTAGGTAGGGAGTTCCCGCACCAAGGGGGTAAAAATGGAGTCTAGGTGGGTGGAGATGAGTTTGGTGGGGCAGGAGCAGGCAGAGACAATGGGTTGACCAGGGCATTCAGGTTTGTGGATATTGGGGAGGAGATAGAAGCGGGCGGTGCGGGGTTGGGGAACGATGAGGTTGGAGGCGGTGGGTGGGAGGTCACCTGAGGTGATGAGGTTGTGGATGGTTTGGGAGATGATGGTTTGGTGCTCGGGGGTGGGGTCATGATCCAGGGGGCGGTAGGAGGTGGTGTCGGAGAGTTGACGCCTGGCCTCAGCAATGTAGAGGTCAGTGCGCCATACTCCGACTGCCCCTCCCTTGTCCACTGGTTTTCTGGTGAGGTTGGGATTGGGGTGGAGAGGTTGGAGTGGGTGAGAGGGGTAGAGAGGTTGAGGTGATTGATGTCTCGACGGCAGTTGGAGATGAAGAGGTCGAGGAGGATAGGAGGCCTTGGGGTGGTGTCCAGGAGGAGGGCTTGTGTTGGAGGCGGGAGAAGGGGTCAGTGGAGGGAGGGTTTTCTACAGAACAGCATAGTGGGGGTCACATGTGGCACAACAGGAACCCAAGATCATGGTTGAGGCCGTCTTCATGGGTACAGAACTTGGCTGTCAGTTTCTGCTCAGCGATTTTGCATTGTTGTGTATCTTGAAGGCCTCCTGGCAGGATGCTTACCTGAAGACCGGGGACTCAATGTCCTTGACTACTCAAGTGTTCCCCCACTGGGAGGGAATGTTCCTGTCTGGTGATTGGTGCATGGTGCCCATTCATCCATTTTCTTTGCATCTGCACGGTCTCACCAAGATACCAGGTTTTGGGGCATCCTTGCCTGCAGTGTGTAAGGTGGACAACATTGGCCAAGTCACATGAGTATCTACTGTGTACATAGTGGGTGGTGTTCCCACGTGTGACGGTAGTATCCATGTCGATGATCTGACATGCAGAGATTATCGTGACAGGGTTGTGTGATGTTGTAGCTGATGTTGTCCTGAAGGCTGGGTAGTTTACTGTAAACGATGGTCTGTTTAGAGTTTGATGGTTATTTGAGGGCAGAAGCGTAGAGATGATATTGGCGAGATGTTTGACATCATTGATGACATGTTGAAGGCTGCGAAGAACATGGCGTAGTTTCTGTGCTCCGGGGGGAGTACTGGATACAAAGGGTACTCTATCGGTCATACCTTGTGTCTGTCTTCTGAGGAGGTTGTTGCGGTTTTTCACTGTGGCATGTCAGGACAGTTGATCGATGAGTTGGGAGCTCTCTTCACTTCACCTGACAAAGGGCAGTCCTCCAAAAACTTGTTAGTTCAAATAAACCTGTTGGACTTTAACCTGGTGTCATGTGACTTTTAACTTTGTCTACCCTCGTCCAGTAGTGGCTCCTCTACATCATGGCCCTTATTTTTAAACTGTGACCCTGTTCTCACATAAAAGGAAATGTGCTTTCAGCATTCACCCACTCAAGTGCCCTCAGGATTGTATCTATTTCAGTTAAATCACCTGTGACATCTAAACTCCAGACGATGCAGGTCTAGTCTGTATATCTCTCGCTCCCGCTCTCCCTTTCTTCTCCCCCCAACCCCCATGGATGTTGCTAGACCTGCCGAGTTTCTCCAGCGTTTTCTGTTTGTTAGGGCTATTCCATGTTGCTTGATTGTACTTAAGTGAATTTCGTTATACGTTGTGATGGAATCTAAAACGTGCAAATTAGGAACAGCAGTTGGTCATTCATCCTCTTGAACCTTTGCAGCCATTTGATATGATCATGAGTGATCTGATTGTTGTTTTTATTCTACTTTCCTATCAATCACAATAACCTCTGACTCACTGTGCAATCAATTTAACAGAATATATTTAACAGCCTTAAGATTGTTCAATGACTCTACCTCCATTGCTGTCTGGTGAAGAATGCTTCACATACTAACAACCACAGAGAAAATAATTCTCATCTCAAGTTTAATTAGGATGCTTATTCCGCCCCCTAGTTCACATCTCTCTTATCAGTGAGTACATCTTACCAGTAGCCAAACTGTCACATCCCCATAGGATCAAATATGTTTCAATAAGGTCACCACTCTAATCTTCCAAATTCAATGTCGACTTGCCCAACATGTCCAACCTTTGCTCATATGATTGCCCCCTTCTCCAAAGGAGCAGTTTAGCAAACTTCTATTCAACTGCTTATTATGTCCTTTCTTAAAGAAAGAGACCAAATCTGTATATAGTACTCTGGATGTGGTCTCACCAATGATCTATACAACTGTAGCAAAACTTGCCAACCATTTTATATTCCATTCCTTTTGCAAAAAATGATTTGCCTTTCTAATCCTTTAGTATACATACATTCTAAATTGTTGCAATTCATGTACCAGCACACCTAAATGCCTCTATGACAGTTCTACAATCTCTGTCTTTGAATAATACTCTGTTTTCCTATTACAAGTTCACTTTTCCCACTTTGTACTTGATCTACTAAGTTTTTGTTTATTCCTGGAACTACCTATTTCCCTTGACAGATTTCTAATGTCCTCTTCACAGCATACTTTTTTCCTTGTATCTGTGTCATCAGCAAATTTAGCAAATGTATGTTTAGTTCTATCATGCAAATCAATAACATAGATTGTAAATAGTTGGGACCCCATCACTGATCACTGTGGTGCTCCACTGGTCACATTTTTCCAACCCAAAAATGACTATTTTAGCCTTTCTATTTGCTTCCTCCATTCTAGTTAATTAAATCCTCCATTCATGTTAACAACTTACTGCCGACACCACAAGCTCTTATTTTGTGTTGCGTCTTTTTTGATTGATGCCTTATGATATGCCTTATGGGAGATCCAAATACACCACATCCACAGTTCCCCTTTATCCACAAAACTTGTATTTTTTGACAGATATTAATTGAAAAGGGAAGCTGAGAAAGGAAACTTACCTTTCTGATGATTGAATGACTGAGGTTTAAAACCAAGACCTCTGGCGTGTTCAAACTAGTTGAACAATATAAAATGTCACAGGGTCCTCAGACCCAGTAGAAGTTGATGACTCCAGTGATGTGGCAAGGAAAACTGATGGGGACAGGATCTAAAAGCTGAGAATAAACAAATGCACACAGCTTTAGCTATTTCTGTTACTTGAAGATAATGTTTAATGGTTATACACCATCTGGACAGAGTTGAAGTCCTCCAGATATGTGCCATTTCTGGTGAAGGCTGTACCCATGGGATTATGGCTTTTTACTTCTGTTGCCTGGGGATTAGACTATAACTGAGTAGCAGAAGAACTGAAATTCTTCTTGAGGAAAACAGGATTCAAACAGCCTTTTGATTGAGTTTGATGACTTGTGTGCTGAGTAGACTGCTGAACCAATTTGTAAGATCCGTGATAGTTTTATCTGTTAGTTAATTTATAGATGTGGTTAATAACTAACTGCAATTTATCAGTTAATTGATGTGTAACATTATTTGAATTTGAGTTTTGGAAGTTAGGCTACCTAAGGTAACCTCAGTGTTTACTTTGTTTGATTCATGTATTGTGATCATTTTATTGTTTTAACCCTTGGAATCTTAAGACTTCATCCTTTCGCCTATGTTTTGCTAGAGTTTCAGATTTCTTAAAAATGTTACTGTTGTTTGACATTGTAAGTTTGCAGTTGCTCTTGATGTCTGAGGAGTACTTGCAGTCGACAGATCTTTCGTTCCCCTGCGTTCATGTACTTCTATTTGATTAACATATAGTTCACTGAAAATGATAACTTTAAATACGTTAATTTAAAGAAATCCAATTGTATAAATCAGGAACCTGAGTAACTTTTTTTTTTAAATGGTAGGAGAATTTAGTAGAAAGCAAGCATCATAAACTTGCTCGAAGCTTGAGAAGTGGACCTTCGGATCATGACCTGAAGCCAAATGCTGCTACCCGTGACCAGCTTAATGTAAGTAGAAATTCTCAAAACTTTTTATTTGAAAAATGCATTAGAAGTATTTAATGTTTCACTTTTAAATAGTTTTGTAACTTGAATCTTATTAGAACACTAATTCTATTCATAAATCCATTTTAGCTCAGTGGATAAATTATCTTGAAAGCATTTTGGAGCTCAAACAGCAGCTAGAGTCACCAAGGTATATCCAAGAAGCAGACAAATAGGGAATGAATGACCCCTGGGTAATCCAAAGGAAACAGGCATATACTACAGAGCCCCCAGAGGTCCTGCTCACTAACCAGTTTTCCATTCTTTGGATACTAGTGAGGGCAATTGATCCTTGAGGGTGTGCAGCAAGAGCTGGGGCTGTAGCATCACAGGTAGCTCAACTGTACGGAAGAGAAGAAAGCAAAGTAGAAGGGCAGATAGAGGATCCTTTAGTTCCCTGTTTCTGTGGTTGCCTCTGCTTGGGTCTGGAATGTCACAGAATAGCTGCAAAACATTCATCTGGGGCAGGGCGAGCAGTCAGAGGTTGTAGTCTTCATTCATACTAGTGATATAGCTTGGACAGGGGATATGGTCCTACATTTGTAATTCAGGGTAGAAAAAAATTATTAAACCAAACCTCTAAAGTTTGGTACAACATCGTGGGCTGAAGGGCCTGTACTGTGCTGTACTGTTCCATGTTCTAAAGTAGCAATTTCTAGATTTTTCCCAGTGGCATGTGCAAATGAGTACAGAGATGGCAAGAGAAGACAGGTGAATGCATGGCTGGAAAGATGGTGCAGTAGGGAAGTCTTCCTGGGACTTTGGTACTGGCTCTGGGGGAACCAGCACCTGTGCACGTTGGACAAGTTGCATCTGAACAAGCCGGAACTGAATTCCCAGCAGGATGTGGAGCTAGGATTATCAGAAAGAGATTAAACTAATTCAGTAGGGATGTGCGAACCGGGAAAGAATATTAAAAAACTAATACCAGAGTGCCCGAAATGCTGGGTGAGGCAGATTGTGCCAAAAAATAGAGAATACAAAATTTAATAACTGGAATCCAAGTAAGCGAGAAAGTAATGAAATCAAAATCAGTCTTACACTGCATGAATGTGAATGCATGGAGTATTGGCAATAAGATTGGGGAGTTGCAGGCACAGATTGAATTGTGGAATTATGGTGAAGTTATAATGGACATCTGGTTTAAGGGAACGTGGGATTTGATGTTCAAATATTCATAGTTACAAGGTATCCAAAAACAGTAGGAAAGAGGAAAAAAAAGAGGGGTGTTGTTCCTATTTAGACAGCATTGCAGTACTGAAGAAAGCAGATATTGCAGATGTTTCAAGGATTGCATCATTTTGACTGGAGCTATGGAATAAAGTTGCAAATAAATTGCTTGGTGTAATATATAGACCACCAGCTAGTTTGAGGACTATATAGGAACAAATCTACAAACAAATTTTAGACAGCGCAATGAACATCGTTCAGTAGGTATGAATGGGGGTGCTTTTTGGTTATCCATACATCGACTGAGAGAGTGCTAATGTAAGGTGCAGTGAGAGACAAGTGGTCATAGATTGTGTTTAGAAGAATTTCCTAGAGCGCTGTGTGTCCAGGAAAGAAAAGCAGGCACTGCCTATCTGTAGATGCTGCACAGGCCATGGTGACAGAAGTGGAATCCATTCATTTGAAAGATTTAATATCAAAAGTGGGAGATATTGGATTTGTTCCTGGTACTTGAGACTCTGATAAAGGAACTCGATGGAATGCTTCCAAGGATGTTAAAGGAGGTGAGAGATTGTCACTAAGTTAAAGTGACATGCATTTTTTCACACAGTATCCGCTACAATGACTTCTCTTTGCACTCCTTCACAATTACCTGTTGTGTCCCTATGATCTATCCTTCATCCTGTTTTATTTCTCATCTACATTTTGTCTGTTGATTACATCATCTGAAAATGAAAAATCAATTCCCACTCACGCACTGACTGCATCAGTTCTATCATGCCGTCACCACCACTACTTCTCCACTGTCTCTAAGCTATCAACTCCTTGTATGATCTCCAGTATTATATAAGCATAATTACGTCCAACTAACTATTGCAAGGATTGATCATTGCCTCAAATTCCGTTCGCAGACAACTGTGTAAGGCTGAACCAGACTGTTTGCAATCATGCTGAGATATTTGACCTCAAGTTGAGCTTCCAAGTACAGATTAAAACTAACACCAAGGCAAAAAAAAAATTCTGCAATTTCCTGAGTAAAAATTTCCCTCAGCTCGTCTGCTTCCGAAACCCTCCTCCATTCCTTTGTAACACCTAGGCTTGAATGTCCAATGTTCTCCTGGTTGCCTTCCCACTGTCAACTCGAGATTGTCCAAAGATTTGTGGCTCCTGTGCTAATTCATGCAATGTCCTCTCCAGACATTAAATGCTTCTGTGAAACATCTTGGTGCATTTTACTAAGATAATGCAGTGAAACTATGCACGAAATTATTCCCGCTGTTTTAATCATTTCAGTGTGGAGATTGACCAGGGAACTTGTTGAGTTGGCTTTAATGCTTTGGGTTAAAGGCTCACTTCAGTGCTTGAGTACGTAATCTAGCTAATGTTCAACATTCAACACAAAGATGATGCCGCACTGTCAGAACAACTGTTGTTTGAAGAGATTTACGTTAGATTTTCTATCTCTTCAGAAGAAGGGCAGTGAGCTTAGGTGTCTTGGTTAATGTCTATCCTTCCAATCAGGTCCACAGATAAACTGGTCAGCTATTTTATTTTGTGGACTTTGCTACATGTATTTCTCCTGCAACAGGACTTCATTCACTGTGGGTACTTTGGGCTGTCTGAAAACGTGAAATATATTATATCATGCTAGATAATTTTTTTTCTCTCCTCCTTTTGGGTATATTTCCCAATTTATTTCTTTAATTATTGAATCGTATTAAACACTGGGAAGGCTGGAAGTTATTGCCCACCCCCAGTTGCCTTACAAAAGTTTCATTGTGTCAAACATGAATCAGACAGTGCGAGACTGTAAATTTAATTTCTCACAGAGCATTAGTGAACAAGATTTTTCTTTTAGCAATTTGATACCTTCGTGATCCGGTCTGCACATTCTTCTCTTTTTGATTATCAATCTGTGCTAGCTATAATGTTTGTCCTTGTCCGTTACCTAGATGTTTTAGAATTCTTCAGTCCATGTGTTTTGAACGTGAATGAGTTTTGAGAATGCAGTGTGAATGCCTTTTCTGTCACTTGCTCCAAATTAGTTTCTGAACACTTTGTAATATAGTTTTGACACTGAATTAGAATTATACTTCATCCAATGTCAGCTCATGCTGTTTCAGGCAGTTCCCTATGGGGAGTCTTTATTTTTGCTAGATTTATATTACAAGCTTAATAGAAATCAATTTGCAACAGCTCTAAAGTAACAGTATAAGTGGTGCCCTGTTACTTAATAGAATGTTCAAATTTATTCTACTTGCTAGAATCTTTGTTACAACAGATTGTATTTTGGTCACTCAATTGTGTTTAAATGAAAGATATCAATGGAAGAAGTGCAACAATCCACTAAACTAGTTATTGAGCTGAAATAAATAGCATACTTTAGACGACTGCAACCATGGATTGAAAATACCGGCCTTATTGGCAGCAGAGTGCTGATGATGCACCTTGTTTCTTGGAGATGATCTAGTTAATTTTTCACTTCTTATGCACTTCTGATGGGTAAAGTTAAAGTAGTTAAGTTGCTGATAGTGGATATGCCTCAGCTGCAGATCAATTCAGATGCTTCTTTTGTTGAAACCTAGGGACACAAGCATCTACATTTAAGATAGGCGCTTGTGCTTGTGGACCTTGTCACCTATGACTCGGTTTCTTTAAAGTATCTATGCTGTTGCGTGGATGAAAGCAATTAAATTGTGCTGGAGTATAACACTGCTCTGTTTTTCCATGTTGGATCACTTTAGGTCTCAATGCTGTGTTGTTTTTGAGGATATTAATAACTCAGTATGAGATTGAATCCCTGCATGAAGAAGTATACATATGTACTTTTAACAGATGCCTAGAGAGAATTGGGTTTGTGCTGATGTGGCTCAGACTTGACAAAAATCTTGGCAATGTGGGAATCTAATGAATTTATGAATGCTTACATCTACAATGTCTGAAGTAGAAAACTTGCCTGTTCCTTTACTTGAACAACCCTCACTGCAAAGTTATCTTTCTATGTCTTAAACACAGTGAGAAGTTTCATAGTTTACTTTCTTTTATACAATTAACTTTTCATAGAGTATTAGGCTTAATCTACATTGTAATGTACAGAGTTTCTAAGAAGTCACTTTTTTCTTCCCCCCCAGATTATTTTAAATTATCCTCCCACTAAACTACTTTCCTCTGAGGAACAAGATCTAGTTTGGAAATTTAGATATTATCTCACCAACCAAGAAAAGGTGAGTTTTTTTAAGTGTATTTGTTAGTGGAAAAGACTTTGTGACTGCTCAGATACAAATTGAATAATTTGTTTTACATGCAATGATTGAAATCACTAGTTTAGACTTGTTTCCATATTACCACTCCTATTATCATTACAATACTGGGGCAAAATGACCAAAATATCCATTTATGCATGTTTTCAATAATAAAGAAGAATTTATTGCTAAAAATAATTTCCTGCTAGTGCTAAAGGGTTGACATTGGCATATATAATATCATTAATATAATTATTATAATATAATGTCTCATAACTCAATCTTGAATGATTCAACAACATTTGCATCCATTTTGACAAGACTTTTCTGAGTGCCTAGCCTTGTACAATAATGTTAGTATTCAGTTAACCTAGTGAGTTCATAGTTACCATTTCTTATGAAACTTGCAATTGTAATTTGCAAAGCAAATACCTAAGACAACTAAGGAAATGCAAAACTTGATTTGTAAAGATACTTTACTAAATGTAGTTCTCTTCTGTAGGCTTTGACTAAATTTTTAAAGTGTGTAAATTGGGACTTGGCCCAAGAAGCTAAACAAGCCTTGGAGTTATTAGGAAAGTGGAAACCAATGGATGTGGAAGATGGTCTTGAGTTGCTTTCCTCCCAATTCACTAATCCAACTGTAAGGCGGTATGCTGTTGCTAGGTTACAGCAAGCTGATGATGAGGTAAGAATATTGTAGGTTGAATTAGGTTAAACTCATGTAGGATCTTTTGAGAATTAATTTGCTTGAATAGCTTATTAAAACGGAAAGAACTGTGGTTGCTGTAAACCAGAAACAAAAACAGAAATTGCTGGTAAAGCTCAGCAGGTCTGGCAGCATCTGTGGAGAGAAATCAGAGTTAATGTTTCGGGTTGAGTGACACTTCCTCAAAACTCTGTTCTGAGGAGGTGTCACTCAACCCAAAACAAGTATATTATCAAGATGCCTGTTATCCAAGTTCTAATTTCTAACACTTTTTTAATGTCAATGATTTTTTCCTAATGAGTTTTGAAACCAATTTGTCAAACTTCTTCAAAATTTGAGAGCAAGGGGAGCTTTGAAAATTCATTTCCAGTAGCTTAGACTGCCTCTTGATAATTGGCATTGTATTGTCAGTGATATAAGATCATGGGGAGCCTAACGGAGTTCTAGGAAAGATTGTTTTTGTATGCATGTTTCATCGTTGGATAAGTTGCCCATACCTTTGGTCAGCAAGTGTGATGTAACGTGGTACGTGCCGGAATTATCTAAGGACAAGGGTTTCTGGTTTACAGGAAGCCTGCTCTGTTTTGTATAGGTCATTGGAAGCCTATCTGGTAGGGTCAGCGGCCAAACTAGTTGTGTGCAACTCCAGTGAAAAGAAAATGGTCACTTAAAAAGCATTTGTGATCTTGATTGACACTTCCAGTGACGAGGCTAAAGATCTAATATGTTCAGTAGTACTGGATATTTAAAGCAGCTTTCTTGCTTGATTTTTGTGAAAGCCTTTGTTCTTGTGCTGAGCATTAACTTGTACAACATTTTAGATTTTGTATTTCTGACCTTTGTTTTGGAGCTCCAATCTTAACAGATCTGAATATGTGCTATATAAGCTCTTTTTTGCTTTGAACAGCTGGTGAAGACAAAAATGATGAGTGGGAACAGCACTAACCTGCTTCTGTTGGACTTAGCTCGAGAGAAAGAGGATGAATAGAATGACCTAGCTAGGAGCAAACAATTTGTGTAACACATTGTACAATCAAAAGATAAGCTTTCATGATACATTAGAATGCACGACATCTCAGGAGGACTAGGGCCTTGTGTTGGGTGATGACGCACATATGCATCTTGCTGGAACAAGATTTGCTGTCAAGTGAACCTACTGGCCACACATCACTGATCAAAGTGACTACCTCTTTCAACTTCTGTTGTCTGTGTTGCTTTTCCAGGCATGTGCTGGAGACATTTGTTTGATCTCTGTTGTTCATCCATAAATACATTATCCTGTTTGATAGAACCAATAATCATATCAGTTTTGCCATTGATGACAGTCGAAGTAATTGGGTACTTGTAGAATGCTAGTAGAGTCAAACACAAGTAGAGGCAACATGACCTGCATATTGGTAGCAATTAAAAGCATCACAAATCACCAGGAGTGTTAATCAATTGCTAGACTGCCACACTTCTCCAATAAACAATTGGTGTGGAACCACAAAACTGTGAATGCAGACATGGACAAAATTCGCAGGAAGCTGCCATAATGCTTTAATTCTGTGACTTTCCACTTTCCTGGATCTTCTTGCCACAATGAAGTAGACTCACCAGATGGCTTCTTGGAAAACATGAATACCTGCTTAATATGTGGCTGATTATGCTCATGCGGAATTTGACTGCAAGGTTCAGTATTGTTACAGTGAAAGCAGTACAGCAAACAAATATGTCATGAGCAAGCCATGCGCATGTGAAATTTGCCTGTACAGTTCTAGAGATGCTATTCAGTCTACAGCAGCCAGGATCTTCAGAATGGTGGTAGTGTGCTATGATATGCACATCATTGGACAGTTGAGAGGCTTGGAATTGCAGGAGAAATGGGCTGCAGAGCATAGAGTCTCCAAGTGGAATATGAGATGCCCAATATACCGGAAGTGGTACCTATGTCCTAGGTGCAGTCATTATTGCAAAGTTCCCTTAGACACTGCTGGTCCACAATCTGACACGTATATAAAAACTGTTACTCAGTCAAAGGATGAAGTAGTATTGCAAACAGTCATAGGATCAGGAGTATGTCTTCATACCCTCCAGCCTGCCCCACCATTCTATAAGGTCATGGCTGATGATTATGCCCAAGGATTCTTCTTTTTTTCCAGCTCAACATAGCCCACAGATCCCTAGTATTTAAAACAAAACAACCTTTAAATACTGTGTGATCTAGCTTCCACAACACTCTGGTAGAGAATTCCAGACTTTCGCTACCTTTTGCAAGAAGAAATTCCTTTGCACTTCTGTTTCAAATGGATGTCCCCTAACCTGAGATTGCTCCACCTGTGAAGGCATCTTCTCAACATCTACCCTGTCAAACCCTTTCAGAACCTTGACTGACTCAATGAGATCACCCCTCTTTCTTCAAAACAGGCCTAGCTGTTTAACTGTTGTTGATAATTCAACCCCTTCATCCCAAGAATCAACTTGGTGAATGTATTTTGAACAGCCTCCAATGCCAGCATACATTCTTTCTTAAATACAGGCCAAAACTTTACACACTTAGAGATGCAGCTTCACCTAACCCCTGTACAATTGTAATGTGACTTTGTTATTTTTAAGCTTCAGTCCCCTAGCAGTAAAGGCCACATTTCTATTTGACATCTTAATTACTTGCTGCACCTGCCCACCAACATTTTGTGTCTCATGCATGAGAACACCCATATCTCTCTGATCTGAGATAAAAGGTACTGCAGATGCTGGAGAATCCGAGATAACAAGCATGGGGCTGGATGAACACAGCAGGTCAAGCAGCATCATAGGAGCAGGAAAACTTGACGTTTCGGGCCTAAA
>JAHRHZ010000249.1:47668152-47733250 GCA_024137785.1 Ginglymostoma cirratum
ATGATGTCTCTCTGATCTGTACATGTTTGACATGTCACTCCATTCAAATACTAATCTACCTTTTGATTCTTCCTACTACAGTGCATACCCTACATCAAACTATATCTGCCAAGCTTTTGCCCACACACTCAACTCACTTGTTTTCCCTAAAATAAAGCAAACACCTATGGATGCTAGACATCTGAAATAAAAATAGAAATTACTGGAGAAGGCAGCATTAGTGTTTTGACTCCAGTAATCCTGAAGAAGGTTCAGTGTTCTGAAGAAGCGTCACTGGACTCAATATTAACCGTTTTCTCTGTTTAGGTGTTGCCAGACCTCATGCCTTTCTCCAGCAATTTCTGATCTTGTACGTGCATCCTCTTGCAGATTCCTTTATGGCCTCATCAAAACGTGCTCTCTCTCATCCTTTTTTTTTTGTATCATCAGCAAGTTTGGATATTATGCATTCTTGCCCCCTCCTCATCAAAAGTAATTAATATGGATAGCAAATAATTGAGCTCCTAAGATTATTCCTTGTGGTGCTTGACGAATTAAGTCTTTCCAATCTGAAGAAGACACATTAATTCTGACTTCTGAATCTTGTGCATCAACCGATCCTTAATCCACGCGTATGCATTATTTTAATGTTGTGAGCTGTTGCTGTGCAATAATCTTCTTTGTGGCACTTTATCAAAGATCCTTTGAAACTCCAAATACACACTTCTACAGGTTCCCCTTTATCAACTCTGCTTATTATATCCTCGAAGAACTATAGCAAACTTGTCAAACATGGTTATCCTTTCATAAAACTGTGTTGACTCTGTTTAATGCGTTAAGCTTTTCTAAATGTCCAGCTGTTTGTTTCTTAACAATCGGCTTTGTATTTTCCTACGGAAGGATGTTAACCTAACTGGCCCATGGCTTCCTGTCTCCCTCCCCTCATGAACAAGAGCAGCACGTTAGCCATTTTCCAAACCTTTAGTGCCCTCTAGGAATCCAGTGAGTTCTGGAATATTTTGACCAATGTCTCCAATATCTCTGCAGCTACTTTCTTTAAAACTCTTGGATGTAGACCAACAGGTCCCAGCAACTTGTCTGCCCTTAGTCCCATTAGTTTCTCAAGTACCTTGTGATAGAGACTGTTACAACACCTTTCTTTCCATCAGGACCTCGCTTATTTGTTATCTTTGGGCTGTTTGCAGTATCCTCCCGTGAAGATTGATGCAAAATATTGATTTAGATTATTTGCTATTTCCCTTTTGCTGGTTATCAATTTTTCAGATATATCCTGTAAGGGTTCACACGCAGCTACTTTCTTTTTATACACTTGTAGAACCTCTTGCTGTTTGTTTTCTGTATTTGCCAGTTTGATTTTTCTCCCTCTTTATCAGCTTTGTAGTCACCCATAACTGTTTCCTAAAAATAAATCCATCCTCTGGCTTTGAATGCTTTAGTTTTGGTTTGGATACACTTCTTGACCACCTTTGTTTACCCACGGGTATTTTATCCTTCTCAATTGAGTCTTTCTTTTTTATTTGGAATAACTTTTCGCCTTGACAGCATTACGAAATATATGTTTAGATATGAAGCATTTCTTTAAGTACTTCCCTCCACCCCCCAACATTGTCCAGCATTAATTTTTATCGTGCCATTTGTCACAAATGAAAAGCTACTTGCTAGACAGCAACCAGAAAGAGACAACCCTGGAAAATGGTGGTTACAATAATATATATGTAACTCAAAAAAGTAAGCACATTTAATATCCTGATATTGTGTTACACATCCTTTTGCGAGTGTAAATCTTTATTCTCTCTCCTTCTAGTACTTCTGCAAAGTACAAAACCTGTAGCATCAGCACAGGTAGAGACATGCTCAGGTTCCGACTTCCAAGTCCCACTTCTCCAGCCCTCTCATCACCTATCCAAGGCTCTCTGCTAATGTAAAGACTTGGAGAGCACATTGTTGCAGATCAGTGGATTGTTACCTGACCATGAGTAGAATCAAGAATCCTATTTAATGTGACTTTCATAGTGTGTAAGCCAAAGCGAGCAGTCCTGCCACAACCAGTCATGGATGATGGTCGACAACTAAGAAATTCATTTGAGGAGGAGGCTGCACTAATATCCCTATCCTGGATAATGGGCAAGTCCAAAAACGTCAGTGCAAAGACAAAACTGAAGCATTTCCAAACAGTTTTAGTCAGAAATGTCAAGCGGAGTAATCTGTCTCAGCCTGCTTGTGAGTTCATCAGCATCAAAGGTGCCAACCTTCAGATGATACGACTCGCTCCAGGGACTTCCAAGGAGCAGTCGTACTGGACTCAACATGTTAACCCCGTTTCTCTCTCCATAGATCTGCACTTATTGTTTATTGTAATTAACCGTTGTCATTTTAGATGTAGCATTAGTTGACAGTCAAAATATTTAGTAAATATTTTCTTCCATATCTTTGTTTTAGCTGTTTATTGATTTTACCAGTTTATCGCAAATAGTCAATGCTAGATTGCGAGGAGTGTTGTTTTTTAGATGTGCAAGTGCTTTCTTTGAAATCCTTGCAGTTTTGTATTTGATCCATGCAATATATTCTTAAACTAAATTCCTGAAACTTCTATGTCCTTGATAGGATTTGCTCATGTACCTGCTTCAGCTTGTCCAGGCTTTAAAGTATGAAAACTTCAATGACATAAAAGTTGGATTAGAACCAAACAAAAGAGATAGTAATCAAACTGCAATGAATGAAAGTATGTCTGGATCGTTAACTGGTGCCTCAGAAATGGAGAGGTAATGTCAGTTTTTCAATATTTTTGTTCTAATTTTGAAGCTAAGGCTATTTGCTATTGCATTTGCTATTGCAAAGCTCCTTGTTCTGTTCTCATACGAGCAGTGTGACAGCGAAATGGATAGTCCTGAGTCCGTAATTGAATTTGATATATTTAAACAACCAAAAGCCAGGATACCGTGAACTAGTGCTGCCGCAGTCCCAACTGCAGAGAGAGGGGAGAACCTGGGGGTGGGTAGATAAACCATTTGGGGTTGAAAGAAAGAGAAATTACACACTTCAGAGTTTTGAACCATTCAAACATATTATCCCAGAGATGTGAGCATGTTCAATTAAAGTCCATATATTTTAAGCCACTAAGGGAATTGTGGAAGAGGCTGAGAAAACAGCAGGTGCAGAAGCTCACCAGGCATTTATTGACAGGTGCAGCAGATTCATGGTTCCTTATAGCCTATTCCTCTATTGTTTAATGTTATTAAACCACACATTCTACCTTCTACAATACTGTGACTAAGGCTTAACTTTATGTGCTATTTATTCAGACTTCAAACAGAAGTTTAAATTAAATGGTGATTGTCTATTTCTAACAGCTAACAGCATCTGTAAAATGGCAAAACAAAAAGTCAAACCGCCCAAAATACAATGTCTCAGAATTGGGCATTTTGCACTTAAAATATTTTAAATGCTTCTTTCCAAGTCAAATAATTTGCGGAACTTAGTTTCTTTTAACTTCAATATTCTAATCCTGCAGTGAAGTCTTTTTCCTTCCTCAGTCAAAAGTCCTTTTTGAGGAACCTTGAAGTTTTGTTCCACTTGCTTGCTGTTCAACTTAAATACTTTAGAAAGCCACGCTGCCTTTACTGTTTTAACTATATCAAACCTGGCATTTGAAATGGAAAAATCTCTTTCCATTTGTGTTGAAGCACAGGGAAGTACTTGTTTCATTACACTTTGTATGGCTTTTATTGTTTTAATCTTCTGTAGGAACACTGGGTAATCTGAAACAGGAATTGACTGAATTTTCCTCCTCAGCGAGGTTTATAAAGATGACCTTTGTGCATGAGTTAAAAGCAACATGTTTAAACAATTTTTCATTTAGATTTGGGGGGGAAAAAGTGTTTACTAGCTAATTGACATTGCCAACTCGGGCAAATTTGTCAGAGCTCCATGTTTGAGCATTACCTTCGAATATGACAGTAGGAGTGGGAAGTGGTCTCTTGGGCAAGGCACCATTGGGTGGCATTAGAAACCCATTTTATTCAAAGTTAAAGACCTAAGCTTTCTAGATATATCCTGGCAGACCTGAGAATCTGTTCTTTCATTTTATTATTAATAATAATATTTGTATTCCCCTCCAAAAAGATAGCTTAAGTTGTATAATGCTTTCCCTTTGCTTCCAAACTAGCAGAAAGAGACCCGAGACCTGGTCAGAATTGGGGATGTTTGCTGATGATTGTGCAATGTTCAGCACCATTCGCAACTGCTCAAAAACTGAAACAGTCTGTGTCCAAATGCAACAAGATCTGGACAATATCCAGGCATGGGCTGACAAGTGGCAAGTAACATTGGTGCCACAGAAATGCCAGGCTATGATCATTACCAGTAAGAGACAGTCTAACCACCAGCCCTTGACATTCAATGGTGTTCCCATCACTGAATCCCCCACTAACAACATCCTGTGGGTTATCATTTACCAGAAGCTCAACTGGACTCTCCTCATAAACACAGTAGCTACAAGAGGAGAAGATCTAGATCACAGAATCCCTACAGTGTGGAAACAGGCCCTTTGGCCCAACAAGTCCACACCGACTCTCAGAGCATCCCACTCAGACCCATCCCCCACCTAATCTACACATCCCTGAACAGTACAGGCAATTTAGCATGGCCAGTCCACCCAGCCTGCACATCTTTGGACTGTGGGAGGAAACCGGAGCACCCGGAGGAAACCCACGCAGACATGGGGAGAATGTGCAAACTCCACACACAGTCACCAGAGGGCGGAATCAAACCCGAGGCCCCGGCGTTGTGAGGCAGCAGTGCTAACCACTGAGTCACCTTGCCGTCCCAGGTCAGAGGCTAGGAATACTGCAGCAAGTAACGCACTTTCTGACTCCCAAAGCCTGTCTACCATCTACAAGATACAAGTCAGGAGTGTAATGGAATACTCCCCGCTTGCCTGGATAAGAAGCCCCAACAACACTCAGAAGTTTGATATTATCCAGGACGATACAGCCTGCTTGATTGGCACCACATCCACAAGGATCCACTCCCTTCACCACCACCATTCAGTAGCAGCAGTGTGTACTATCTGCAAGATGCACTGCAGAAATTCACCAAAAATCCTCAGACAGCACCTTTCAAACCCATGACCGCTTCCATCTAAAAGGACAAAGATAGATGGGAACACCACCACCTTTAAGTTCTCCAAGCCACTCACCATTGGAAATATATTACTATACCTTCAAAGGTCAAAATCCTGGAATTCCCTCCCTAATGGCATTGTGGGTCAACCCACAGCAGGGTGAAGAAGGCAGCTGTCCTTTTACCTTCTCAAGGACAATTAGGGACAAGCAATAAATGCTGGCCAGCCAGTGATGCCCACATCCCACAAATGAATAAATTTTAAAAAAAACTTGGCCTCTGGTGTGCAGTTGACCCTAGTGTTGGAATGTGAGTGGCAATCCTGATGAGCAGATGCCAGTTTGCCAAAGATGCCCTCAATTGGAATGCTGAGCGTAATTACTTCAATCAGAGCAGGATCTGTTTCTGATTACTTGTATTGTTTTTCCTCCCAAATTAATTTGGGAGTTTCATCTGATTTTTGTTTTTAAACCTCAGAATCACATGACGTTTGGGCATCATGTAATGTTATATATAGTGGTGCAAACAACTACACAGTTCTGGGTAACAGTCTGGCAGACCAGAGCTCTCTTTTTATCCCCCTATTGTTCATGTGACTGCTGGGGGAATGTGGTCAAAAAGTCTTCCAAATTAATGGTTGTGCATTTTCAAGGTAAATATTCTGATGTTTCAGAAGGCAGTATATTGCTGTGTAACTATGTAATTGGGTTTATGTCATGCTACACGTAACCCGCCATACTGTTCTGTATTTGTAAAATCTTCCTTACTATTTTGTTTTGACATCATCACTTTTTTTTATTCATTCATGGGATGAGGGCATCGCTGGCTAGGCAGCATTTATTGCCTATTCCTAATTACCCAGAGGGCAATTAAGAGTTAACCATATTGCTGTGAGTATGGAGTCACATGTAGGCCAGACCAGGTAGATATGGCAGTTTCCTTTCCTTAGTGAATCAGGTGGGTTTTTCCTGACAATTGGCAATGGATTCATGGCCATAGTTATACTGTTAATTCCAGATTTCCTTTTTTGAATTCAAATCCCTTCATTTGAGGGATTCAATCCTGGGTCCCCAGGGCATTACCTGGGTCTCTGGATTAACGGTCCAGTGATAATACCACTAGGCTATTGCCTGCCCTGCCTTGATAACTTGTTATGATCTCTCTATCTTAATTAGTTTGTACAGTTTTAGATTACTTGTTACTTTGGTTGGACCTTCACCTCTGACTCTTATACCTGTTATGTTATTCCAGCCATTTGGTTTGTCTCCAGCATCATCTTGCTTTTAATTTTTTGTAATTATTTTCTCTGCCTCAATTAATTTGATCATAGGTCATCCCTTCGCTTGCTATTGAGCTGGTAACGCTTTACTCACACCACCTGACACTTTTGATCACCTGTAGAGACTTGTTATTCAGCCTGTCAACACTCCATTCACACCATTTGTACTATCTTTTGATCTCTCGGTCTATAAATTCAGTGCCTGTGTGCTTCTCTTCGTTTCACTTCACTTGACAAAGAAGCAGCGCTCTGAGAGCTTGTCATTTCAAATAAACCTCTTGGACTATATCCTGGTGTCATGTGACTTCTGGTGCTGTGTAACTGTATTCAAGTTCAGAATCTGACCATTTTTGGTGTTTGCAAAACACAATTGCTGAAGCTATTCTTGCTCACGCTCGCACATAATGTTAATATTCTGAATAAGTTTAGTAAATCTATGTTGCTCAATATTGTACTTAATTAACAATGAATGTAACGTCAAAAAAGTGCAAATCGTATTTTGGCAGTTGTTTGCCTGTGGACTCTTGTTCTTGATTTTTGACACTATTGGTGTTCTTAAATTATTAATTTGTACTCTGAACATTCTGTTTTAGCTCCCAAATAATCTCCAGTCCATTTCCTCCAGTGTCCCCTCCTCTTCCAATTTCTAAAGCGAAAGATGCCACAGATGGAGAGAACCTAGAGGTAAAAGCAGTTGGTGTAAATTATTACTTCCATAAACTTGTAGATATTTGTTTTTGTTTTAATTCTTACTAAAAAAAAAAAGTTATTTCCTTTATCTATCTGTCCTCACTCCTTTTCCCTACATGCAATATAATTATAACTGAACCATGCTCCATCCCCTCACCTGCTAATGCTTTTGCCAACCTGTCTTTCCAAAAGCATGCAGTTACTAGTGTATTTATTATGGGGCTTGTTCTGATCTCTTCCTCCTATTGGTTGATGCATGTCACCCTGCTCCAGTCCATTGCCTAAAATTCCTTGTCGATTGCCTGTCAAGTTTTCTGACTCCAGTTTCTCCCCAAAATATCTCTCCTCTCATCCTTTACATCAACTGTCTTTCATTGTTTAATGCTTTTCCATCTTCACCTCTACTCTGTTTGATGCTTTTCACTGAAGTTGCTGCTTCACTGTCATGATTTCAGCGTCATCAAAACGCAAGTATGAGGAGCAGGACCTTTGAACCTGCTGTGCTACTCAAAAGATCACAGCTGATCCAGGAATGACCTAAGCTTCATGCAAGAATAAAGTTGTCTCCCAATTTGCATACGTTGCACAGAGAAACTCCCAACAGCCCAGCTCGTGGACCTTATCACTACAATGTCCACCTCCGTTGCTTGACTTTGCTTACCATAACCTTTTTTATGGCATCTTGGCTGTCGAAACCTTTACTGCCAACTGCCCACGTTTTACCCTTTGGTGTTGTCCTCATCTTCACTCCAAATCCCAGGAGTCCAGACTGAGTTCACTTGACGAAACTGATCCAGTCAACCATGATCAATTCTGACATGCACATCAAGATCTCTTGTGCCTAGCTTTCCCATCAAACCGCTTGTTATTTCTACAAACATCCTGAGAGGAAAATGTAATTATAGGTTCTTTGATTACCAGCTCCCCTCTCCACCTCTCCACCTATAACTAGTTTAAGGACCCTCCAGTTGTGCTTTTCAACTGGTAGCCTGATACTCGATGTTGGGGGAACTAGTTAATCCCTGGTTAAGTAGTGAAAAGATTGTAGCTGTAATCTTTGGAATTTGGTGCCGTCATCATTATCTCCAGCCCCCTCCTACTGCCTTTGTTCAAGTTAGACTTTTTTCACTCGTTGGGTTCTTGTTGAGTGTGTCAAGCTGCTAACTTTGTCTTTGCTGTGACAACCAGTTCTAACTGTAAAATTGATGCTTTTACCCCGACATTTCCCTATATTTTTGAAACCCTAATCATTTATCAAGACTCTTTTTATTCTCATAGTGTCCTGATCTAACATGCAGGTTCAGTCGGCAGTTAGGAAGACAAATGCAATATTAACATTCATTTGGAGAAGGGATGTACTGCTAAGACTGTATAAGGCTCTGATCAGACTGCATTTGGAATATTGTGAGCAGTTTTGCCAGATGTTCCAAAAGGATATACCGGTATAGGAGGGTGTCGGAAGAAGGTTTAAAAGAATGATCCTGGGGATAAAGGGTTTGTCGTATGAAGAGTGATTGAAGACTCTGGGCCTGCATTAGATAGAGTTTAGAAGGATGAGGGTGGCACATCCACCGCTATGTGATTAGCACTGCTATGTCACAGCTCCTGGGCTTCCGCCGGTTTGATTCCAACTTGATGACTGTATATGTGGATGTTCTCCCTGTATCTGTGTGGGCTTCCGCTGGGTGCTGTGGTTTCTTCCCACAATCCAAAGAAGTGCTGACTAGGTGAATTGGCTATGGTAAATGCGGGGTTACGGTGATGAAGTGGGTGGGGAGGTGAATCTGGTTAGGATTCTTCGGAGAGCGGGGGGTATACTCAATGGGCTGGATGGTCTCTTTCTGCATTGTAAGGATGCTACAATTCTGTGAGGGGGGGGGATCTCATTGAAACTTAGGGAATACTAAGAGGCCTGGATAGAATGCATGTGAAGAAAACGTTTCCATAAGTCAGAGAGATACCAGAAGGCACAGTTTCAGAGTAAAGAGATTACCCTTTAAAACTGAGATGTGGAGGGACATCTCTAGCCAGCGGGTGGTTAATCTGTAAAACACATTGCTGCAGAGGGCTTTGGAGGCCAAGTCATTGAATGTTTTGAAGTTAAAGTAAATAGGTTCTTAATTGGTAAGGAGATCAAAGATTACGCGGAGAAGGCAGGGGAATGATGTTGAGAAACATACCAGCCGTGAATCAGTGGCGGAGCAGACTTGATGAGCTGAATGGCCTAATTCTGTTCCTGTACCTTCTGATCTGTTTATTTATCATTCTCCAGAAACTACGGCCCATCCCAAACTTGTGTGTCTCTGTTTCTTTCACATCAAGTCCTTTACCCACCTGCCCTTTTATTTTCGTTCTCTATGCTGGCAAGGCTAGATATAATTGCTGTGAGAATGTAGACCAGCACAGCTGGGAATCCACTACAGTTCTTTTAATTATAGTTCCTTCACTGTCGCTGGGTCAAAATCCTGGGAATCCCTCCATAATGTGGATCAACTCGCAGCAGTTCAAGAAAGCAGCTCACCACCACCTTCTCAAGGGCAACTAGGGACAGGAAATAAATGCTGGCTCAGCCAACGAAGCCCACATCCCACAAATGAATAAAAATAAAAAGTGCTTCCGTAATACTTTGTGTTAAGAATTCTAGGATTTTGGTTCAACAGTAATGAAGGAACTGTGACTTGTTCCAAATCAGTATGGCGTGCTAGCTAATGTTCCCAGAGTTATGCTATTATTGTCTTTGGTATTTGCAGTTGGAGAAAGAAATGAGCTGTTGAGATGGCCTTTAGTGAGTTGTTACAACGCATTGTAAATTATGCAGCCGCAGTGCACCCTTAATTGGGCTTTTGTTTTCTGTTCTCAATCTGGCTTGATTGCATTTATTGTCTCTAGTAGGTTTGAGAAAGTGGTTCTGGCGTGCTGAAGGAAATGAATGTTGTGTCCCGTAGTACGTTCACCAGCTGAATGAACTGCTGTGTTCTGAACTATAATCAGTCTCTTGTGCTCCCTGATCTTAATGCTTCAATTTGAAGCTCTGTCTTGAATTTGAATAGCATTTTTCTGTAGTTTTGCTAGTCTCCAGATGTTCAGGTCTAGTATACCATCTTATAAAAATTTTCATTACCCATTACTCCAGATTTTTGAAGCATTCTTTTACCACTTTCTAATATTCATCTTTCTCAGGTTTTGAAAAAGATTTGTCAAATCTTTTATTTTATTTTGGTAATGAAAGGCATTTCAGAGAAATATTTGCAGATTGCTGTCCTCCTATTCACCTTCTCCAGACCACAATCTGTTTGATTTTCTGTCTCTCAAGCCAGTCACTCTAAAAGTGTTCCCTTGGTGTGCCAGCTGATTTGATTTGATTTTGATTTTGTTGTTACGTGTACCGAAGTACAGTGAAAAGCTATGTGTATGAGCGGTACAGGCAGATCGCAGCAAACGAAGGATGTACAGATCACAAAGCCTTGGAGGCATACAGGTTACCTTATTTGAGGCTAGAGTCCATTCAACAGTCTGATAATGGCTAGAAAGGAGCTGTTTCTTAACCTGCTCATCCATGTGTTTAGGCTTCTGTATCTTCCATCTACCTGACGGGAGAGGTTGTAGGAGATCACTACCAGGGTGTGATGGGTCTTTGATGTTGACCACCTTGCTGCAGCAGCCAGCCATGTAAATGGAGTCAATGGATGGAAGGTTGACTTCCGTGATGGTGGTGTGCACAGCCCAGACCTTCTGTAGTTTCTTACGGTCCTGGGCAGAGCAGTTGCCATACCAGGCCATTATGCACCAGGACAGTATGCTTTCAATGGTGCATCTGTAGAAATTGGTGAGGGACCTTTATAGATGTGCCAAGTTTCCTGAGCTGCCTAAGGAAGAACAAGATTTGTTGTTCCTAGATTGTCACATCTAGGTTTGCAGTCCAGGACAGGTCGTCAGTTATTGTCACTCCGAGGAACTTGATACTGTTCACCCTCTCAACTTCGGTTCAGTCGATGTAAATCGGGGTGTGTTCTGCTTTCTTTCTGAAGTCGCAAATCAGTTCTTTAGTTTTGCCGACATTGAGAGACAGATTGTTTTCGTTCCACCATGTCACCAAGTCCTCTATCTCCCTTCTGTATTTTGACTTGTCATTGTCAGATATCCGTCCCACTACGGTGGTGCTGTCAGCAAACTTGTAGATGGTGTTCATTCAGAGTTTAGCAACACAGTCATAGGTGTACAGGGAGTACAGTAGCAAGTGAGGACACCTCACACATGAGGGCTCCAGTGTAGAGTGTATAGTATGGAAGCTGTGCAATATGGGTAGAGATTTTCGTAGAAAAATAGAAACTAAGAATAAATATTACTTTTAGATTGGGATATTGCAGGAAAATTTGAAAGATTTCCTGAGGCAAGATCCTTAATCAATGATTGTAGTGAAAATAGAAATTAAAAAATAATGCAACAAGATAAGATGATGAATTTTGATAGATCAATTAAGACGTTGTCCTAATTGTTTACAATTGTATTTATTTGTAGTGAGGGCTAATGGACAAAATGGAGACCATTCTATATGAGTGACACAAATGTTGAAAAGAACATTAGAAGTTATTGCAAAATTAGTAGCCCAGTTGTGCCTTCAACAGAAAGTCAAATGAGATAGCATCTCTTATTTTAGTTGGTAGCTCTAGCACTGATCTGTCTGGGTTTTAATTTAGGTGACAATACATTATAATACTAAGGGCAGCAATATCTTTTGTGTAATTTGCCTAAGTGGGACTGTATGTTCCAGGCAGTTTTCCTCCAAGAAAATGATAAGATTTAAGCATGCACAGCAAAAGATGATGCTAACAAAACCAGTAAAGAAACTTCTAAAGAAGGTGTAAATGGAAAATAGCAATTGCTATGAACTGCCATCTGGAACAAATGTGGCTAAGGTCATGATCTGATGTTGAACTCTGTGTTGAAGGCTGCGAAATACCCCATTTGAAAAAAGAGGCACTGCTGATCAATCTTTCATTGACCTTCATTGGAATAGTGTAGGAGGCCAAGCTCAAGCAAGAGTAGACCAAGCACTAAAGTTAAAGTGACTGGAAGCTTGGAGCAGTGTTCATCCAGTATGAATTTTGGGACCCTCAGTATAAAACGGACTGCATCCTGAGCAGCGAACACAGTAATGAGAGTCAAAATTGTGAAATTCTACCTCGGTTTCCCTCTCCGCAGTTGCTTCCAATCCTGCTGAGTATTTGCAACATTTTCTGTGTTTATTTAATTTCATATCCTGTCTCATTAAAACATAAAGTAATTTAAGAAATTGTCTGTGAATTGATTCAAGAGATAAATAGATGTATTTTTAGGCAAAGAATTGTTTATGTTGATCAGCATCGGAAAGTAAATCTGTCAAAATAGAGTAGTTTGTTGGGACAAGTGGTCAATTAGAAAAAGAAACGGACCAATTCCTTAGTCGTCGTCATCTCCTTCGGATGACAGTTTCTTCAGTTAATAGTTCAACGATGATTTGACTTTTTTTTTTCAGCAAGATCTTTGTGCATTTCTAATATCAAGAGCTTGTAGGAATTCCACTCTGGCCAACTATTTATACTGGTAAGTGATTTGAATTTTACTTAAGGATTTTCTTCAGAATTAATTTTCTGCAATGCTCCCTAAGTCAGTAAATGATATTTGATGAGAATAGAGAACCTTACAGAATCTTTCATGTGGTTTTCTTTATACCTTTGGTCTTTTCTAAATAGAAACTTGCATATAAACTGCTGAGAAAGAAACAGATGAACATCACAGACCTCACGCTGTATTTGGATGCCACAACACAATATTATCGATCTAAGTGGTTTTCCCATATTATTTGCTTGATCTGTTTTAAAAGAAAACTAGTTCCTTTCCAATTTGAAAAGAAACAGTGAAAGAAAATCACATTTAAATTGGGTGAACATTTAAGCAGCACACCCTTTATGTGCATATGGCATTCTCTTTAGGAAATGTTTGGAACTATGTCAGAGCTTCCTTCATGTGATTTTTGCCCAATTGGTTAGGTTGGAAAAATTCAGTGTAAAGTATCAATAACAGTTAAAATTCTGCACATGGAAATCAATCTCAAGGTTCCTGCATGCAATATCTGAAAGAAATGGGTCATGTGTCAAAAAGTGAATATTAGGCCGGTTGATTAAATGATTGGTTAACAAGGTAACTTTTTGAGAAGAATATTGAAGGAGGCAATATTAGATGAAGAGGATCAGTGAATTTCAGAGAATTACTTCCAGGTAACTGAATACTTATGAAGAGAAAGATCAGTAGCTGTAGCCAGAGTGAGGAGGTTAGAAGTGGTTCATTTTGTGGGTCTGGGAAAAGGTTTAAGGTGATGAGTAGTGAGACCACAAGGGGTTTTCGGTGCACCTGTAAATCTCACTAGTCTGTTGCGTTTAAGGTCTCATTCTGATTTTTGACATTCGAATGTAAATTCCAGTAGACAACTGAGGCGATTGCGTGTTTCCTACTTCGGACCATTACCTCGTTCTTCTTTTGAGTATTGATTTTACTTCATCACAAGCTATTGGTTGTCTTTGTGAAACATCAAATAGATTGAGAAACATGATTGCCCGAAGCATCAGGATTTGCAGCTTGTTTGGTTATGTTAATTGCAGGAGCATTTTAGCATTGATTTAAATTTACTTCGTAGAGGTTAATATATTGCTATGATGCTTCAATTTTTTTCATGTTTAATTTTTTTCATGATTGTGCGATTGGATCATTTGAAAGACAGAAGTTATGAACTTGTTTTCTTTTAGAAGATCACTAAAAGGATACTTTTTGGATAATTTTTAATGGTGCTGAAATTTAAATGTATTAAGCGAACTGCTTGGACTTGTCTTCTTGGATTTCACATGTCTGGGTTTATAGTTGTCAGGAGTTGTGGCTCTTTTATATATTTTGAAGTTGTTAGTGTGTCACCCAACTCACGTCTTCAACCTGTTCTGAAAAATGTTTGAGAATCCAGTCTGAATGACAACCCTCTACCACTACCCTCTGTCTCCTACTATTAAGCTAATTTTGTATCCAGTTAGCCAGATCTCTCTGGATCCTATGTGATTTAACCTTCCTAACCAGTCTACTTTGCAGAATCGTGTTGAGGGCCTTGTTAAAGTCCACATAGACAATGCCTACCGCTCTGCCTTCGTCTATCTTCTTGATCAACTCCTCAAAAAACTCAAATCAAATTTGTAAGACACAATTTCCCATGCATCCTAGAATCCCTGCAGTGCAGGAAGGAGCCATTCCTTTCATTAAAGTCCACATCAGCCCTCTAAAAAGCACCCCACAGTTTCCTGTAACCACACGTTTATCATGGTTGACCCACCAAGCCTGTACATCCCTGGACCCAACATGGCATTTAACCATGGTGGGTGAATGTGACCTGCACATCTTTGGACTGTGGGAGGAAACTCATGCAGACATGGGGAGAATGTCACAATGCAAACTCTACATAGTCACCCAAGGCTGGAATTGAACCAAGTTCCCTGGCACTGAGAGAGCAGAAACCTGATTGACCTTTTGTATCCTGATACAAATTAATACACACGCAACGTCAATAATTGAGTAGAAACATACGTCATGACGATTAGAGTCATGAGACTGCAAAGAGACACTGCACTCCACCCATCTCTCTCATATATTTTACACAAGCCAACATGTGAACATACAGATTAGGAGCAGGAGTAGACTACTTGGCCCTTCAAGTCTGCTCAGTCATTTAATTACATTATGGCTGATCTGATTGTCCACATTCCTGCCTAGTTTCAACCCCTTGCTTGTCCGGAAGCTATCTACCTCTGTCTTATAGATATTCCAGGACTGTACTTTCTCTCACTCCTACCAAAACAGGCATTCATGATTTATTGTATGATTTATTGTATGATTTATTTGAAATGTACAGCTAGTTTTGTTTAATTGTTTCAGATCAAGTTATATCCAGAAGAAACATGCATGTATTTAACTGAATATAGTATAAGGATTATTTTGTTGAATTAAAATGATTCAATGGTGACGTTTTTATCATGATAAATGTACGATATTTGTGATCTGTTGGTTTTTCTGTTCATGTACTGTATTTCTAAACTATGTTTTCTTTATCCTGTTTCCTAAGGTATGTTATTGTAGAATGTGAAGATCAGGATACTCAACAACGTGACCCAAAAACTCATGAGATGTATTTGAATGTGATGAGGAGGTTTAGTCAAGCTCTGCTAAAGGTATGACAATTATTTTCTCTTTTATTATGGGGTTGTGAGATCAGATAATTAATTCTACTGTAACAGATAGGAATGTGGCTGCAGTAGTAACCTGCATTTTGGCTTGGGAGACTATTTATTTAATTAATATATGTCAATCTTGAGAATGCACCTTTCTGACATTAGAGCTATTTATATGTGGGCATTCCTGTCACAGTTTTTTTATGTTCATTAATGTTATGAATTAACTGCAAAAGTCACTAGATTGTGCTACAAGGACAGGCTTCTTACTCTTCCACAATGACAGTATTGTTGCAGTGCAGAAGGAGGAGGCCCTTCAGCCCACTGTGTCTGCACCAGCTCTTGGAATGAGTCCCATTTTGCAGCCTTCTTCAGCCTCATATAGCTTTTCACCCTTTTGCTAGAGGGTAAAGAATTTTCGATAAAGAAAATTCCTGCAGATGAGAGATCTCTTATAAAAACAGAAAGTGCTAGAGAATCTGCAAAGAGCAAAATAGTTATGGTTTTTGCTTCAGGAAGATTCTTCTTTGAAGCCATTGTTTCTTGGGTTGTTATGCTTAGATGTTTTAAAAATAATTTGTTTCACTAATTGCCAGAATCTTCACATCTTTGCTTGCTTGTTTTCAATTTTCCGCATCTTCCCAATGAGGTGAACAATTGGCACTGAATAATGGAAATGCAGAAACTTTACTTGACCTCATTTGAATTTGCAAAGTACCCAATAAAGGGACTTATTAAGCAAAGGTTAATGTTTTAAATGATAGTTTTGCTAAACTTTACATTTTTAATTGTTTCAAAAACTTAAAAGTATTGTTATTAAGTTTGTAATGCAGTGTATATTTTTCAATCTGTGTGGGATGCTGTAAGATACCTGCTAAGGGTCAAAACAAAATTCTGATCACGATTGTGTTTGAATTGAGTGATTTTTCCACAAAATAAAGATTTGCTGTATGCAAATGTTTTGGATAATTGCAAATCTTATTTTGACCAATGAACACCATTTGTCCTGAGTTCCTTCGAACATTAATTTAGACTACTGGTATCCATCCTAATTGATTTCTGTACTCCCAACTTTCTTAAGAGATTGGTGATTAGAGTTGCATGTCTAGCCTGGTCCTCAGAGAGACTGCTATCCCCAGGATGGGCTTGACTATACTAATTCAACAAGTTTCTTTGTTGTTTTCCTATTGAAGCATGTATGTTACAGCTTGAAAAAAAATTAAGTAAAGCTGCTTCTGGGATGACTACTGTACGGAATTGGACTTCGTTAGTTTGATTAACTATAAGGTAACCTGTTTAAATTTTTTTTTCTGAATGACTAGGGAGACAAAAATGTGAGAGTTATGCGCTCTCTTCTCGCTGCTCAACAAACATTTGTGGATCGACTAGTGCATCTTATGAAAGCTGTTCAGCGAGAGAGTGGGAATCGGAAGAAAAAGGTATTTTTACAATGCTCATTAATTCACCTAAAAGTAAATTTGGATAGCATTGGTGTTTATGCTATGTTCCTGTATATTATAAACTGTTTATTTCAATTATATATTTGTGCCAGATGAATATTTTTGTCAACATTCTTGAATGTGTCAATGTGGAAGTTGATTTCTTATGTTTTGCATGAAAACGTTTGACTGATTAAGAAGTATAAATTTCTTTCTATTGTTTCGAGACTTATAACTTAACTCATTGAGATTAGTGTTACAAGGTTTAACTGTCTAAAGCACTGATTAGCCCACAACTGGTGTATTGTATGCAGCTCTGATCACCATATAATAAGAAGGAAGTGATCACTCTCTAGAGAGGGTACAGAGGAGATTTACCAAAATGATGCTTGGGCTGGAAAGTCTGAGCTCTGAGGAAAGATGGGAAAGGCCGTAGTTCTTTTCCTTGGAACAGTGGGGGTTGAGACAGGAACTGATGTAGGTGTACAAAATTGAGGGGCATAGATAAGGTGAATAGGAAGGCATTTTTCCATTCTTAGAGAGGGCTAAGAGGAGGGTTGAGAATTTTTTTTCACTCTGTGATAGGAGTCTGGAACTCACTGTCTGAAAAGTTTGTTCAGTAAGAAACCTCTTGTAGAATTCGAGCAGTATTTACATATTCAGTTGCATTGCTATGGACTCCAGGGTTAAGAGCCAAAAGCTGGAAATGGGATGAGTGGAGTCAATCTTTGTTGACTGATGCAGACACGATGAGGTGAATTCTGTGTTGAAAGTGTTTTGACACTTTGTATTTTACCAACCTAATATCCAGCTAGAAGACTGATACTCTTGTAACAATTGTTATGACGCTTAATTTTTGTTACCAGGTTTTTTAGTCTGAGATCCCTCCTCCATACTGAAATTTTTGATAATGGTGATTATTTTATATCAAAAATTGTCTTTCAAGCAGCTTATAGTTTATATAACTGTTAGAGCAGAACAATAACTGAATGTGAAAGCATGGACTAATGAAAATTGTTATTCATCAGTATTTTACCATTCTTGTGGAAATCAGCAGTTGTCACCTAGTCGAGTTTAGTGGTTTTTTTCCATCATTAAGTATTATAAGTAATTTCACAATTCTGTCCAAATAAACTGAGTCTCCTTTAGTTCCTAATGTTTTAAGGCCATCCACTCTGGTATATATTTCGTATTCGTGTTGTGAAGCTTGGATTTTGAAGAAATTTTAACAAACTATTCCGATGCTTATTTCCTCTTTTGGTTATTCCCACACTATATGCGTGGTTGTCCCAATACCATTTGTTTCTATCAACCATTACTTTTGAATTTGGTGAGTAGTTTACAGACATGTGCCCTTCATGGCCCTAGCCGCCCTCATTTGTCCAGGCTGGGGAAGTGAAACATGCAAGAATGCCTGTATCAGTGGCATCATCTAATGGGACAGCAACTATAGTTTCCATTTTCCAAAAAGAATACTACCATAGACTCACCGCAAATATATGAAAAATTTGAAATATTTACATTTTTCATTTAGAGTCCGTATGGATCAATGCTTCTTATTGATCTCATAGCCACCCCAATGGCAGACAGTAGGTTAGTGCTGTCACTGTAAGTGCGAGTAAATTGCAGGCATCCTACTCAATCTGGTGCTTCACAGTCTGTCTTTCAGTACTCTTTTAAAAAAAACTTTCTCTCCTTAAACATGTTGCTTGTGCAGGCTCATGTTTTGCGTAAGCTGCTGGCTTAGTGCTATCCCTGCAGCTTAAGTACCTGGTTGAAAAATTGATGCATCATGGGATCTATTCCTTGGAAAAGTAACTTCCTTTTTAAAACCTCCATAATGATCTCCGAGTGTTCTTCGTTGCTAAAATGCTTCTCAACAAGTTATGCACTTTCAAGCTACAGCCAGTATTGTAATTTGGGGAAATAAAGCAGCCAATTTGTGCAAGGTAAGGTTCTAGAAATAAGAGACTATGGAAAATGACATGTTAATTCACTTCTGATGGTGTGACCTTTTGCCCTCCTTGCTTTCCCATTCACTTTGTGCTTTTATTTGAGTTCAAAACTTGCCCCATTTCCTCATGTTTTCACAATGTTTTGTGTTTTTGTTCTCCCTATCCAGATTGAAAGGTTGCAGACGCTATTGGCAGACAATGAAAAAGTAAATTTATCAGAAATTGAACCTATACCTTTGCCTTTAGAGCCACAAGTTAAAATCAGGGGTATCATTCCAGAAAAAGCAACATTATTTAAGGTAAATTGAGGTTGTGATTTATTGTGTGTGTGGTTTTAAATAATTTTAACTTGTGGTTTAATTGGAAAAAAGTCTCTGGTGAATGTTTCTGGTATAATTTCTTTCAATAGCCTAGCAGTAATCTTTATTCAGAATTGCTTTTCAGTTTGGTTTGCCTAAAGAACAATAGACAGGAAGAAGAGAGTTTGCTTTATTACTGGCAAATTCACTGCCCTATTTCCAGCAAATAGAGTTTGTATTTAACTTCTGATGGATGTTACAAGCTACTGGAAAAATATTATAAATATCGTTACACAGCTGCAACATCCTGATCTAGACTAGTGATATTGGCTATCTCTAAAGAATTACAGATGGAAGGTAAATTGTGAACATGAAAAATTGCAGACAGTGCCATCCTGTTGCATAGAGACAAGTCAGGAGTCAGAGGTACAGAAGTAGAACTACTATTGTCAGGAATCAATAAAAAGCTAACCCCTTTTGCCCCAAGAAAAGGTAAGAAGTCAAAATTTTAAACTTGAAACAAAGCCATCTCAAACCTGCTAGTTTTAAGGGAAGTAGGGGTAGGAGCAGTCTGTTCTCAGTTCAGGCAGGTCAGCATTAACTTTTTAAGGTGGCTCCCTGCTTCAGTTTAAGGCTTGTATCCTTAAATGACTGTGTGCTGGCCTTTTCTAGCTGCAGCCTTCCTTATTTTATTTCGCTTGCTGTCTTCCCTAAACCCTAAAGCTGAAAGGAGATGAGCCTAAATCCATAAGAATCTTTTTAACAGTACTACTACCTGAAACGAAATGTTTCCTTCAAGCCCAGAAAATCAACCCCTCAACCCTGATGCCTCCATGATCTCGCCCCACCAGGACTAAAATTCTGCTGCTCTTTGGACATTTGGCCAACACGCCTGTGAGGGGGAAGAGATTCACTTGCCTGAAGTTAAAACCCGGAATGAACTTGAAGGTTTCTTGTTGACAGCCACTCTTCCTTTGCTGCAAGCCTGCTCAGTAAATATCCAAGCCCAAGTGTCTCGCTGATATCACTGAGGAAGCATGTGCAAATCTGAAAGAAAATGTGACCAAAAGAGCATGCTTCAGCAAATCATCACGAGAACTAGTGAGGATCAATAGGAGAGTGCCCTTCTGACCACTGAGTGGAATTGTTAGCTAAGAAAAAAGAATTTTACATTGTGATGTAGAAAATGATAGTTATCTTTGCCAAATTGAGTGACAGTGAAATGACAAAGTACTTCTCGGAGCTATGCCTGATGAATTGTGTTGCTTCAGCTGTAGGTGACCACCAATGTATCCACAGTTTCTAGGGCCACTTTCTTAAGTACTCTGGAATTTCCTATACATGCAAAGCAGGACAAATCAATCCAATCAATTACGCATCCACCAGTCTACTCTCAATCATCCGTCAAGAGATGGAAGGTGTCATCAACAGTGCTGTCAGGCAGCATCTGCTCAGCAATAACCTGCTCAGTGAGGCCCAGTTTGGGTTCTGCCAGGACCACTCAGCTCCTGATCTCATTACAGCCTTGGTTCAACTGTGGACAAAAGAGCTGAATTTCAGAGGTAAGTTGAGAGTGCCAGCTCTTGACATCAATGCCGCCTTTGACCGAGGGTGACATCAAGGGCCCCTAGCAAAACTAAAATCAATGGCAATAAGGGAACAGACTGGTTGGAGTCATACCTGGCACATAGGAAGATGGTTGTGCTTGTTGGAGGTCAGTCATCTCGTCGCTAAAATATATCTTCAGGAATTCCTCAAGGTAGTGTCCTAGGCCCAACATATTTGGAGCTGCTTCATAATATGCTTCCCTGTATCATAAGGTCAGAAATGGGGATGTTCACCAATGATTGTACAATGTTCAGCATTATTCGTGACTCCTCAGATACTGAAGCAGTCCCTTTTCGTATGCAACAGGACCTGCACAATATCCAGGCTTGGGTTAAAAAGTGGCAAGTAACATTCGTACCACACTAATGCCAGGCAATGACCATTCTCCAATAAGAGACTATCTAACTATCATGCCTTAATGTTACCATCGCTGATTCCCCCACTATCAACATCCTGGTGAATACCATTGACTTGCATCTTGTAGATAGGCAGAAGTATCATGGACTATTCTGCACCTATCTAGATGTGTGTAGTTGTAAGCACACTTGGGATGCTTGACAGCATTTACGATGAAGGAGCCCACTTGATTGGCTCCACCCTCTCCTTCCCCACCACCACATCTCAGTTGGAGCAGTATTCTATCTACAAGATGCACTGCAGAAATTTGCTGAAGACCCTTATACAGCACCTTCCAACCCACCTCCATCTAGAATGGCAAGGGCAACAGATACATGAGAACACCACCACCAGAAGTTCCCCTCCAAACCACTCACCATCCTGACTTGAAAACATACCTTTGTTCCTTCACTGGTTCAAGTCCTAGAATTCCCTCCCTAATGGTGTTGTGGGTCTACCTACAGCGCATGGACTGCAGCAGTTCAAGAAGGCAGCTCACTGCCACTTTTAAAGGCAACTAGGGACAGCAGTAAGTGTTAAGAATCGAAAGAACTGCGGATGCTGTAAATCAGAAACAAAAATAGAGATTGCTGGAAAAGCTGAGCAGGTCTGGTAGCACCTGTGGAGAGAAATCAGAGTTAATGTTTCAGGTCAAGTGACCCTTCCTCAAAATTCCTGTGAATTCAAACCCATTTCTCCCACACCGATCTTTGAGCCAAGGTTTTCTTCGCTGTTGCTGGGTCAAAATCCCAGTACACCCTTCCCAACAACATTGTGGGTGCATGTAAACTAAATGGACAATAGGTGTTCAAGAAGGCAGCTCACCACCATCTTCTCGAGCAATTAAGAAATGACAATAAACGCTGGCCAAACCACTGATGCCAAACCAGAACAGCAGTAAAATATACTTTCTATTAATCTAAACTGCATAGTTAAAAATCGAATTTAGAATTCAGGCAAAATTGTCTGCATATGATCTAATTCAGATTTCTGTTTGTCAATGTTTCTACTTGTCTCTGTCACAAATGGAATTAAAAGGCAGTGCTATTGAACTAATACTTTCCATTCAAAGCAACCCCCACCCCCTTTATTTTTATGACTTCTAAAAGAATGGGAAACGTTTACGTACAGGTAGTTCTGTAATGCATGTTTCTCTAACACGATTGAAGAATAGTGGATGCTGTTTGGATAATGCAGACTTTCTGCTGTACAGGTATAGTGATTTCCCTATAACGTGATTTTCTATAGCGTAAGGTTACACAAAAAAGCAACTATCGCGTTATAGGAGAACTACCTGTATAGCACTTCATTGCAGTCCTATATTTCCTATTGGCTGTCTGGTTGATCTGAAGTTAATGTCCTAGATTGATGTGAGGCCATGTTTGTAGGTAAGGGACATGCTCCATTAGTGACACCAAAGCAGTACAGCAAGGAGACAAGTTTTGTGATGAGAGAAGAGCATAAGGAGATTTATTAAATAAAAATAACTTTCTTCCTCTTTGTCAACCCATCCACCTTTACCCTTTCTGCTTAAGAATCATTTTATAATTTCAGAGTGCACTTATGCCTGCAAAGTTGATATTTAAAACTGAAGATGGAGGTAAATATCCTGTTATATTCAAACATGGCGATGATCTCCGTCAGGATCAGCTTATTCTTCAGATCATCTCTCTTATGGACAAGGTAAGAAGCAAGTTAAAAGCAATATTTCACTAGTAAAAGCCTATTTTTTTTTTCAGCACTTTATGTAAATATACAGGAAAATTTGACCATTTGTCCTAATTACCACTAATCAGCATGAATGTGTTTTTCCATTGACAAAATTTATCAATGTAAATCATAGCCTATAAGACAATTCTGTTTTCCATTGTAAAAAATTTGCTCTTGTATATATTTGACATGTGTCAACCCTAATCCCCACCTTTCAGTCATGTTTCAGCCATCAGCCTAAATTATTGAACCCATAAATCAATGTTTACTATCTTTTGTAGCTAGGCACAAGTGAGCATGCAAGGGATACAAGCTGTGTTGTGAAGAACTGTAGTTCTACAAGACTAACGGTTTTCATTTGTCAAGGTGTTCTTGTACAAATTCAATACTGATGTCTGCCTGCTAAAGTGAAAAGATGTTCAAAAACGGTCTGTAATTGAAGAGTTAGACAAACCCAGTCTCCTTCTCAGGAAATTAGAAATTGGCAGGAAATACTGATGTTGCAAATGATGTCCACATACACAAAAGAATAACTCCCACTATTTTTGTTTAATTTGGTTTTAGGAGGCTGTTTACACACCAGTTGATTAAAATATATAAATACCACCTATTTCACACATTTCTTAACTCTTAAGCTGTTCAATAATAGTGTTACATGTGCTGATCAAAACTTATGATTTCTGAACCACTGGATCCAGATAGGATAGGTCGTTATTTAATGTGCTGAGCATATCTGTATCCAAAGTAATTATGTATTTTCTAGTTCAATTTTTCATTTGCTCCCCACCAACTTTTTAAAAATTGATTTGTTTAAAAATTGTCCACTTCAATAAAGCTTGTTTTGTTGAAATTGCAGAAATTTTCATTTTAAAATAAACAATATATTAACAGTTATGCAAGTCAATGTAGTGCATTTTAAAACAGTTTAATGAGAAAGTTGCAACAGTTTGAAAAGCTCACCCAGCTGGTAGGTAAATCTGTTCTCTGATCATATGATATTAGACTACATGTTTGACTGTTATCCATTTTATAAAATTAGTTTCATCTTGAATAGTACAACAGCCAGGTGGACAGGCTTCTATCATTGTGAAGCACTTGTTTGCTTGCTGCTGCCCATAATAGTGTCCACTCCCAACTTCAGTTTATTTCATCTTCCTATAAATTGAGGGTCACTGCCCATAGTGAGTAGTTCCTTGATAACTTGCATTTATTCAACGGAACTGCATTTTGAAAAAAGTGCTGGTTGGTGTTGAAATCAAATTCTGCATACAGGGGGTTCTGCTATAACATAATAGTCGCATTCCAGCGCAACATCTCATTGTAGAAAATCACCATATTGAAATAACAGGGCCTATGGAAAAAGCAGGGTTAGGAGCAGACCACCAAAAAAAAACACTCAAAATTCTTTCTCACCACCCTACTAGAAGTTGGCACCATGCCTGTCACTTGTGTGAACCTTGACACTTAATAATCAAATTAAATCTATCACCTGCAACATAGTCTGTCTCACAGCCTAGCCCAGTGCTGATCTGACCTGACATTCCATCAGCACAGACTTCAGCACATCAGCACAGATTTTCAGATAAGCGAAGCAGAGGATTCTGACCTTTCTTTCCAATGTAGCCCACAGACATTGAAGTTAATTTTAGGATTAAGATGCATTATAAACCTGAGTAACGCTGTATTCAAAATAGTGCTGGAAAAGAGCAGGTTGTCACACAGACAGCTTTTGGTATAAATGATTTACAGAAGCAAATTCAGAAGGTCTTATGTTAAATAAGTAACTAAATCTAGGCAAAAATACTACACACAAGTGCATGTTTTAATAACACTCATTTTAAACTATACATCATTTTTGCGCATTTAATGTGTTCAGCACGAACTCTTCAAACTGAGACTTCACATTGTTCCCTAATTCGACGGTCATTCCCTGTGTGATATTATATTTGAGGTATAAAATCCAATTGCCTTTGTTCATCCAGCTCCACATCTTGTGATCTACCTTTTTCAGATGAGCTCATTACAACCTACTCTAAACATTTACACCGTCTGCAAGGATCAAAAAAAAGATTTTCCTTTGACAAAGGCCACAATGTCAACACGTACCAGATGGAATAGTGTTATAGTCCATGCAAGTTCACGTTCTAAAAATTGTGTTCCCCTATTCATCAATCATGTTATTGCCAATTCGCGTTGGTAGAGCACACGTTTTAGCAGAACCCCCTGTATTGTTGAAAAGTAAATCTCATTAATTCTTAGGTTTGTATGTGTCATTTTTCGAAATCTGGTTGGATTGAGAATTTAAGAATGCAGTTTTGCTTTGTTCAGTTACTACTTTGGAATTCTGTAATTTGTACTTTGCCTCCTCCCACATCCTTAATATGCTCCAATCCAACCCATCCCAGGCTTGTGGCAAACTATCTACAAAATGTAGGTTCATTAGAACCAATAATTTCCATTGGGTTAACCAGCATGTGGAAACCTGCCCTATCTCAGTTCTGGTGCAGTGGTTCACCAAGATTCCAGGGCTGTACACCAAAGCAATGAACTTGGATTGCAACAGGAATATAAATATCCATTTTTTGAATGTTTATGGCACCTTTTCACCTTTTCTTGAATGTGTGTATCTGTGAATTACAAGTCTTCAATGTGTTCTGAGTTCTGTCAATTTTTTTATTCTTTAAAACTTACATTGATGTTTTGCAGCTGTTACGTAAAGAAAATCTTGATTTGAAATTGACGCCCTACAAGGTGTTGGCAACGAGTACCAAACATGGTAAAATATTTTTCCTAATTAAAGAATATAAACATATAAAACAATTATTGTAGGACCATATTGAGTGGAAATTTGGGGATGGGTCTGGGTGGGATGCTTTGAGGGTTGCTGTGGACTTATTGGGTCAGTAAGGCAGTAAATATCACCACATTAGATCTGAAAATAGTAGCTGATACTGCATGGGTGATGTTAGTCGATGAACTTATGTGCCAAAGTACCTGTTGGTCTTGTAGCATGGCTCTTGCAACTTTACTGCAGCCGAGTAACGAATGATTTAAAATTGTTGTAAATCTTCAGCACTTTTTGGGCAAGAAATAGTGAATTTTGAATCTTTAGCTTTAGAACATAAGAACTGGGAGTAAGATGAGGCTATTCTGCCCCTCAAGCCCCTCTCCGTTTGATATGATAGTGACTGATCTCATCTCGGCCTCAACCCACTCCCTGGCCTCTGTAACCCTTCAACTCAATACTAATTTAAAAATCTATCACCTTAAATTTACTCAATGTCCCAGTATCAGCCACAATCTGGGGAAGTGAATTCCACAGATTCATGACCCTTTGTGAAAGTAATTACTCTTCCTCTCTGTTTTAAATCTGTTACCCTTATCCTAAAATAATGGCCTCATTCTGGATTGCCTTAGACAAAGAAACATCCCTTCTACATCTAATTTTTCAATGTCCTTTATTATCTGGTACACTTCAATTAGATCCCCTCTCATTCTTCTAAATTCCAGAAAGTCTCCTGGCCTGTACCCAGAGAAAGAGTTTCCTGATTTTTTTTGTCCTCCTCTTACCTTGTCACACTATTTCCTCTCCTCTAACCCTCTTGGCTGGAGTTGTCACTTAGTTTTGAGTCTTCTGTGGTTGACTGTTTTTGAAGTGCGGAAATACAGTTGATTTAAGCAAAGGTTTAGCTGTACCAAAAGCTGAAGATTGCATTCTGCGTGCTACAATTTAACAACAGGTGTAATTCCAATATAACCATCCATATCTGCAATTTCTTTGCTTGTACATTTGCAGATTTAGGCATAGCACTCACAATTTTTAATAGACAACTTGTTCAACCTATTGCCAGCAGTGGATGGCATATCATTTTTGACAGGGTTAAGACCTTCCTCGATATGGGAGTAATTGGGAGCAGTGAATATACATATATGAATATGTATATGTATTCATATACATACTTTCCCTCTCTCTCATGTACTTATTCAATCAGCCAGTACCTGCTTCATTCCCATTTATTTTAAGCTGCTTTTCTTTATAAGGTGAAATTGAATGTCAAATGCTTTGCGTTTTGCTGTATTCCTCTGGACTGATCACTCTGTTCCTTTTCAATTTGGAAGAAAATGTCCTCTCATACATTGGCTGGTTGATAAAAGAACTCTCCACCCTAGTGACTACCAAATCTAACTTTATCATTTTTAGGAATTATTTTTATTATGCTGAATTGCTGATTAAAAAAAGACAGAACTTAGGTATTTGTGTACTAGTTCTTTTGGAAAAATATTGGGCAGAATTTTCTATCTGGCCAGGGAGACAGGAGACCGAAGATGGGCTGTCCTGCAGTTTCTCCCTGGTGGATAGCCATTAAGTCCATTAAAGGGTCTGGTAAGGCAATTTGGAAGATGCCACTGGAATTCTTCCATTGCTATGCTCGTCCCATTGAGACAGATGCATGACAAATCAATAGAGTTGGCTTTCAGAGGTTGAGTGTGGGATTGGATTAGCAACGTTAGAACATCATTCTGCTGATAGCCTTCAAGTGGAGGACTTGCATGTCTATAATGATGGCCTTGCAAGCTGAGGCTATTGTTAGTTTAAACTATTTTGAAAGCACTTAAGAAAATGTATCCATCTTGAGACATACTCTCCCACATACATCAGAAGCACCCTCACTAATTGTGGGACTGCAGATCTTTGTGTTGGTTGGCCACCTTTGACCCTTCAGTCGCAGGGGTCCAATTGTTGTCATTAATTAAGCAGCAGACACATTTTCTGGCCTCAAATTCTCTCACTCCAATTGCTGCAATGAAAAAGGAAAGTGGACAACAAAGGACATTCTCTTGGCCTGAGTGCTGCAATTCAAATATGGTTAAAGGGCATTAGGATTCCAGAGTTTTAACCAATCTGCAAAACTAAGGATTGTGAAGCTGGCTGTTCACCTATCAATGTCAGTGCTACCAGTAAATCCCAGTGCAACAGCTGCAGCATTCAACTGTCCACTCTTAGTGCTCAGTACTGAGACTACCTGTATACCTTCTGTTTTAATTTTTGTCAGGAAGCATATAATCTGAATGGTAAGAGATAGAAAGATCTGGATGCTTCAGTGCATGAATCTCACAGGCACAGCAAGCAATCAGGAAAGCTAATAGAATGTTAAGTTTTATTAGAGAATTGAAAGTAGGGATGTAGGAGGTTATACTTCAGTTGCATGGGGCTTTGGTGAGACCCCATTTGGAATACTGTGTATCACACCAGTCCTTGCATTTACGGGGGGATGGGGATTGTTAATGCACGAGAAGCAACTCGGAGAAGGTTTACTAGACTGATGAGGTTAAAATCAGTGGTGATGTTATTAAATGGTGGAGCAGGTTCAAAGGGCCAAGATGCTCTTGTTTCTTCTCCATATGTTTAAGTGAAATCCAAATAACAATGGGCTGAATGCTTATTCCTACTGTTTTCCATGACCTTATAGACCTTCTACCCGAGGTCTTAATTTGTACTAGTGTGTTGAGGATCTCAGACTTGGGTAATACTTTGTTAATAATTGCTCAAAGTTACTTTGCATTAACAAACTAATGTTAAAACCTTGTTTTTTAAATATCCAAATCAAGACTGTGTTGAATGGTTATGGCTGTTTTTATTGTTACCTTATGCAATTTAGTAATGCGACTATCTTTTATTCTGCACTCGTGTTTACTTTCTTTTTCAGGCTTCATGCAGTTTATTCAGTCTGTGCCTGTTGCTGAAGTATTAGCGACAGAAGGAAGTATACAGGTAAAACAAATAATGTAATGATCAGATCTTTGTTCTATATCAGAAAAGTTTTTAATAATAAGGTACATAACGATTAAGACCCCAAAAGCTTGTGTTTTCAAATAAATTTGTTGGACTATAACCTGATGTCATGTGATTTCTGACCATAAAGCTTAATTCATTTATCCGTTTCACTCAATTTTGGAAATGGTCACTGATGCAGCCTCCACTGCTTTCTGGGCAAGAGAATTCCACAGACTTTGTTTGCATCAATACAGTGATGTTTCCAACTAGTTTTAGAGGAGTATAATTTGTAGAGAAGACCCCTTTAAGAGGAAGGGGACTGTTCTGATCTTTTCTTCCACACCCACCATCAAAATATAGCAAAAGCTGAATGTTGATTTTGTACATAGCAGAGCTTTAGGAATTACTTTCAAAGAAAAAAGTAGCTAATGACTAAAGTGTCAAGAAATGCTGTTTCTGTGGTACCTTTCAAAAGTCAGGAAAGCAAAAAAGAATGGTGAAAATAAGAAAGAACGTACAAACGGGAGTAAACCATTCAGTCCTTCAAATATTCTCGCCATTCTGCATCATGGCTGATCATCATCTCAGTACAGGGAAGTGGCACTATCTCCATATCGCTCCAAGTTGTTTGTCTCTTTATTTACAAGATAAATTTCAAATTCTCAATACATCATTGCTGTTCCAGTGCCATTGCATCAGCAATCTCTATTCTAGGAACAATATTCCTAGTATCCTCGTAAAACCAGTTTGTAGCAAAGTAGAAAATTCTTAAATCCACATCTTCCCTCCTGGTGATGTATTCAGAGCAGTCCTGGAGCACATCGTGGAGTCGTGAAGTCATAGATTAATACAGCATGGAAACGGGCCCAAACTGGTCCATGCTGACCATGGTGCCCACTCAGCTAGTTCCAATTGCAGGCATTTGGTCCATATCTCTCTAAGCCCTTCTCATCCATGTACCTATCCAAATGTTGTTTCAAATGTTGCTATTGTACCTGCCTCTGGCTGTCCATTCCATAAACGCACCACTCTCTGCATGAAAAAGTTGCCCCTCAACTCCTCCTGAAATCTATCCCCATCTCACCATAAACCTATGCTCTCCAGTTTTCGATTCCCCATCTCTTAGAAAACAAACCATATGTATTCACACTATCAATGCCCCTCATGACTTCATACAGTTCAATAACGTTCTCATTCTCCTACGTTCCAAGGAATAAAGTCCTATCCTGGCCTACCTCTCTCTATAACTCAGGCCTACTAGTTCTAGCAACATCCTTGGAAATCTTCTTTGCACAATATCCAGTTTAACTATGTCTCTCCTATGACAGAGTGATCAAAACTATACACAATACTCCCAACTGCGGCCTTGCCAATGACTTATACAAAACATCCTAAGTCATATACTCAGTGCCTTGATTGACGAAAGCCAGCATGCCAAATGCCTTCACCGCCTTGCCCACCTCTGATGTCGCTTTCAATGAACTATGTACTTGTACTCATAGGTCCCTCAGTTCTTGTCTGACCTTCTGTCTAAAATTTAAACATCCAATGGGCAATTGCTCTTCTTCTCAGGACCCGATGAAAAGGCCTCCAAATCTGATTTCATTACCCATAAAATGCTAGATGGGAATAAAACCTCATCTAAATTCCGGGCAACTATAAAACTAACTCCTCGAAATGCTCATACTAAAATCTCTGACCTGCCTCTCAGATGAGCCTACCACTCAAATCCCCACCCCACAATCACGCTACCGGCTCTGCCCTACACTCGAATTCACTTTCCTTCTCTCCACAGCCACACAAAGAAGCTTCAGTGACTCTAATACAAAGGTTAGATCTCAAATTGGAAGATTCCTGAAAAAAATCAAAACTGTGTTAAGAGATAGGGTTTGAAGAAGAGTCATACTGGACTCTGTTAATTCTGTTTCTGTCTCCACAGATGCTGCCAGACCTCCTGAGTTTTTCCAGTATCCTCTCTGTTTGTGTCTGTTTTAGCATTTCTGAGCCTGATTGGAATATCTGGACCTATTCTTATATGGAATTTTTTTCCACTTTAATATATTCATTTAGCAAATTGTTTGTATTTTATAAATATTTAATAAATCTGAATACAGTGCAAATTAGCATGAAACATTAGGATTAATAAATCTGCATTTTACAAATATTGGCGAACATAATTTCTGCCTACTGATTTTACAATGTAATGACACTTTCAACCACGTTTTAACCTTTTGAAGTACAACTTTATTTTATTATCTTAGATTCTATATGCATCATATGAACCACTTGCATTTTAATCACAGAGGCACTTTTTAGTGAGGAGTGGTTTTCTGGTTTCTTACCTGCTAATAAACAATGCAGGTCAGGTTAAAGTAGTTGATTCGGCTTTAGTTCTTTTTTCACTCAACTTTGTAATATTAACTGGCAGGTAATTTTTCACTAAGAATTCCAAATACTTAAGTACTCCTTTTCTGAAAACACAATCCCAAATGTTTCTAATGTTGAGAGAAAGAAGTTGAACTCTTAATCCAAAAAAAAATTGAACTCAGGATTCCTTGTAACTTAATGCCTTCAATTATGCATTTTCCAGAACTTTTTCAGAAAACATGCACCAAGTGAAAAAGGGCCCTCTGGTATCAGTGCTGAAGTTATGGATACGTATGTTAAAAGCTGTGGTAAGTAGTAAGGATCAATGGGCAACCAAAAATTTCTAACAGGCAATTATCTCAGATCTGATGGTTTGTAATAAAGATATAATCTCATTCTGTGTTATGGTCTTTTGTCCAAAACTCATACCTAAGCAATATAACCCATCCAATAGAATATTGTGTCGAGTTCTTGGACTTATCAATAGGCATTTGATAAAATGCCACATGGACAAGGTGACCACACAACATGTAAAGAGAATGTGACAGCGTGTCGAGGAAGTTGGTTAAAAACAAGAAAGCAATAGTGGCTATTTAATGTCTTTATGCTAGAAGATCAGTGTGTATGTTCTTGCATGTTTCAATCACATTGCCTCTACGCTTCCAAACTCCAGTGGATACAAACTGAATATGCTCATCCTTTTCTCATAATCTGTCCATCCAAGGCATTAGTCTAGTATACCTTCTACAAACTGATTCCAGTGCATTTGCATCCGTAAACAAGGAGATCAAAACTGTGCACTATGCTCCATATGTGTCTCAGGAATGACTTTTATGACTGAAGTATAACCTTCCTACTTTTGTGTTCAGTTTCGCTCTTTGTAAATGATAATATTCTATTAACCTGCCTCATTAATTGCAATATAACAAGCATGGGGCTGGATGAACACAGCAGGTCAAGCAGCGTCATAGGAGCAGGAAAACTTGACGTTTCGGGCCTCGACCCTTCATCAGATATGGGGGAGGGGAAGAGGGTTCTGAAATAAATAGGGAGAGAGGGGGAGGTGGAGAGGAGGCAGACAAGTCGAAGAGGCGGGGTTGGAGCCAGTAAAGGTGAGTGTAGGTAGGGGGGTAGGGAGGAGATAGGTCAGTCCAGGGAGGACGGACAGGTCAAGGGGGCGGGATGATGTTAGTAGATAGGAGATGGGGGTGTGGCTTGAGGTGAGAGGAAAAACAGGTTAGGGAGGTGGAGATGAGCTGGGCTGGTTTTGGGATGCGGTTAGGGGAGGGGAGATTTTGAAGCTTGAAATCCACATTGATGCCATTGGGCTGCAGGGTTCCCAGGCTGAATATGATTTGCTGTTCCTGCAGTCTTCGGGTGGCATCACTGGGGCATTGCAGGAGGCCCAGGATGGACATGTCATCTGAGGAATGGGAGGGGGAGTTGAAATGGTTCGCGACTGGGAGGTGCAGTTGTTTGTTGCGAACTGAGCGCAGGTGTTCTGCAAAGCGGTCCCCAAGCCTCCGCTTGGTTTCCCCGATGTAGAGGAAGCCACAACGGGTACAGTGGATGCAGTATACCACATTGGCAGATGTGCAGGTGAACATCCGCCTGATGTGGAAAGTCTTCTTGGGGCCTGGGATTGGGGTGAGGGAGGTGGTGTGGGGGCAGGTGTAGCACTTCCTGCGGTTACAGGGAAAAGTGCCAGGTGTGGTGGGGCTGGAGGGGAGTGTGGAACGAACAAGGGAGTCGCGGAGGGAGTGGTCCCTTCGGAGGGCAGATAAGGGTGGGGAGGGAAAAATGTCTTTGGTGGTGGGGTCTGATTGCAGATGGCGGAAGTGTCGGAGGATGATGCGTTGGATCCGGAGGGTGGTGGGGTGGTATGTGAGGACGAGGGGGATTCTTTTTTGGTTATTATTGCGGGGACGGGGCATGAGGGATGTGTTCCGGGAAATGCGGGAGACACGGTTGAGGGCGTTCTCGACCACTGTGGGGTGGGGGAAGTTGCGGTCCTTGAAGAATGAGGACATTTGAGATGTACGGGCGTGGAATGTCTCATCCTGGGAGCAGATGTGGCGGAGGCGAAGGAATTGGGAATAGGGGATGGTATTTTTGCAGGAAGGTGGGTGGGAGGAGGTGTATTCCAGGTAGCTGTGGGAGTCAGTGGGCTTGAAATGGACATCGGTTTCTATGTGGTTACCCGAGATGGAGACAGAGAGGTCCAAGAAGGAGAGAGAAGTGTTGGAGATGGTCCAGGTGAACTTCAGGTTGGGGTGGAAGGTGTTGGTGAAGTGGATGAACTGTTCGAGCTCCTCGTCGCGAACCATTTCAACTCCCCCTCCCATTCCTCAGATGACATGTCCATTCTGGGCTTCCTGCAATGCCACAGTGACGCCACCCGAAGGCTGCAGGAACAGCAAATCATATTCAGCCTGGGAACCCTGCAGCCCAATGGCATCAATGTGGATTTCACAAGCTTCAAAATCTCCCCTCCCCCAACCGCATCCCAAAACCGGCCCAGCTCATCTCCACCTCCCTAACCTGTTTCTCCTCTCACCTCAAGTCACACCCCCATCTCCTCTCTACTAACATCATCCTGCCCCCTTGACCTGTCCGTCCTCCCTGGACTGACCTATCTCCTCCCTACCCCCCCACCTGCACTCACCTTTACTGGTTTCATCCCCGCCTCTTCGACTTGTCTGCCTCCTCTCCACCTATCCTCTCCTCTATCCACCTCCCCCTCTCTCCCTATTTATTTCAGAACCCTCTTCCCCTTCCCCATTTCTGATGAAGGGTCTAGGACCGAAACATCAAGTTTTCCTGCTCCTATGATGCTGCTTGACCTGCTGTGTTAATCCAGCCCCATGCTTGTTATCTCGGATTCTCCAGCATCTGCAGTACCTTTTATCTCTCATTAATTGCAATACCTGCGTAAGAGTCTTTTGTAATTCATCTCTTCATCTGTCATCATTTAGATACTATGCCTGTTTGTTGTTCTTCCTGTTGAAATGGACATTTCCACATTTTCCTTAATATACTTTTTGCCAGATCTTTGCAACTCACTTAATCTGTATCCCTTTGTAACCTCATTGATTGATCTCAGCAACTTAAATTTCTATCTATCTTTGTATCATCAAATTTAGTAACTGTACCTTTAATCCAAGTCTTACATCCAATCAAGCAGAAAAAAAAAACGATCCAATCATGCCTACTGTTTTTGGTTAGCTGACTAATATTCTATCCATGCCAACATCTTACCCCACATCCTTTATTTTCAGAAATCACCTTTGATGTGACATCTTTTCAAATGCCATCTGGAAAATCCAAATACAATACATTCATCAGTTCACCTTAACCATAGCATAGGTTACTCGGTCAAAAAAGTCTCCAGAAAATTGATTAAACGTGATGTGCCTTACTCAAAACATATTGACTTGGCCTGTTTTAATTTAACCTAAATGCCCTGCTAAAATGAATTATAGAATAGAATCCCTAGTGTGGAAGGAGGCCATTTGGCCTGTGGACACTGACTCTAACATTTTTTTAATGATTGCTTAAGGTACCTGGTCTGTAATGTCCTGCTTTCTGTCTACCTCCCTTTTTTGAATAAAGAAATTGCATTCACTGTCTTGCAGTATAATTTGAAAAAAAAGGAAGCAATCAATCAAATATCTCACTCACCACTTCTTTTAAGATCCTAGCATGAAGTCCGTAAGGACGCACAGACTGTCAGCCCACAGCTCCTGCAATTTTGTTCAGTCCCATTTCCTTGGGAATTGTAACTTTCCTGAATTCCTCTCTTCCTTCATTTCCTGATTTATAACTATCTGTTTTATGTTTTTTTAAACATTCTGCTCAATCTTCCAACCTCATGTCATTGCGCCATTATATGCTTTTTTCTTTAAGTTTGATGCTATTGTTAACTCTTAGTTAACCACAAATGGTTGATTATCCTCTTCGAATTTTTCTATTTGTTCTAATATATCTATCCTGCATATTCTGAAACATCCCCTTAAATTCAGCCACAGCATTTCTAATTACCTGTTCCTTAAGCTTATTTGTCAGTTCACTTTAGCTTACTCTGCTTTTGTGCCCTCATAATTGCCCTTATTTAAGTTTAAAATACTAGGCTTGAGCACATTCTTCTGACCCTCAAGCTGAATGTAAAATTTCGTCCAATTATGATTTCTGCTACCGACGGGCATCGCCAGTTTGAGATCATTAATCCTATTTATTGCAAAATGTAAAAAATAACAAATCAAATTAATCTTAAATGATTTGAGCTCAGCAATAGCAACTTGCGTTTATGGTGTTCTCCAACTCAGTAGAACAACATAACACACTTCACAGGAACATTCAGAAGCAAAATTTGATACCTTGCTGCATAACCTGACATTTGAGCAGGTCACCAAAACTTGGAGCAAGAGGTCATTTGTAAGGAATGCCTTAACAGTAAACTGAGGATGGAGAATCGAGGGAGGAAATTTTAGAGCTCAGGAGCTAGGCAACTTAAGAAATGGCCACCAATAGTGGAACAATTAGAATCAGTCATGCACAAGAGACTTGAAGCAGATCAGCATGGGTATCTCTGAGGGTTGTGAGGTTGGAGGAGGATGCAGAAGCTACAGTATGACTTGAAAATGTGGGTGGGAATTTTAAAGTCTGAGTAAGCCTCCAAGTTGCTAGGGAGAAGGAAGATTTCCTTCCCTAAAGGACAACAATGAATCCGATGGGATTCTATAACAATTGACAATGTTCGGCTATTTGTTTTTGAATTTCAAATTTTATTGTATTTAAATATGTCATGGTGCTCTATCGTCAGACCATTAGTTTGGGCTGTGGATTACAAGTCCAGTGACAATACAACTAAATTACTACCTTCACTGAAATCAATGACTGTGTTCTTCCAGTATTTCATATGGAAGTTTTTTTCACATTGTGGACAGAAGCAGTTATTGATCCAGTAGAGCCATCAGTATTGGCATCTACCCAGCAATGTGAGAAAATTGCACAAATGTCATGTCCACAAAAGGCAGGATAAATCAAATCCAACTAACTGCCACCCCATCAAGTCTACGCTTGATCATCAGCAGAGATGATATGTTATTCATCTTCACTTGACTATCAAGTACCTGCTCATCGAAACTCATTTTGGGTTTAGCTGGGGACATACAACTCCTATCCTCACTACCGCTCTTATCCAAACATGTAGAAAAGAGCCGAACTTGTAAAGATGAGTGACTGCAGTTGACGTTAAGGCCAGTTTGATTGTCGGGGAAATGCTGCACTGGTTGAAGTTATACCCAGCACAAAGGAAAGTAGTTCTGGTCTTTTGGAAGTCAATTGTCTCAGTCCTAGGGTATTATCCTGCAAGTTCATCAAAGTAGTATCCGCAGCCCAACCATCTTCATTTGCTTTTATAACATTCCTTCCGTAAGGTCAGAAGTTAGGATATTTGCTGATTGCATAACATTTAGCAATATTCACCATTTCTCAGATACTGAAGCAGCCCGTATCCTTATGTGGTGAGACTTGGACGAAGTCCAGGCTTGGGCTGATAAGTGCCAAGTGACATTTGCTCCCCACAAATCCCAGGCAATGACCCTCTCCAACAACAAAGAATCTGACTATGTCCTTCTGAGATTTTCCAGCATTGCCTTTGTTGAATTCTCTCACTTCCAGCATCTTAGGGGTTACCATTGCCCAGAATATAAACTGCACCAGTCACAAATATTGTAGCCACAAAGTAGGTCAGAAGCTAAGAATTCCGAGGTAAGTAACTTGCCTCGTGACTCTCCAATGACTGTCCATTGTCTGAAAAGCTAAGTCAAGAGTGTAATAGAATAACTTCCAGGCCCATGGATGAGTGCAGCTCTAATAACACTCTGAAGAAGCTTGACAGTATCCAGGACAATGTAACCTGCTTGACTGGTGTCTCATCTACCATTCTAAACATTTGATCCCCTCACAACTGACACAGTGCCAGCAATGTCTGGCACCTACAAGAAACACTGTAGTAACCTCATTGAAGCTTCTTCAACAGCACCTTTGCCTAAAGGGTTCAAACATGGGGAAAAGGTGATAACAGGGTACTAAATTGTACGGTCAGTCATGATCATTTTGAGAAGTCGAGCAAGTTTGAAAGGCTAAATGGCCTATTTTTGCTTTAATTGCTATGTTTCTATGAAGCATTAGGTATCCAGACACTTTGAATCGTTTGGTGTTTCTTCAGAGACATCATTAGCCAAGCTGATACAAAGTACTTGATATTAAAGCTAACACAATGTGGAGCTGGAAGAACACAGCAGGGCAGGTAGCATCAGAAGAGCAGGAAAGCTGACATTTCGGATTGGGACATTTCTTCAGAACTTCTTCAGATTTTCTGAAGTAGGATCCCGGCCTGAAACATCAGTTTTCCTGCTCCTCTGATGCTGCCTGGCCTGCTGTGTTCCTCCAGCTCCACACCCTGTTATCTCTGTCTCCAGCATCGGCAGTTCTTACTATCTGTGATGTTAAAGCTATCTAATTTTGTTGTAGCTGGATATTGTGTGATTACATACATCCTTGGAGTTGGGGACAGACATTTGGATAACCTCCTGCTGACAAAGACAGGTAAGTTTCCAATAATATAGCACCTTTGTTATTGTAATCTGGAGCCTTCACAATCTTCAGAATTCCTTTCTTGCATTCAAATATGCGAAAGGTAATTTTAGTTGAAGATTTGTTGATCTTATAAATAAATTCAGTTTGAGCAAAAATTCAGCAGGTGTCACTGCAGATCTATTTTGTAATGCTACTTTCGACCAACAAAGGTACATTTCAGCATTTTGCTGCATGCTGTTTTTATATAGGTCTGAATTCCATGTTTATACAAACATTAAAATAATCCTAAAATCTTTGCATTTTTGATCTGCCAAGTCTTTTTGTGAACTATCATAACGTTTTTTAAGCTGGCAGAATAATAGTTAATATTGTGTCATTATCTTGATTATAGATATACAGACTGTACATTGCATTGGCAGCCTTCTTGTTTAATATACAATATGTATACAATACAGCACAGGAACAGACCCTTCAGCCTACCAAGCCTGTGCCAATTCCTTACTTTTAATTAGACCCACTACTTATTGCCCAGCATGGTATCTATCCATCTGTTCTCACATTCATGTGTCTGTCAAATATGCTTTAAACATTGCTAACATGCTTGCTTCCACCAATTCCACTGACAGTGCATTCCAGGCACCCACTGCCCGCTATATGAAAAATTTTCCCCGCACTTCTCTCCTAAATTTTCGCTCTCTCGTCTTGAATCTGTGCCCACTTGTAGTTGACCTTTCCACTCTGGGAGAAAACCTCTGACTATCCACCCTATCAATGTGTCTGTGAATTTTGTAGACCTCTATCAGATCACCCCCTTAGCCTCCATCTTTCCGGTGAAAACAGTCCTAGCTTATCCAACTTCCCCTCATAACTAAAACCCTTCAGACCAGGCAACGTCCTGGTAAACCTTTGCTGCATCCTCTCCAAAGTATCCACATCCTTCTGGTAGTTTGGCAACTAGAATTGCACGCAATATTCTACATGTGGCCTAACTAAAATTTTATATTGCTGTCACATAACTTGCCAACTTTTACATTCGATGCTTTGGCCAATGAAGGCATGTGTGCTGTGTTCCTTTTTGACCACCACATCCACCTGTGTTGCCACTTCTAGTGATCTGTGGACCTGGACACCCAGATCCCTCTGTAGGTCAATGGTCCTAAGGATTTTGCCATTTATTGTATAATTTGCACCTGAATTTGATCTTCCAAAATGCTTCACCTCACATTTTTATGGGTAAAACTCCATTTGCCCAAATCTGGAATCTATCTGTATCCTACTGTATCCTTTGACGATCCTCCTCATGATCTGCAACTCTGCTAATTTTGGTGTCATCCGCAAACTTACTAATCACGCCACCTATATTTTTCTCCAGATCATGTATGTATATATTACAAGTTGCAAAGGTCCCAGCACTGATCCTTGCAGAACACTAATAGTTACTCATCTCTATTCCAACAGCTACCCTTTCTCTGCTACTCTGTATCTTCAGAGACCAAGCCAGTTTTCTATCCATCTAGTCAGCTCACCCTGGATCCCATACAATTCTACCTTCTGTACCAGCCTGCTACAAGATACCTTATCCAATTCCTTACTGAAGTCCATGTAGACAACATCCACTGCCTTTCCAGCATCAATCGTTCTTGTCACCTCCTCAAAAAAACTCAATTGAGTTGGTTAGACATGACCTTCCCTGCACAAACCAATGCTGCTTATTACTACCAAGTTCATTCGCTTCCAAGTGTGAATAAATGATGTCTCTCAGTATCATCTCCAACAGCTTCCTCACCACTGACATCAGGCTCACTGGTCTGTAATTACATGGATTATCTCTGTTTACTTTTACGAACAAAGGAACAACATTGGCTATTCTCCAGTCCTCTGGAACATCGTCTGAGGCCAAAGAGGATGCAAAGATATTTGTTAAGGCCCAGCAATTTCCTCCCTTGCCTCCAACAGTATCCTGGGCTAGATCCCATCTGGGCCCAGGGACCCTTCTGACTTAATATATTTCAAGACACCCAACACTTCGTCCTTCATTATATTGACCTGCCTGAGAGTATTCACACACTTCTCCTCAACCTCAGCATCGCTGACATTCTTCTCTTTGGCAAATACCAGTGTAAGGAACCTTCAGGGCTTTTATTTTCTCCATTTCCAAGATATTACCATTAACCTGAATTAACCTAACTAGGTCATTTAAATTTTGCTTTGATGTCAGAAAACTTCACAACTTCAACACTTTATTTTTAAAGTGGAGAATTTCAATAATCTGGTGGGTCTTTAATGTTTTCTTTTAATAGATAACCTGTAATTTCATGTTTTCCCATCTTCAGAAGTCCTAATGCTAGAAAATAATGAATAATTCTAAATATATTTTCATGTATTCTACTGCATTATAAATTTCCAGATGCTCTCTATATCGGTATTCTCACATTTAAATGATTGATCTCAATGACTATAATCCATCAGCTTCATGAGATATGTTTGTCAACGTTTATAGTAAATCGTTCCATACGGAAGATCTTGTAAGAACCCTCGGATAGTAAATGGACAGCTCTGACTAGAAATCAGAGACCTTTGTTTTTGTTCAGTCTGCCTTCAAGCAAGTTTTGAAAAACCTTATTCCAAATAATGAAAGTAGCTCGATACATTTTAAAGAATTGGGTTGCATGCGTGAATGTCCGTGGTTAGCCTCGCCCCAATTGTCTTTTTTTGCATATAATATTGTGCTGTTTGATTAATTCTCAGAAGTTTTTCGATATTAGAAATATATAATAATGCATTCTTTATTAGTGTTGTGTGAAACATCCACTGCCTTTCTCTGCCTTTCAGACATGTGTGAAATATGAAACGATCTATTGATTATGAAAAGTTTAAAAATTACATTTTCAAAACCATTCCAATTCTTTCTTAAAAGTTGCTGTCTCTCTTGCTCTGTTTTCCTTCTAGCAGCAAAGATAATTCATTGAACAAAGTCACTGGGTCACATAGAGCTCAGATGACTGGAATACTGACATTAACGTTGATCTTTTGCAGCCATTTTTTGTATAGCTTGTGTTCAATTGGTACCCAAGGGAAATGTGCAGTACTGTTGAATAGCACTCACTTCTGGAAAGATTCTTGCATGAGTGCTCAGAATAAGCCCATCATTCAAGATTGGCAAAAGCAGCAACTGTGTAATGGAGAACATATTTGACTGAACGAAGGAAGCATTAATGGTTGGGTGCTCAAATCTGTACCCTGATCTGTAAAGGACAAATAGATCAACATTCCAGTGTTCCATATTTTGCGTGCTGCAGGTGAAGATTAATCTTTCTGTAGTATGGTAGCAGTTCTTGTGTAGTTTGAGGATAAATTGATTTGTTAAAAGCAAGAGGGAGATGAAACCTATCAAGAAAGATCTTTTCATTTTGCTGGAGGCCCTGCTGAATTGAATCAGGAATAGAATTGATTATAAACGTAGACTATCTCAGTCCGCAAATAAACTTGAGTCAAGAGAAAGGGGGAATGTTTTAAAAATGCATCTGTTCATCTTTCATGCAGAATAATTTGGTACTTAGCTGAAAAAGGGGTACACATTAGTCCTCATCGTTCCCATTTTCGAGGAGAAGACTTCAAAAAATGGCTAAAATCTTTGTCCAAAAAATGCTACGATGTCTACGCTCATTCAAAAGGCTATTTAAGTAGTGTAAGATACGAATGTAAAACAAGCTGCTTTAACGTTATGTTGGCAGTTGACTGTGCTGAAGATTTGATGATGAGCCATTTTCTTCACTTGATCCTCATTAACTCAATTTTGAAGTGATGCTGCTTTTTTAAGTTTAAAAAAAAACATGGAATGCTAAGATGATAATCTATGCTGAATTTGTACTGTTGCAGGGAAATTATTTCACATAGACTTTGGATATATTTTGGGTCGTGATCCTAAACCTCTGCCACCTCCCATGAAACTGAGTAAAGAGATGGTAGAAGGGATGGGTGGAATGCAGAGTGAACAGTACCAAGAATTCCGGAAACAATGTTATACTGCCTTTCTGCACCTGAGAAGGTAAACGTGTCTCAATTTCCACTTCACTGCATCACACTAAGGAGGGCTTCTTTATAAAAGCAAGAGCCATTGAAAATTATGTGTTTCAAGTTTGTCTTCCCTGGTTTGTAAGTCTAGCCTTAATTAGAAGTCATTGCATTCAAATCAAAAAGTAATTATAGAATATGTTGTACATCCTTACAACATCACAGAGATGCTTCACAATTAGTGAAGTACATTTGATGTTTTATCACTTGTAGAAGTAAAAACGGAAGTCTGTTTGCCCTCTTGGTCTCTCAAACAGCAGCGAGTTAAGTAGGCAAAAAAAAAGCTCCTTTGATAGATTTTCTACATCTAACTTGGAGGGATGACAAAGACTAGTTTCAATGTTGTCTGAACTATAAAATAACCAAAACAGCTGTTCTTTGGAAGTGCTTTAGAGTGTCACGCTAGGTCATATGTTCAAGTATCAGGAGTGAGGCTTGAAACAATGAGCTTTTGAGGCTACCATTGAATCAGGCTCACACCTGCCTATTTCTTGAACTTTTTTGAGTAGAAAATACTTCAGTTAGTGAGTCTGATGCATGTTCTGTAATAACACGGTTATAAATTAGTAACGTCACCAGAGTTTATTGCTTAAAAATTGCTAATTTGTGAAAACAGTTTTTCTTCACCAGTGAAGGTTATGTAAGCAAATCATCCTTGTTGGCTTTTTCTTTTTAAATAAAGCTTGTTCCCAGAATTTTGTCTTGTAATTTCAGGTTTCTAGAATTGATAGTGTTTTATTTTTTAATCTGTTATTTGTGGTGATTTTATTTGAATGAGTATTTTAAAGGAAATCGCTTCAAAGCCACATAAGAAAACACTGTTTCAAGAGCCAAACAATGCGATTCACTAGTAGACCAGGATCAGATTTCTTCAGGGTACTATTTATTTTCTAAATCTCATCTTTATGGAGACGGTTTCATAAATATAATGAATGCATTTTAATTCAAAGTGTAAATAATTGCAAGGAGGTAGAGAACTGAACTAAGAGATGGTGGATGCTTTGGTTGTATTTATCCAAAAATCCCTGGATTCTGCAAAAGTGCCAAGGATTGAAAAGTAGTCAATTTGACACCCCTATTCAAAAAGTGGGTGGAGGCAAAAAGCAGATTGGCAGTTTAATCTAACATCTATTGTTGGAAAAGTATTGGAATCAATTCTTAAGCAAGTAGCAGAACATTTGGAAAATCATAATCTAATCAAGCAGAGGCTTCATGAAAGAGAAATCATGTCTAACTAATTTATTAAAGCCTTTTGAGAAAGTCTCATTGAGAGTGGATGGAGGGCAACCAGTTATTATGTTGTATTTAGACTTCCAGGGAGTGTTCAACAAGAGCCCATGGTGTTGGCAGTAGTATATTGACATGGGTAGAAAATTGGCTAATGGGCAGGAAGCAGTGAGTGGGGATATGGTGTAACAAGCTTGGGGCTGGATGAACACAGCAGGTCAGCAGCATCATAGGAGCAGGAAAACTTGATGTTTCGGTCCTAGACCCTTCATCAGAAATGGGGAAGGGGAAGAGGGTTCTGAAATAAATAGGGAGAGAGGGGGAGGTGGATAGAGGAGAGGATAGGTGGAGAGGAGGCAGACAAGTCGAAGAGGCGGGGATGGAGCCAGTAAAGGTGAGTGTAGGTAGGGGGGTAGGGAGGAGATAGGTCAGTCCAGGGAGGATGGACAGGTCAAGGGGGCGGGATGATCCTAGTGGATAGGAGATGGGGGTGTGGCTTGAGGTGAGAGAACAAACAGGTGAGGGAGGTGGAGATGAGCTGGGCTGGTTTTGGGATGCAGTTGGGGGAGGGGAGGTTTTGAAGCTTGTGAAATCCACATTGATGCCATTGGGCTGCAGGGTTCCCAGGCTGAATATGATTTGCTGTTCCTGCAGCCTTCGGGTGGCATCACTGTGGCATTGCAGGAGGCCCAGGATGGACATGTCATCTGAGGAATGGGAGGGGGAGTTGAAATGGTTCGCGACTGGGAGGTGCAGTTGTTTGTTGCGAACTGAGCGCAGGTGTTCTGCAAAGCGGTCCCCAAGCCTCCGCTTGGTTTCCCCGATGTAGAGAAAGCCACAACGGGTACAGCGGATGCAGTATACCACATTGGCAGATGTGCAGGTGAACATCTGCCTGATGTGGAAAGTCTTCTTGGGGCCTGGGATTGGGGTGAGGGAGGTGGTGTGGGGGCAAGTGTAGCACTTCCTGCGGTTACAGGGAAAAGTGTCGGGTGTGGTGGGGCTGGAGGGGAGTGTGGAGCGGACAAGGGAGTCGCGGAGGGAGTGGTCCCTCTGGAAGGCAGATAAGGGTGGGGAGGGAAAAATGTCTTCGGTGGTGGGGTCTGATTGCAGATGGCAGAAGTGTCGGAGGATAATGCGTTGGATCCGGAGGTTGGTGGGGTGGTATGTAAGGACGAGGGGGATTCTTTTTTGGTTATTATTGCGGGGACGGGGCGTGAGGGATGTGTTCCGGGAAATGCGGGAGACGGGGTCGGGGGCGTCCTCGCCCGGTGGGGGGGGGGGGATGTTGCAGTCCTTGAAGATTGAGGACATTTGAGATGTACGGGAGTGGAATGTCTCATCCTGGGAGCAAATGCGGCGGAGGCGAAGGAATTGGGGAATAGGGGATAGCATTTTTGCAGGAGGGTGGGTGGGAGGAGGTGTATTCCAGGTAGCTGTGGGAGTCAGTGGGCTTGAAGTGGACATCGGTTTCTAGGTGGTTACCCGAGATGGAGATAGAGAGGTCCAGGAAGGAGAGAGAGGTGTTGGAGATGGTCCAGGTGAACTTCAGGTTGGGGTGGAAGGTGTTGGTGAAGTGGATGAACTGTTCGAGCTCCTCGTGGGAGCACGAGGCGGCGCCGATGCAGTCATCAATGTAACGGAGGAAGAGGTGGGGTTTAGGGCCAGTGTAGGTACGGAAGAGGGATTGTTCCACGTAACCTACAAAGAGGCAGGCATAGCTTGGGCCCATGGCCACCCCCTTTGTCTGTAGGAAGTGGGAGGAATTGAAAGAGAAGTTGTTGAGGGTGAGGACGAGTTCGGCTGAGCGGATGAGGGTGTCGGTGGAGGGGGATTGGTCAGTTCTGCGGGACAGGAAGAAGCGGAGGGCCTTTCGGCCATCAGCATGGGGAATACAGGTGTATAGAGACTGGACGTCCATAGTAAAAATGAGGTGTTGGGGACTGGGGAATTGGAAGTTCTGGAGGAGGTGGAGGGCATGGGTGGTGTCACGGACGTAGGTAGGGAGTTCCTGGACCAAGGGGGTGAAAATGGAGTCTAGGTAGGTGGAGATGAGTTCGGTGGGGCAGGAGCAGGCGGAGACAATGGGTCCACCGGGGCATTCAGGTTTGTGGATTTTGGGGAGGAGATAGAAGCGGGTGGTGTGGGGTTGGGGAACGATGAGGTTGGAGGCGGTGGGTGGGAGGTCACCTGAGGTGATGAGGTTGTGGATGGTTTGGGAGATGATGGTTTGGTGCTCGGGGGTGGGGTCACGATCCAGGGGGCGGTCGGAGGAGGTGTCAGAGAGTTGGCGCCTGGCCTCAGCAATGTAGAGGTCAGTGCGCCATACTACAACTGCGCCTCCCTTGTCCGCGGGTTTTATGGTGAGGTTGGGATTGGAGTGGAGGGCTGCACGTTCTGCGGGGGAAAGGTTGGAGTGTTTGAGAGGGGTAGAGAGGTTGAGGCGATTGATGTCTCGACGGCAGTTGGAGATGAAGAGTTCGAGGGAGGGTAGGAGGCCTTGGGGTGGTGTCCAGGAGAAGGGCTTGTGTTGGAGGCGGGAGAAGGGGTCAGTAGAGGGAGGGTTAGATTCAGGATATGGTGTTCCTTTTCAAGTTGCCGACCTGTGATCAGTGGGCTTCCAAGGGGATCAGTGCTGGGACTGCAACTGTTTCCAACAGATATTAATGACTTGGAGGAAGGAAGCAAATGTTCTGTTGCCAATTTGCAGATGACACAAAAATAGTTGGAAAGGCAGGCTGCGAGGGGAGCACAAAGTTAATAAAGAGCTATTGATAGGTTAAGTAAGTGGACAATAAGTTGGAGGAGTGTCATATTGGAAAATGTGCAGATGTTCATTCTGGAAGGGAGAACAAAAACAGAATATTGCATAATTGGATAAAAACTGCAGAAAGCTGCAACACAGAATGACTTGGTGTACTTGTGCATGAAACACAGAAAGCTAGTACACAGGTGCAGCAGCTAATCAGGAAAGCTAATGAAATGTTGGCTGTTATTTAAAGAAGTTGAAGTATAAGAGTCGGGAAATCTTAGTAATTGCACTAAGACCACATCCAGAGTACTGTGAGTAATTTTTGAAACACAAGAGGATTAGGCCATTCAGCCCCTCAAGTCTGCTCTGCCATTCGGTACAATTATGGCTGATCTCTGGTCTGACTCCACCTGCCTGCCTTGGGTTCATATCTCATTGTTTAATAAAAACATGTCTATCTCAGATTTAAATTTAACAAATGAATTAACATTGAGGAAGAGAGTTTCAAGTCATTCCAAATTGTTGGGATTGAAGGCCAATAAATCCCCAAGGGCTGGTACTCTACACCCCAGAGTACTTAAGGAAGTAGCTCTAGAAATAGTGGATGAATTGGTGGCCATCTTCCAGGATTCTGTAGAGTCTGGAACAGTCCCTGCAGATTGAAGTGTGGCTAATGTCACTCCAGTATTCAAAAAGGGAGGTAGAGGGAAAACGAGGAATTATAGACCCGTGAGCCTAACATCAGTAGTGGGGAAAATTCTCAAATCCATTGTCAAGGATTTTCTAGCAGAGCATTTAGAAAGCAGAGTCAGGATCAGACACAGTCAGCATGGATTTATGAAGGGGAAATCATGCTTGACAAATCTGTTGGAATTCTATGAAGATGTAACTAGTAAAAGGGGAGCCAGTTAATGTGGTATATTTGGACTTACAGAAAGCGTTTGACAAAGTCCCACATAAGCAATTAATGTGCAAGAATAAAGCACATGGAATTGGGAGAAGTGTATGAGATGGATAGAAAACTGGTTGGCAGAGAGGAAACAAAGAGTAGGAATTAATGGGTCCTTTTCAAATTGGCAGGCAGTAACTAGTGAGGTGCCACAAGGATTGGTGCTGGGACCGCAGCTATTCACAATATATATTAATGAGTTGGATGAGGGAACAAAATATAACATCTCCATGTTTGCAGATAATACCAGATTGGGTGGGAGGGTGAACTGTGACGAGGATGCATAGATCCTTCAGCATGATCTCAACAGGTTGGGTGAGTGGGCAAATCAATGGCAGATGCAGTATAATTTGGATAAATGTGAGGCTAGTCCCTTTGGAAGCAAAAACAAGAAGGCAGATTACTACCTAAATGGCTGTAAATTGGGAGAGGGAAGTGTGCAGCAGGACCTGGGCGTCCTTGTGCACCAGTCGCTGAACGTAAGTGTGCAGGTGCAGCAGGCGGTAAACAAGGCAAATGGTATATTGGGCTTCATTGTGAGAGATTTTTGAGTACAGGAGCAGGGATGTGGTGTTGCAGTTGTACAGGGCCTTGGTGAGACCACACCTGGAATATTGTGTGCAGTTTTGGTCTCCTTTTCTGAGGAAAGATGCTCTTGCTCTCGAGGGAGTGCAGTGAAGGTTTACCAGGCTGATTCCGGGGATGGTGGGTCTGATGTATGAGGAGAGGTTGACAAGGTTGGGATTGTTTTCGCTTGAGTTCAGACAAATGAGGGGGGGATCTCATAGAGACTTTATAAAATTCTAACAGGACTGGACAGGGTAGATGCAGGGAGGATGTTCCTGACGGTAGGTGTCTCCAGAACCAGGGGTCACAGTGTGAGGATTTGGGTAGATGACTTAGGACGGAGATGAGGAGACATTTCTTCACCCAAAGAGTGATGAGCTGTGGAATTCATTACTACAAGTAGTAGTTGATGTCAAAACATTGAATGTATTCAAGAGGTGACTAGATATATCACTTGGGGCAAAAGGGATTAAAGGTTATGGGGAGAAAGCAGGATAAGACTATTGAGTTGGATGATCAACCATGATAGTTAAGAATGGTGGGGCAGGCTGGAAGGGCGAATGGCCGTCTCCTGCTCCGGTCTTTTGTGTTTCTACAACTCCGTTATTCTTCGCGTGTAGAAATGCTTTCCAACATCTCCTGAATGGCCTGGCCCTAATTCTTAGATTATTTCCCCTGATTCTAAAACTTCCCAGCTATATGAAATAGTTTATCTTTATCGGTCCTACCTTTTCCTATTAATATCCTGAAGACCTCTATTGGATCAATGCTTAATCTACTAAATTCTGAAAATAGAGGCCTAATTTGTCCAATTTCTCCTCATAATGGAATTTCAGGGGTTAGGTTATCATCCTTGTAAAGTTGCATTGACCTCCCTTCAGGGCCAAAACATGCTTCCTAAGATGTAGTGCCCAGACTTGCTCTCTAAGTAGTGTTGAATTAAGGTTTTGTATAACTGCAGCATAATGTTTGCATCCTTATACTCCCCTTTTTAGACGTGAAGGTCAACATTCCATTAGCCGCCTTGGCTATTTTCTGTGCTTGTTTGTGGCATTTTAAAGAGCTATGAACCTGAACCCCCAAATCTCATTGGACATCCACTGTATATAACTTTGTGCCGCCTTAAAAAAAATTCTGTGTATCTATCATTTTTTGGTCCAAAGTGGATAACTTCTCACTTGCGTTTATTAAAAACCATTTGTCACAGCTTTGCTAATTCATCTGTGCTGTCAATATCCTTTTGTAATTTTGTGCTGTAGTGAGCACTGTCTACATTCTGGTCCAATTTTGTGTCATCAGTATATTTGGATATTTGACTTTTTATCCCGTTATCCAAGTCAATGATGAACATTGTACCCGAATGCAGACCTCTGTGGAAAACCAGTCATGTCCTGCCAATTTGAGTATTATCCATCATTCCAACTGTTTCCTTCCACTAACCAATTTCCTGTCCATGTCAGTAATTTGTCCTCCTGTTAATGAATTTAAAAAAAAAATAATCTGTGGACTTCCACCTCAGCTAACAGTCTCTCTTTGTATGGAACTTTATTAAAAGTCAACATCCATCATCTTAACTCTGTCCACCACCTTTGTTATCTCTTTAGGATGACTCCTGAGGTTTGTCAGCATGGCCTACCCTTCCTGAATCCATGCTGACTCTGATTAACTGAAATTTTCTGATTTGATCAATTACCCTACTCTTGATTATCAACTCCAGCAGTATTCCCACACAGATGTTTTGGTCCCATACCTGAGGAAAGATATCATTTCATTGGAGGAAGTTCAGGGATGGTTCCCGAAAATGATCCCTAGAATGGAGGAATTGTCTTATGAGCAAAGACTAAACAGGTTGGGACTCTACTCACTGCAGTTTAGAAGTGTGCAAGGTGATCTTTTTGAAAAATAGAATTTTTAAGAGGCTTGACAGGGATGTTTCCCCTCACGGGAGAATTTAGGACCAGAAGGCATAGTTTTAGAATTATGAGATGCCAAGTTAAGACTTGAGATGAGCAGGAATTTCTTCTCTTGGAGGGTTGAGAGAATTTGGAGCTCCTTGTCACAGAGAGTTACGGGGATGGAGTCTTTGTGTATATTTAAGGCTGAGGTAAATAAATTCTTGATCAGTCATGGAATTAAAGGTTATAGGGAAAATGCAGGAAAGTATATGTAAGGAATGTCAGATTCAGCCATGATTCAGTTGCATGGCAGAGTGAGCCGACCCTCATTCCTATTTCCAGTGGACAGAGAGAACCCCGTGTGCTAATGTTTCACTTCTGCGGACAATATTTACTCTGAAGTAATTTAATTATCTGAAAATCTGCAGGTGTGGCCAGCAAGAGAGATGAAATATTGTGAGTAAATAGTGCATCGAACAAACCTGGTGCTGCTATTTGAGTGAATCCTGATGTTTGACTCGTGAAATGTCTGTCGTCTTGCATATTTTGAAAATATTCTCTTTCAGAATACTGTGGGTTAAATCAAATCAGCACTAATAATACATTAAAAAGGCAAAAGCTGTCTATTCTAGAAATCTGAAGTTGAAAGGAAAATTTTGTGAACAAATGTAAAAAAGTACTAATGAGGATGATTTTGTTAAGTAAGCCTCACCGGAACAGAAGAACATTTTAGTAAGGTTGGAAGGAAATAAACCAAAACTACATGGGCAGCAAATGGCTCAGTGGTTGCACTGCTGCCTCACCATGCCAGGAACCTGAGTTCAATTCCACCCTCTGGCAACTGTCAGTGTAGAGTTTGCACATTCTCCCCTTGTCTACGTGGGTTTCCTCCGAGTGCTCCGGTTTCCTCCCACAGTCCAGAGATGTGCTGGTTAGGTAATTTGGCCATTCTGAATTTCCCATAGTGTCCAGGGATGTGTAGTTTAGATGGATTAGCCATGGGAAATGCAGGATTACAGGCATAGGGCAGGGGGTGGGTCTGGGTGGGATGCTGTTTATACGGCTGGTGTTCACTCAACGGGCCAAATGGCCTGCTTACACACTGTAGGAATTCTATGATACATCGATTACCAAGTACATTAATTGATTTGGCGGTCTATAAGCTGCCTAATTAGGTACTGGTGACTAAGTAAAAAATGTTTATAAATTTATGTTGAAAGAGAAGGGGAAGAAATAAAGGACAAAATTAATAGAGAAATGAAATAAGGCATTTGTACACTAATATTGGGAGCATATGAAACAAGTGTAAGGAATTACCTGAGTTTAAAAACTGTTTTATAACAAAAATAATTAATGGCTGATTAAATCAAGACAATGGTAGATAGAATGTCTGCCTTGAAAGAATGTACCTTGTATGCCAAAGCAATAGAATAGACTGCTTGAAATGTACAGAGATCAAAATAGTCGCCTATAAAACCAATTCCAGTGAATGAAAGATGTAATTTGTTGAAACACAGCATAATATCCAGGGAATGAAAGTCCTTTTTCGCTAAAGCTTAAGTTTTTCAGAGATTTTGTCTGACATGTTTCAGAAGGAATCCATTGTGAATGCCCAGATATAACTTTTAATAAGATTTCACATCGGCAAATCAGAAATACACTAATAAGTCAAGATGTACCTTTTTAATGTTGTTTTGAGAATTGACTTTCTATAAAAAATGAGAGGAAGCCAAAAATTTGATTTTTTTTTAATGAGAAAAATTATAAGCAAGATAACAATCAAAGTTTATATTACGCCCTTTACTGCTATTATTGGCTTGGAATGAATACAAAAAGCACTATTCCTTCATCTGCAAACTAGCCAAAAACCAGAGGCAAGGCAGATAACGACCAATTAGAGAAAATTAAGAACAAAGTACATCTTTTGAATAATTGAGCTAATTATTATCAAATGAAATTAATAGAGAATGGTCATTAGAGACCATATTGGTATTTGTGTGGGTATTTTCTGAATTTGTTTGAAATACTGCAGTTGTTTTTTCCTTAGGTCATATCTTGCAATTATTAAACAATGTCTTCAAATATTGCTGCACAACCAAAACATTAGACATGATATTGGCTACTTTTTATAAATTTATACAGTAAAAAATCATGTCTGTCACTTCTAACTGATGCATAATTGTTATAAATGTAATGGTTTTTAATGGTTCCAACTTTGATTCTGTTGTTTGACCTCTGAACTTTGATATCATTCTATACTCGAGTCATAGACCTAAAATCTTTACAGCATCCTTTTTTACTTGCAAAATAACAAATCATTAAACTAACTCCCCTCCTATAGGGACACAGTTTCAGATTCAGATAAATATTTGTAAATGTTGTGAGCGCATAGCAGACTATTATATCCATATTACCAAAATATTTACTGCTTTTCCAGATATTCTAATCTCATACTGAATCTGTTCTCGCTGATGGTAGATGCCAATATTCCAGATATTGCTTTGGAACCTGACAAGACTGTGAAAAAGGTAATTTAAACATCGCTAAAAGAAGACAAGGAGAAGCTTTTTGTCTTGTACTCATCAGAATCAGAAAATAAACTTCACAAAATGTAAACCATTTCATACAGCATGAGAAGAGGGTGTTGATTGGTTCAGCTATCATTGTCATGGAAAACCAGTAAGAACAGTTAATTAAGCACTTAATTTTTAGACCAGGCAGGTGGATTCTGGTCATTATATTGCAACGAGGATGCAGTAGAGATTGGCTGTATCTATGATCTCTTTCAAGTGCAATATATGTACAAATTCCTTTTGCCAATATAAAACAGGGTACTGGTATATTTAGATATGTAGTTTCCAGCACACATACACATGCATCACACTGCCTACCTGACTGATGATCTTAAATTGGATTCTCATGTAACACTTAACGCAGTCCATATGATGTAATAAATGATTTCCAATGACAGAATCAGAGGTAATGGTGGATATTCTATTCTGAGGCTTGCAAACATCGCTCTATGGTTGAACACAATTGACATGCTGCTTGCAGCAACTGATCAATGGGATGTGTTGTTTGATATGGTCTGCCAGTCTTTGGAATGTACAGCCTTCATACTGGTATCACAGTCACTGAAATTCCTACATCACATTACTCATTTGTGTGGTAGGCAGAAAGTCTTTTGGCTTGATAGCAGTATCCTGTTCATGAAGGAAACCTCTCGTGGGTGTTCCACTTAGTAGCGGGCTGAGACAGCTAACTTCACCTGGTGTTCAAATTTCTGAGACATATTTCCCTTCCAGGGTTATCTGAGGTAGACTGGATACTGTTCAGCGCTAAAGGTGTTGGATAGAGGCCTTTTCATGGGTTTTGTGATGTGAGTGATGATTTGATCAAGACAACCATAATCTCGCAGGGTAGTTTTACTATATCCTATCACAGCATTAAGCTTAAATGATGAGCTGATGGCTGGGGCCTTATTCCCAAGGCGGTTGCTAAGTTTGAGCTTGTATCACGTGGGTGTTCAGGGATTCCAGCATGTATATTAGGGAGGCAATTGCCATTAGTATAATCACTGGACTGTTAATCCAGAGACTCGGGTAATGGTCTGGGAACTTGGGTTCAAATCTCACCATGGCAGAGGGTGGAATTTACATTCAATAAATATCTGGAATTAAGAGTCTAAAGATGACCATGAATCCATTCCCAATTGTCAGGAAAACCCATCTGGTTCACTAAAGTCCTTTAGGGAGGGAAACTGCCATCCTTATCTGGTCTGGCCTACACATGACCCCAGGCCTACAACAATGTTGGTTGACGCTTAACTGCCCTCTGGTTGATTAGGGATGGGCAATAAATGCTGGCCTAGCCGGCAATGCCCTCATCCCATGAATGAATTAATAATTAATAAAAAGGATATTGACTAGTGTGAGTGTAAGCTTTTGGTAGATACTTAACCCATTGACAGACTCTCAGCTAATACATCAAGGAAACGGGACTCATTTGTGCCATTTCAGAGATAAGCCTAAATGCAGGATGGCATTTTAAAGAAATTCTTTGCAGCTGAAGATTCATATATTGCAAGCGTGACGTTCACAAATCCAAAATATGCAAGGGTAAGGAGCTTGTGGCCTTTCAAGCGAAAGTGCTCTTCTCATGTTAACCAACATAGATGTTAGCAAGGACTGGGCCCAGTGGAGATCCCATGGCTTTGCTTCCTATTTCGGCTTACGTGGTATCATTTAAACTGAACTCAACAGCATAAGTTTTTGATGAGTCCAATTAACAAAGATTCGGACAGTGGTGGCACATCTGGTTTGCTGTGATATAGTGATTGTACAAATGTCAGTGGCTTCTTGAGTGACATGTTGGTATAAAAGCTGGTAATGTCAAAAGAGCGCATGGACTGTTATTGCTATCAATATGAAACTCTTGTACAGAATTACTGAATATGAAGAAATCTTTCATTTTACCAATCCATGTTGTGCAAAGCCATTCGTAGAATAGGGTGTAAAGGGGCATCGCTTTTGTGTGTCTTGGGTAGCCCATTCATGCAGTACAGCCATGAGAAAAAAGTCTTATGGTATCAATTGTCACACCTTTTACTAACATTATGCAAATCCAACAAGCACTTCTGATAATTGCTGTTGAGTATAGCTGTTCAGTAAAGTGTAGTGGAAGGTCCTATAGATATAAACTTGGAACCATTATTGTGCTCAATGTGCATTTTCTTGATGTAATTTATATTTGTTGAGAATGATTGATTGATTATTCCAGTCTCTCTCGTGAGGTTTATGTATATGTATCTCATGGTTATATGTTTATTGTGGTTTGCATTGAGTCTATGTAACACAATGAACCATTTGGGTGACGGATGAAAATCTTTCAGATCATGTCTAATCTAGAACCAATTCACTTAATTTCCTTACCACTATATAATTGTTTTAGAAAAACTTTGCAATCTTAATTTTACATAATTATTCCAAAATTATAACTAAAATCTAATTTGTTTGGATTCAAATTAATAATGCTGTTTAACAGTATACCTTTTTAACTGAGATTGATTTGAAACCTTAAAATACGACTCTTTCAAACTATTTTAATATTCATTTTGTTTGTCGTAGAATATACAAACGGGGCCTTCAGCCCACCCTGTCCATGCCAACGAACAAACACCAAACTACACTAATCATATTTACCTGCACTTGCTATATAGCCTGCCATGCCCTGGCCTTGTAAGTGCTCATCCTGATGCTTCTTAAATGTTGCAAGTGTACTTGCCTCCATCACCCTCTCAGCAGCTTGTTCCATATTTCTATCACTCTCTCTCTCTCTAGGTGTAAACTTTTTTTTTTCCCTCTAATCTTCTCCAAACCACTTAGTCCTCGCCTTAATCTTACACCCTCCGGTCTTCGATACGTCTGCATTGTGGAAAAGATTGTCTCAATCTATCCAGCCTGTGCCTGTCAATGTTGTATACCTCAATCATTTCCCACCCACCTTGCCCAAGCATATTCAATCTCTCCTCATAACTGAGACTTTTCATCCCAGGCAACATCTTGGCAAATCTCATCTGCACCCTCTCCAGTACAATCACATGCTTCCTGATAGTGTGGCGACCAGGACTGCTTGCAATATTCCATCAGTGTTTTATAAAGTAGTATCAGGACTTCCTTGCTCCTATATCGTATGCCTGGCTAATGAAGGCAAGCATCCCATATGCTGCCTTCACCACTCTGACTATCTATGCTAACACCTTCAAGGATCTATGACTTGTACGCCGAAGTCTCTTTGTTCTTCAGTACTCCCCAGGGATCTACCCTTCATTTTGTATATTCTTCCCTTATATGATGTCCCAAAGTGCACCACTTCTCACTTATTGGAATTAAATTGTATCTCCCATTGCTCTGTCCAATTTACCAGCTGATCAATATCAGACTATAGCCTGAGACAATCCTCCACTGTACCAACAGCAGCACTAATTTTTGTGTAATCTGCAAACCTTACTAATCATACTTTTTACATTGACGTTGAAGTTGCTGATGTACACAAAAAAAAACTAGGGTCCCTGCACCAATCTGTGTTACACTGCTGGTCGCAACCTTCCAATCATGAAAACAACCCTCCATCATCACCCTTTTCCTCCTATTTAAAAGCCAATTTTGGATCCAGTTTGCCAATTTGTCTTGGATCCCACCTGTTCAAACTAGCCTTCCATGTGGGCCCTTGTCAAAGGCCTTACTGAAGTCCATATAAACCACATCAACAGCACAACCCTCATCAATATATTATCATCTCCTTCAACAAGCTCAATTAAGTTAGTCAAACAGGCTCTATCTCCTCACTAATCCATTCTGACTATTCCTGATCAATCTTACTTTTCCCAGTGTTAAATAATCCTATCGCTCACAATTTTTCCAATAATTTCCCAACTACCAACGTCATACTAATTGGACTATAATTACCTGGCCTATCCCTGCTGCCCTTCTTGTCTGAAGGAACCACTTTAGCTAGTCATCTGGCACTTCGCCTGTGTCCACCAAATTATTAACTATCTCCATGAGGGCCCCAGCAATCTCCCCCCTTGCTTCCTGTGGCAACCTGGGATGCATCTCGTCAGGCCTTGGAGGTTTATGCACCTTTTATGTCCGCTAAAACATATAAAACCTCCTCCTTATTAATCTTAACATTAATCTTAGGTTCTAAAACTTCACCATCCCAACTGAAATCTACGGCTACTATATCTGTCTTCTCTATGAATACAGATGAGAAGCTTTCATTTTAAGAGCTCACCAGTGTCCTCTGGCTCCAGCCACAGGTTGCCCCTTTTGTCTGTAATAGGCCCTGCTCTTTCCCTGGTAATCCTCTTATTCTTAATATACTTATAAAATGCATTGGGGTTTCCTTTATCTTATCTGCCAAATATATTTCATGGCCTGTCTTTGCTCTCTTAATTCCTCTTTAAACAAGCTCCTACTGTCTGTATGCTTTCGAAGAGCCTGTCCTGTTTTTAATGTGCTGTACCTGACATATGCTTCCTTCCTTTTCTTTATCAACTGTCCATATCTGTTGACATGCTTCTGCCCTTGTCCTTCACTCGTTGAGGAGCACGCTGGCCTGAATTCTCACAATGTAACTTTTAAAAGACTCCCATTTTCCAAATGTAAACTTACCTGCAAGTAGCTGCTCCCAATCTGTGTTTGCCAGATCCTGTCTAATGATATTAAAATTGGCCTTCCCCACAATTTAGGCACTTATCTTCTGGACTATCTTTATCCTTTTCTATAATGGCTTTGAAACTTAGAGTTACGGTCACTATCCCCAAAATGCTCATCCAATGAAATGTGACCAGTTTACTAGATCAGCTTAATTCCCTAGGATTAGGTCTAGTACTACCCCATCTCTAGTGGGGCTATCTACATACTGGCATAAAAAGCTCTCCTGAATCTATTTTAAAAATCTGTCTAATTCTTTCACACTAAAGCAATCTGACTTAATTGTAGAAGTCACAGAATCCCTACTGTGTGGAAGCAGGCCAGTCAGCCCACAGAGTCTACAATGACCCTTTGAAGAACATCCCACCCCATCCCTGCATTTCCCATGCCCAATCCACCTGACCTGCACAGCTTTGGACTGAGACGATATCACAGCACCCGGAGAAAACCTACACAGACGTAGGGGATTGTACAAACTCCACACAGCCACCCAAAGCTGGAATCTAGCCCAGCACTGTGAAACAGTAGTGCTAACTGCTGAGCCACCATGTTACCCCCAAGGTGCGTTAGCAAAGTTGAAATGCCCCACAACTATAACCCTGTGTCTCTCGCACCATTTTGTGATTTACCAACATATCTGCTCCTCTATTTCTCACTGTTGGGAGGCCTGTAGTATAATTCAAACAAGGTAATCACCCCTTTTTAATTTCTAAGCTCTACCCGGATGGAATCTGAAGATCCTTCTACCACGTGCCTCCTTATTACTGCAGTGATGATATTCCTTTATCAATAATGCAATGCCCGCACCATTCTTACTCCTGCCCTATCACTCTTGATGCTTCTATACCCTGGCATGTTAAGCTGCCAGTCCTGCTCTTCCTTCAGCCATGTCTCAGTAATTGAAACAATGCCATATTCCCACCTGCTGAACAATGCTGTAAGTTCATCCGCTTTACCAGTCAAATTTCTTCTATTAAAATACATACAGTTTAGCTTTCTGGACTTCCGATGTGCCTTGTCATACCCATGTCTTCTCTGCCTACTGTACAGTATTGTTCGAACAATCCTTCTACATCTGATTGGACTGTGCTCCTGACTTACATCTACTCTGTGCCTTCCAAATCAGTTTAAAATCTCTCCAACAGTACAGGTAAACCTCCCAGTAATGATATTGTACCCATTCCCATTCAGATACAACCTGTCCAGCTTGTACAGGTCCCAACTACCCCAGAAGCTGTTCCAATGACCCAAAACTCTAAAGCTCTCTCTCCTGGCCCTTTAGCCATAAGTTCATCTGATGTGTCTTCCTATTCCTGTACTCAGCACGTGGCACTGGAAGTAATGCGGAGATTACAACTTTAGTCTTCCTCCTTAATCTATAACCATATCTCAATTCCTGTTTCAGAACCTCATTTCTTTTTTTTATCCATGTTACTGGTACCTGCATGTACTACAACTGCTAGCTGCTCACCCTCCCACCTTCAGAATGTCGTGCAGCCATTCTGAGACATCCCTGACCCTGGCACCAGGGAGGCAGTGTACCATTTCATTGTCTTGTTTGATGCCATAGAACCACCAGTCATTTCCCATTACAATCAAGTCCCTTGTCACTAAAGCTCTCCCAGTCTTTTTCCTCCCCTGCTGTGTAGCAGAGCCAACTATGGTGCCACAAACTTGGCTGCTCCTGCTGCTTTCTTCTGAGAGGCCAGCACACCACCCCGCAACAGTATCCAGCATGGCTGGATCTCACTGTTTGAGAGGGAAATGGCTACAGGGGATTCCTGCAGTACCTACCCACACTTACTAGTCTTCCTGCTGGTCAGCCAATGCTTTTCTGCCTGTGTAGCCCTTACCTGTGGTGTGACCAGCTCCTAAATGTGTTATCCACAACATTCTCAGCCTCATGGATGTCCCACAGTGAGTTTACCTGCAGCTCCAGCTGCTCTGTGCAGTCCATCAGGAGCTGCAGCTAAACACACTTCCTGCATATGTGGTCATCATGGATATGGACATTTCCCTGCTTTCCCAAATATTACAGGGAGAGCATTCCACGGGGCTGAGTTCTCCTGCCATTGTGAACTGTTTCAAATATAAACAATGAACTTTGAACCACTCAACCTTACCCACTAATCACCAAATCAGTTTTTCTGTTTGCCTAAACACTCTGTTTCTCCCTATCCTAACAAACTAGATACGACAAAAAAATAACACTTACACTCTTGCCTTCGTCCGGTATTTTTCTCTCCGTCCTTAAAGCGAGTTCCTAAGTGGCCAGTACATCACTACAGGAGCACCACCTCTGAAGTCACTCAAGGTTCCACCTAGTATGCTGCTCTGAATGAGTTTGATCCCCTCCAACCAAGCTCGCTCCACCCCTCTCCTGCTGTGGCTTTGACTGAGCTCGCTCCACCCCTCCCATTGGATCCTGTAATGTTCTAATGTATTATACTTATGCACTGTCTCCCAAAAACAGTTTATTTTTGCTCCCTTAGTCTTTACTAGTTGTACGGTGACCACCATCTTGTAAGGGAGAAGTTGAATTGTTAATTGAAACTGCCTGTGCCATGTGGAGGTGTAATAACCCAGCAGCTTTAAGGTGGACCTAAACATTATAAGCACTGTGTCAAGTACATAATGTTTGCTGAGAGGAAGTATTCGGACACTTTTAACCAACAAGAAATGAAACTATGTAAGTTTAGCCTTGCAATTAAATAATTGGTCACACGATATGGGCACACTATCAAAACTGCAATTATCGCCCAGCCTATGTTGCCCTGCAAAGACCAATTAAATCACCAGTGCCTTTATGGTGTTCGAGAGAGAATTTCATAACTTGGGTTACAATAATCTGTGTGTGTAGGTCATTAAGTTTGTGTGATTTGGAGCTGGTGTTCCCATGCATTTCCCTTATCCAACATGTTAATTGGGATTAGAAAATAACGAGGTACTGTTGAAATAATATTGGTAAGTTGTCATAGTGCGTAGTGCAGCCACAGAACATTCAGTGGGTGGAAGGATTGAATGTCAAATCCAACAGCAGGAGTCAAGTCAAAAATGTAGCTTAACTTGGATACTGCAAAGTCAGTACTCATCTACAGTTGAACCATTAAACCGAGACCCCTCTAACTGTTTGTGTCGATGTGAAAAATTCGCAACACAAATTTGAAGAAGAGCAATGGAGTTGTCTCAGGTGTATTGACCAATATTTATCCTTCAATCAGCATCACTAAACCAGATTAAGTGGTCATTATCATAATTATAGGAGTTCACTGTGCAAGTGTTGATTGCCACACCACGTCCCAACTGCAGCTACACTTCAAAAAGTACATTATTGACTGTAAATGCCTTTGAGGCATCCAGTGGTTGTGAAAAATACTACGTAAATGCGTGCGTCACAGTTTTGAATATGATAGATCCACTTCAACTCCTGAAAATTGGAAATCCTAGGAGATTGTTGGTGAAATCAACAGTGGAGGTGTAATTGAAGATCCGGAATGGCCGATTGAGGTTTTCTTGCCTGGCGGTTGTGTGATATGAATGTTATCTGCCTCTGGTGAGGCAAGACTGGAATCTGTCACAGTGCTGATGTTTCATGTTTGAAAGAGCTAAGAATAAAGGGTTTTCTAGAATTATTGGTGGAAAAATCCTCCTGTTAACTTATAATCGTGAGAGGGGTAGCCATGCATAAAAATACTTAGGCTGAGGATGAATTCCTGAGGAACATTTCAGTGATATCCTTAGGTTGTAGTGACCTTAGCTTTTGATAGTCTTATCTATATTTTATGTCAGCATTAACTAAATGCAGTGGAATATTCTTTCTGTTTGAACCACTGCCTCCCACTCAATCATCAAGACCTCAGATTTGCTGGTGCTTCTTTGATCCTGACTTAAACTGTTTGCTACTTACACATCAAAGATGGCTCCTATTGTCACTCCTGAAGTTCTGATCTTTTCTGTTTCTGGATTTAGGTTACAAATGAGGTTGGAACCTGTACTTAATCTCTGAATAGGCTTTGTTTGGCAGTATTGATGAGAGTTTTTGCATGTGATTGATAGAACGGTAAATAATTGAGGTTAGATTGTTTTAATGGTCTGGATAAATGCTGAATAATGTTTTATTTTGTTGGGTGCTGTCCGAGTTGCTCTGGAGCACTTTAGATCAGTGGCTGCCCAATCTGACATGCAGGTCTTTGATGCTATAATTGAGGTTTTGGTAGAGTCCTTGATTTTTGCAGTGTTCATGCACCCAGCCGCTGCTTAACAACATATGGAATGAACCAAGTTATCTTGGTACTGACAGGTGTCTTCTGATTCAATTGTGTTTGATTTATTTATTGTCACGTGTATTGCAAATACAGTGAAAAGTGTTGTGTAGTGTCGCCACTGTCTGGGGTCATCTTGAAACATAGAAAATGACGCAATACACAGAATATGACAGCAAAAAATAAAGCAAAAGAGTTCATCTTCGCATTTCCTCCTTGTTACAGCTCATAGTAATTGTTGCCTCTAATGTCTCTTTGGGCTATTCCAACTTGCCACAGGCCTGGGCTAATCACCTGTGCTGGGCCCTCCAACGCAGCCACTGTTGCTGTAGCTGATTCACTGTTGCCAATATATAACCAGTGCCAGTCCCCCGTCACCATCGACCCCAAAGCCGTCTTCCTCCACAGAACCTTAGGTTGAGGCCAAGATGATCATTCACTTGTCAGTTTTGGCCAATGAGCATAAATGCATGCTGGGTACCAACATTTTTGAGGACCAGAGATTCCATATTCAACTTGAAATGACTTTTTTTTTAAAAGTTTAAATTGGAAAATGTTTAACATTTTAAGCTTAACAATGCTTGTACAAGTGAAGGTGACCTTCATGTTCATAGTGAGAAGTTCTGATTAAACTGTGTTTATGTGGTAGGACAGATGTAAGAGGTAATCACTGTGCCAGGATACTTTGATTAGTCTAGTACAGACATCTGGCATGTTAAAATTTAAACATTGAATTAGATGAACTGAATAAAAAATGGAATAGCAGAAGTGCTGGTATGGTAATTAAGTGTAGACAATGAATCAAAATTTTGATATTTGTGTGTGTGTTACCAGCAAAACTAGGATAAAAGGAAAGCCTGTAACATATAATTTTTGTACTTATCAAGTGTATATAGATGGAACAAAGATGCTTTTTTGAAACCTTGCCTAATTTTAGGTTGCAGAATAAAACTTCTAAAAATCGGCATCATTTTTGAGCTGTGGCTTTCACTTTTAGGATGTTTAAAATGAAAAGTGTACTATTTGATTATGCTGGGTGCAAGGGGGGTTTTTAGAGGTAATTTTAGATTCTATTTTGTGGGATTCTCGGAACGTTGTGTTCCAACTGATACTGATTATCCCGGATTTTTTTTTTCTAATCACTTTGTGGGATGCGGTCATCACTGGCTGGCCTGCACTTATTGCCCATCCCTAGTTGCCCTTGAGAAGGCGGTGGTGAGCTGCCGCCTTGAACCGCTGCAGTCCACCTGCAGTGGGTTGATCCACAATACTGTTAGGGAGGGAATTCCAGGATCTTGACCCAGCGACAGTGAAGGAACGGCAATATATTTCCAAGTCAGGATGGTGAGTTGCTTGGAGGGGAACTTGGAGGTGGTGGAGTTCCCTTTTATCTGCTGCCCTTGTCCTTCTAGGTGGAAGTGGTCGTGGGCTTGGAAGGTGCTATCGGAGAATCTTTGGTGAATTTCTGCAGTGGATCTTGTAAATAGTGCACACTGCTGCTACTGAACATCGGTGGTAGAGGGAGTGGATGTTTGTGGATGTAGCGCCAATCAAGCAGGCTGCTTTGTCCTGGATGGTGTCAAGCTTTGAGTGTTTTTGGGGCTGCACTCATCCAGGTAAGTTGGGAGTATTCCATCACACTCCTGACTTGTGCCTTGTAGATGGTGAACAGGCTTTGAGTAGTCACAAGGTGAGTTACTCACCGCAGTATTCTCAGCTTCTGGCCTGATCTTGTAGCCTCTGTGTTTATGCGATGAGTCCAGTTGAGTTTCTGGTCAATGATAACCCCCAGGATGTTGTTAGTGCGGTACTCATTGATGGTAACACCATTGAATGTCAAGGGGTGATGGTTAGATTGTCTCTTGTTCGTGATGGTCATAACTTGGCACTTTTATGGCATGAATGCCACTTGCCACTTGTCAGCCCATGCCTGGATATTGTCCAGATCATGTTTCATTTGAACATGGACTGCTCCAGTATCTGAGGAGTTGCGAATGGCACTGAATGTAGTGCAATCATCAGTGAACATCCCCAATTCTGACCTTATGATGGAGGAATGTCATTGATGAATCAGCTGTAGATGGTTGGGCCGAGGACACTACCCTGAGGAACTCCTGCAGAGATGTACTGGAGCTGAGATGATTGACTTCCAAAAGCCACGACCATCTTCCAACGTGTCGGGTATGACTCCAACCTCCGGAGAGTTTGTCTCCGATACACGTTAATTCCAGTTTTCCTAGGGCTCCTTGATGCCACACCCGGTCAAATGCAGCCTTGATGTCAAGGGATGTCGATCTCAGCTCACCTCTGGAATTCAGCCCTTTTGTCCATGTTTGAATCAAGTTGTAATGAGGTGAGGAGCTGAGTGGCCCTGGCAGAACCCAGACTGGATGTCACTGAGCAGGTTATTGCTGAGCAGGTGCTGCTTGAGGACATCTTCTGTCACTTTATTGATAATTGAGAGTTAATTGAGAGTAAACTGGGGTGGTAATTGGGTGGGTTGGATTTGTCCTGCTTTTTGTGTACAGGGCATGATTGGGCAATTTTCCACACTGTCGGGTAGATACCAGTGTTGTAACTGTACTGGAACAGCTTAGCTGGGGGCGCAGCAAGTTCTGGAGCACAAATCTTCAGTACTTATTGCGGGAATGTTGTCGGGGCCCATAGCCTTTACAATATCCAGTGTCGTCAATTGCTTCTTGATATCACGTGGAGTATCCAGTGCCTCCAACCATTTCTTTATATCCCATGAAGGGAATTGAATTGGCTGAAGGTATCTGTAATGCTGAGGACCACTGGAGGAGGCTGAGATGGATCATGCACTTGGCATTCTGGCTGAAGATTTCTGCGAATGCTTCCGCCTTATCTTTTGCACTGATGTGCTGGGCTTTTCCGTCATTGAGGATGGGGATACTTTTGGACCCTCCTCCTTCAGTGAGTTGCTTAATTGTCCCCCACCATTCACTACTGGATGTGGCAGAACTACAGAGCTTAGATCTGATTTGTTGATTATAGGATTGCTTAGCTGTCTCTCTCACTTGCTGCCTATGCTGTTTGCTGTGCAGGTAGTCCTGTTTGGTAGCTTCATCAGGTTGACACCTCATCTTCAGATATGTCTGGTGCTGCTCCTGGTCCATGCCCTCCTGCACTCTCCATTGAGCCAGGAGAGGTTGATCCCCTGGCTTGATAGTAATGGTTCAGTGGGTGATATGCTGGGCCATGAGGTTAGAGATTTGTGCTGGAATAGAATTCTGCTGCTGTTGATGGTGCACAGTGCCTCATGGATACCCAGACTTGAGTTGCTAGATCTGTGCAAAGTCTGTCCCATTTAGCATGGTGATAGTGCCACATAACACGATGGAGGTTATTCTCAATGTGAAGGCAGGACTTCGTCTCCACAAGGTGTACGCAGTGGTCGCTCTTACTGATACTGTCGTGGACAGTTGTATCTGCAGCTGGCAGATTGGTAAGGATGAGGTCAAGTATGTTTTTTCCTTTTTTTTTTTGGTTCCTCACCACCTGCCGCAGGCCCAGTCTAGCAGCTATGTCCTTTCGGATCTGACCAGCTCGATCAGTAGTACTGCTGCTGAGCCACTCTTGGTGGTGGACATTTGAAATCCTTCTCCCCAACCCCAAGAGTATGGTTTATCTCCTTGCCATCCTTAGTGCTCCTTCCAAGTGTTGCTCAACATGGAGGAGTACCAATTCATCAGCTGAGGGAGGACAGTACATGCTAATTAGCAGGAAGTTTCCTTACTCATGTTTAACCTGAAGCCCTGAGACTTTGTGGGGTCCAGAGTCAATGTTGAGGACTCCCAGGGCAACTCCCTACCGATTGTATACCACGGTGTTGCCGCCTCTGCTGGGTCTGTCCTGCCGGTGAGACAGGACATATCCAGGGATGGTGATGGTGGTTTCTGGGACAATGTCTGTAAGATCTGGTTCTGTGATTATGACTATGTCAGTCTGTTGCTTGACTAGTCTGTGAGACCACTCCCAATTTTGGCGCTAGCCCCCAAATGTTCATGAGGGGGACTTTGCAGGGTTGACAGGCCAGTTTCCACTGTTGTCTTTTCCGGTGCCCAGTCGATGCCAGGTGATCCATCCGGTTTCATTTCTTTGAGACTTCGTAGTGATTGGTACAACTGAATGCCATTCCAGAGGGCAATTGAGAGTCAACCACCAGATTTTCCTTCCCTGAAGGATATCAGTGAACGAGATTAGTTTTTTTTCCTGACAATCGGCAATGATTTCATGGTGATCAAGAGATTCTGGACTTTTTTTATTGAATTCAAATTCCACCATCTGCTGTCGTGGGATTTGAACTCGGGTCCCCAGAACATTAGCTGGGTTTCTGGATTAATAGTCTAGCGATAATACCACTAAGCCATCGCCTACCCATTTGCTATGGATGCTGATGTATACCACTTTAGAATCTACTTTCAGATGAAAGGAAAGATTGGAAAGTGAACCTCCTCTTGAAGCAAGCCATAAAAGGTGAACTCTTAAGTAGATATTTATAAACAAAATATTTTTCTGTACACGAGAGAATATCATTGTTCAATTAATTCAATTGTGAATTATGAAAGCTTTCTTGCACCAATGAAAGGTGGCTGTAAAAGAAAACATCTCACTGTCATCATAATAGTTATCCATGCAACCATTTTAA
>JAHRHZ010000249.1:47743250-47788876 GCA_024137785.1 Ginglymostoma cirratum
TGCTTGGCTTGCTGTGTTCATCCAGCCCCACGCCTTGCTATCTCGGACAATGATGAAGTATTGGTTATGTATAAAAATGTGACTGTAACCATTTGTATCAGACTCTCCCTGCTGGATTGTCAGCAACTTGCACACAAGTAATAAAGAAGACATTGTTCATGCGATTTTGCCATCTGACTAGTTGTTTCTATGACAGAATGTGCTAAATGCCTTCCTTACCACCCTGTCTACCTGTGATGCCACTTTGAAGGAACTATGCACCTGAACCCCGACAACATTTCCCATGGCCCTACCTTTAACAGTGTAAGCTTCAAAATCTCCCCTCCCCCTACCGCATCCCAAAACCAGCCCAGCTCGTCCCCGCCTCCCTAACCTGTCCTTCCTCCCACCTATCCCCTCCTCAAACCTCAAGCCCTACCCCCATCTCCTACCTACTAACCTCATCCCGCCCCCCTTGACCTGTCCGTCCTCCCTGGACTGACCTACCTCCTCCCTACCTCCCCACCTACACTTACCTTTACTGGCTCCATCCCCACCTCTTTGACTTGCTTGTCTCCTCTCCACCTATCTTCTCTTCTATCCGCCTCCCTCTCTCTCCCTATTTATTTCAGAACCCCCTTCCCCTCCCCCATTTCTGATGAAGGGTCTAGGCCCGAAACGTCAAGTTTTCCTGCTCCTATGATGCTGCTTGGCCTGCTGTGTTCATCCAGCTCTACACCTTGTTATCTCTAAGTTCTGCCCTGGTTTGTTTTATCAAAGCACATCACCTCACCTTTATCTAAATTAAACTCCATCTGCCACAATTCAGCCTAGCTGATCGAAATCCCATTGTACTCTTAGATAATCTTCTTCACTGACCATTATACCACCAATTCTGGTGTCATCTACAAACTTGCTAATCATGCTTCCTATATTCTCTTCCAAACTGTTTATATAAATGACAAACAACAGTGGACCGAATTGCTGTTTATCTGCAAGATTTTCCCATCTGATGTGGAGCTATGCCTGGAGTGTTAATATTTTTCTTTTCTTTATAGGTGCTGCTTGTTGTTCTGTTTCTCCAGCTTTTTTTTTTGTTTTGGACAATTTGTGATTCATATTTGCATAAAAGAAAGCACTTCGAAATATATCATGCATCCAAACCTGCTGCGGGATCTGATAGATTTGAATTAATTAAGAGTGCATGTTCATTTATAGACGCAAATTGTGTGTGACTAATCTTCTTTTTGTGAAGTAACAGAGGTTTGAAGAGAGTGAAGTGAATGTTGTCTCTATGAACTTTAAGAAAGCATTTGAGAAAGTACACACAAACGCTAGCTGATAAAATTGAGTCTCTTGGAATAGGAGAGTTGGTGTCCATTTGGATTTTTAAAATTGGTTTAAAGTAAAAACAGCTAGGCCTGGCAAATGGTCATTGTAAGCGTCTTGAATGTTGGCATTAGATTAAAGTTTCAAAATTTGCTGATATCAAGTTTGAATACATGGCTGGCTGTATGTTACCAATCGATTGCAACAGAACGTAAGCTAATAGAATGGGCAGGCAACATGAATTTAATAAGAATAAATCTGACGAGATACACTTTGAAGCAAGGAGAAACCATATAAGTGGCATAACTCTAAAAGTGAGAGTAGGGACATGGACTTTCAGGCAAGTACATCTTAGAGGCAGCAAGACAACTTGAGAGAATAATTGCAAAGTATCTGAAATCTTGGTCTTGGTAATGTATTGATTACAATCACAGAGACCTAATGCTTGAACTTTAGATCAGCACCTCCTACCACATTATTGTGTTCAATTCTTTAGGAAGGGGTTCGGGGCCTTGGAAGTCCAGAGGAATGTTTTAGGAATAAGGGATTTTAGCTAACTGTTTCTTCAAATAAAAGTAATTGTTGGGATATCTTGATACAGGTTTACAAGATTTTGGAAGATTTATATCAGGTCAACAAATGGAAATATTCCCATTAGCTGATGGTACACGGCCAAAGGCAAAGTAATAAACTATTGAGCAAAAGATGTAACATGGATGTGAGAAGAAATTTTTGATGCAGTGAGTGGTAATGACCTGGAACTCATCGCCTATGAGGGCTGTAGTGGTGGCAACAAGTGATGGTTTTGAAGGAAATTGATTGATTTTGATTGATTGATTGATTTTATTGTCACGTGAACTGAAATACAGTGAAAAGTTTTGTATTTGAGTAGTACAGACAGATCACAGCAAACAAAGGATGTACAGATCAAAAAGACTTAGAGGCATACAGGTTACATTATTTGGGGCTGGAGACTCCATTCAACACCCTGATAACAGCCAAAAAGAAGTTGTTTCTGAAACTGCGTTCAGGCTTCTGTATCTTCTGCCTGACGGAAGAGGTTGTAGGAGATCGTTACCAGGATGTGATGGGTCTTTGATAATGTTGGCTGCCTTTCTGTGGCAGCAGGCATGTAAATGGAGTCCATGGATGGAAGGTTGGCTTCCGTGATGGTCTGAGCTGTGCACACCACCCCCTGTAGTTTGTTATGGTCCTGGGCAGAGCAGTTGCCATACCAGGCCATTATGCACCCGGACAGTATGCTTTCAATGGAGCATCTATAGAAGTTGGTGAGGGACCTTATGCACATGACAAATTTCCTGAGCTGTCTGAGGAAGAAGAGACGTTGTTGTGCCTTCTTGGCTGTCACTTTTATGTCGGAAGTCCAGGACAGGTCATCAGTTATCGTCACTCCGAGGAACTTGATGCTCTTCACACTCTCAACCCCAGTTCCATTGATATAGATGGGGTCGTATTCGCCTCCTTTCTTTCTGAAGTCAACCATCAGTTTTTTAGTTTTGCCGACACTGAGTGACAGATTGTTTTCATTGTACCACATCACCAAGCCCCCTACCTCCCTCTGTATTTTGACTTGTTGTTGTTAGATATGTGTCACTACAGTGGTGTCGTCAGCGAACTTGTAGATGGCGTTCGTTCAGAATTTGGTAACATAGTCGTCGGTGTATAGGGAGTACAGTAGGGGACTGAGGACACATCCTTGGGGGGGCTCCAGTGCTGAGTGTTATTGTGGAGGAGGTGCAGTTACCCATCCTCACTGTCTGCGTTCTGTGGGTCAGAAAGCTATGGATCCAGTTGCAGAGGGTGGAGCCGACACCATGGTCATAGAGTTTGGAGATCAGCCTGGAGGGGATAATGGTGTTGAAGGCGGAGCTGTAGTCAACGAGCAAGAGTCTGACGTAGGTGTCTTTGTTGTCCAGATGTTCCAGGGATGAGTGCAGGGCTAGTGATATGGCATCCTCGGCGTACCTGTTATGTTTGTAGGCAAATTGTACAGGACTGAGGCAGACTGGGAGACTGGAGTTGATATGGACCATGACCAGCCTCTCAAAGCACTTCATGATTATCAAGACCAGATCCACTGGGCAGTAGTCATTAAGGCACACTGCATGTGTTTTCTTGGATATGGGGACAATGGTGGTCTTCTTGAGACAGGTAGGGACTTTGGTTTGTGGGAGAGAGAGGTTGAAGATGTCAGTGATTCTCTCTGCCAGCTGGTCCACACAGGATCTGAGTGCTCGGCTGGAGACAATTTCTGGGCCCGTTGCTTTCATTGGGTTGACTCCCAGGAAGACCGATCTGACTTCTGAAGTGGTGACAGAGGGAACAGGTGTGTCTGGGGCTGTTGGGATAGGTGTTGTCTTTGGTTGAGGGAAATAAACTTGCAGAGCTCCAGGTTAGAACAGTAGAATCGGAGTGATTCTAGCATGGGCTAATTCTTAGAATGCCTGACTATACTCCATCTTACCATGGCTTTCGTTTTGCTTCACGGAATGGACCTTGCAAAACCCATGTTATTCTCAAAGATGCAAGTGAGGAATCAGGCATCTGAAAGTGGATTTTTTAAAAAGTGTTTACAGGGTGTAACATTGTGGGTTGGGCCAGGATTATTGCCCATTCCTAGCTGCCCTTGAGAAGATGGTGGTGAGCCACCTTCTTAGAAGTTGCAGGCCATTTGCTATAGGTGCAGCCACAATGCTATGGACATGTTCCAGGTTATTGACTCAGCAATACTGAAGGAACAACAATATATTTCCAAGTCAGGATATTGAGTGGCTTGGAAGGTACTTGCAGGTGATGGTGTTCCCATATTTCTGCTGTCCTTTGAGATAGCAGTGGTTTTAGGTTTGGAGAGTGCTTTAGTGAACTTCTGCAGTGTATTTTGTGGGTGGTACACACTGCAGCTGCTAGATGTCAGTGGTGGAGAGAGTGGATATTTGTGGATGTGGTGCCAATCAAGGAAGCAGCTTTGGTATTGAATGGTGCCAGTCTTCTTGAGTAGTGTTGGAGGTTCAGCCATCCGCAAAATTGGCAATTGGAGTGGTATGGTGGCTCAGTGGTTAGCACTGCTGCCTCACAGTGCATGGGACCCGGTTACAATTCCAACCTCGGGCGAATGTCGGTGTGGAGTTTGCACTCCCCCCCCCCCCCCCCCCCCCCCCCCCGTATCTGTATGGGTTTCCTCTGAGTGCTCCGGTTTCCTCCCACAGTCCAAAGATGTACAGGCTAGTTGGATTGGCCATGCTAAATCTCCCATAGTGTTCAGGGAAGTGTAGGTTAGGTGTATTAGCCATGGGAAACGTAGGGTTACAGGGATCGGTAAGGGGGTGGGCTGGGATGGGATGCTTTTTGCAGGGTCATGGTGGACTCAAAAGGCTGAATGGCCTGCTTTCATATTGTCAGGATTCTATGAAGTATTCCATCAAATGCCTAACCTATGCCTTGTAGACAGTGAACAGTCTTTGGGGAGTCAGGAGGTGATTTACTTGCTGCAGGATACCTAGTCTCTTACCTGCTCTTGTATTTTGTACATTATTTAAATTTCTAATCCAGTTCGGTTTCTGGTCAATGATAACACCACAGCCCCTCACCAGGAAGTTGACAGTGGGGTATTCAACAATGCTAATGCTATTGAATATGAAAGAGCAATGGCTAGCTATTCAGCACAAAAAAGACTAAATATTGCGCTTGGCTGATGCAAAAAATAAATACCTCAATCTCCAATAGCAAACCCACTGACTCCCACAGTTACCTTGACTATGTATCTTCACACCCTGCTTGTAAAGACTCCATTCCTTTCTCCCAGTTCCTCCATCTCCATTGCATCTGTTCCAATGATGCTAACTTTGTCAAGGGGAGCTCTGAAATGTCCACATTCTTCCTCAACTCAGGATTCCCCCCACTGTCATTGACTGAGGCCTCAGCAGTATCCGGCCCATCTCCTGCACTCATCCCTTCTCTTCCCTCCTACAATAGTGATATGGTCCCCCTTGTTCTCACCTACCACCCAACTAGCATCCACATCCAAAGGATCATTAGCCACCATTTCCACCACCTCCAGCAATATGCCACCACTAGACACATATGTCCCTCCCCTCTCTTGTCAGACGTCTACAGGGACTGCTCCATCCAGGACACCTTGGTTCACCCCTCTTCCACTCACAACACACCCCCCTCCACCCACAGCTGCAAGGCACCTTCCCTTGCAATCATAGAAGGTGTAACCTCTGCCAATTTATTTCCTCCCTCCTCACTATCCAAAGGCCCAAAACCCACCTTCCAGATGAAGCAGCAATTTACCTGCACTTCACTCAAAAAATGTAGTCTACTGTATTTGCTATTCACAATGTGGTCTCCTCTACATTGAGGAAACAAAGCATAGACTGGGTGACTTCTTCACAGAACATCTACCTTCTGTATGCAAAAAAAGACCCTGAGCTTCCAATTGCCTGCTGCTTCAACACACCACCCTGTTCCCTGGCCAACATCTCTGTCTTAGGCTTGCTGCGGTGTTCTAGTGAAACTCAGCACAAGCTGGAAGAACAACACCTCACTGTCCGCTTGGAGAACCTACAGCCTTCTGGACTCAATATCAAATTCAACAATTTTAGGGCTTGAGCACCTTTTCCCGCATCTTTACCCCAATACCCACAGATCAGGCCTTGTCATCATATGGGCTGTAACCAAAAATAGCTCATTGTCAGGTAAGGCAGCAGGATGCACTCGTAAATGTTAAAAAGGAGAACAGCACCTGTTTTATTCCCACTCAGAAAAACTGAGCTGTCCTTAGGACAGGTTCCTGTATAGCAGCGATACTGGACTCAGTTTAATTTTACTGTCTTTTGCTGAGACATTAGACTTGGTCTCTAAGCATCTGTTGCTATGGAAGCAAATATGGGAAAACTTGATGAACAGAAAAGTGTTTCTGATATCCTGATCATTGGAAATTTGCTGTTTGTTGCATCTTGAGTGCAGCTTGGCTGCCACATTTGTTTACATCATAACATTGCGGACACTCCAACAATATTTCAGTGAATGGAAATCTGCCGTGAAGACATCCTCATCCATTTAATAAATATTGCTGTCTAGAATCTGGGGGAAGCTTATGACAAAGCCTTTTGATAGGTTTAATCAAATAGGTGGTGTTATGCTCCACATAGAAACCCTGTTCTTATAATTTTGTACTCTCACACTTTGAAGGAGAGGAATTGAGAAGGACATTAAATTACTCCTTGATGCACAATCTCCACACTGTGACTCCACTTATTTAGGCCCTGCAGGGATCTTTTTTTGGACACAACTATTAGTTCACTTTTAAATTTAGCTTCAGCTCAAAATGAGCTGGTGCAATAGACTGTATATTGTATCAGAAATGACATAGCATTGCTTTCGTAATATCACCCTGCATTACAACTGGGACTCCACTTCAAAAGCACTCCATTGACTGTGAAAGCGTTTTGGTGAGTCCTGAGGCTGAGAGTAAATAAATGTAAATGTGTTTTTTCTAATACTGAGTGTGTGATTTCTCCAAATCTTAAAATAAAACTAAAATATACTCCTACAGTATTCGGCGAACACATCCAACTGAAGAATAAACACAGTGTGCCACATATACTTTCTATTTTTGCATGTGTGACAATAATTCTCAAGTACCTAGTAAAGCAAGAGGTAAAAACTCCAAGGTCACTCAAAATTTAATTTGACGAGAGACTTAGCATAATAATGAAATAAGCATTAACACACTAGATGAAGCATTCTCATTTCTAACTTTTTTATAGTTTAAACCTTTGAAGCAGATATTTAACTTGTACATGATGATCGTGGTAGCCCGTCTAAAAAGACAATCAAATTAGCTTGTCATGCTCAAGGCCACAAAATTGCCCTCTCTTTAAAAGTCTACTGCCACGTTCTACAGCTAGCCAAGATAAAAATAAAATGTCAGATTCAATTGTTGACATCCATATTAATTTACAAAGGCTGCATTATAGTTCCCAGGGAAATCTTGACATTTTACCTTGTATGTCAAAGCTCATTCTGAAACTACAAACATTTTATGTTAATCATTTTCCCATACAGTCACAAACTGCGCACTGATGTACAAAGGTCATCTGTCTTATTAAACTTGATCTTCACATTTTTTGCCTTCAGCATATTTCAGCTGGAACAATTTCAGTCAGAATTTGACGTCCCATCAAGGTTACCTGCTATTAAGTAACTGGATTACAAGAATTACCTTTATTCCCTGTCAGTAAAAAAAACGTATAAGTAAATATTGACAGCTTTAATCTAAAACTGCAAGTTGTATTTTGGTGTATAAACTGATGATGAACGATCCTAAATTGAAATTAAAACTAGAGAATAGAAAGATAATAACTTGAAACTCCTGGAGCTTTCCTGCTCCTCTGATGCTGCTTGGCCTGTTGTGTTCATCCAGCTCTACACCTTGTTTTCTCTTACTACTTACTGTACACTTTTTAATATGCACACATGCACATTAGTTACCATACAGGTACACAGCAAGTTACTCACTTTTCTCAAAATAAATTTGTATTCAATGGAAAATATATAAAGTATGCTCTAGGAGACCACAAGACCATAAGACCATAAGGAACAGGAGCAGAAATTAGGCCATTTGGCCCATCAAGTCTGCTCCGCCATTCAATCGTGGCTGAAAGTTCCTCAACCCCATTCTCCCGCTTTCTCCCCATAACCCTTGATCCCCTTGATAATCAAGAACTTATCTACCTCAGTCTTAAATGTACTCAATGACCTGGCCTCCACAGCCTTCTGTGGCAGTGAATCCCATAGATTCACCACTCTCTGGCTGAAGAAGTTTCTCCTTATCTCCATTCTAAAAGGTCTTCCCTTTACTCTAAGGCTGTGCTCTCAGGTCCTAGTCTCCCCTATCAATGGAAGCATCTTCCCAACATCCACTCTGTCCAGGCCATTCAGTATTCTGTAAGTTTCAATTAGATTCCTCCTCATCCTTCTAAACTCCAATGAGTATAGTCCCAGAGTCCTCAAACATTCCTCATATGTTAAGCTTTTCATTCCTGGGACCATTCTTGTCAACCTCCTTTGAACCCACTCCAGGGCCAGTACATCCTTCCTGAGATATGGATGGAGAGATTGAAGAGCATCATGAAAGACGATGAACGTAAATGAGATTTAATTGAATTGTTTAAAATGATTTGATAGAGGTGTTTAAAATGATAACAGATTTGATAACCTTGTTAGGGAGAAGCTGATTCCAAAGGCAGAGTGGTCAGTAAGCAGGTTTAAGATAATTGGGGAAAATGCAGAGAGGAAATGTGGACAATTTTTTGACGAGCCGTCCAGATCTGGAAAGTATTCCTTGATGAACTAATTCCAGCAGATTCAACAGGAATGTTCAAGGGGGGATTGGATAAATACTTGAAAAGGAGAGATTTGCAGTGAAAAGGCACGGATTCATTAGCTCCTTCAAAACGCTGCCACAATTGGCCAATTGGCCCCCTCCTGTATTTGATGATTCTATGATTTCCAAACATTAATCTGCCAAAACATTTTAGAAACATTTCATACACACTGTTCAAACAAAACTAAAATTAATATCCATTTTATCTCCAATTAATTCAGAACTTCCAAGCAGGAGATTTTGTGTATATCTCAAAAACACTTCAACCTCAAACTCACTATTAGCCTGACCGAAGTTTTGAAAGCATTTTTTTAAAATATCACAGAAAGGAAAGCAAATTCAGACACAAAATTAAAGAATAGTGTAGTCATGAAAATAAAAATGCTATTCACCCCTCTGAGGAAACCAATTGTAAAATCAAACCAACAGGAAAATACAGGATAGATAAAAATAATCTACTTCCACTGTTGCGATTCTGGAACTAGGGGCCTTAGTCTGATAATTAGGGCCAGACCATTTTGGAGAGATCTCAGGAGACACTTCTACACAAAGGGTGATAGATATTTCGAACTCCGTTCCACAAATGGCATTAAATGCCAGATCAATTATTAATTTCAAATCTGAGATAGATAAATGTTTGTTAAGCAAAGGTATTAAGGAATACATGTCAAACACAGGTACATGAAGTTAGGCTAGAGAGCAGGTATGATTTCACTGAATAGCAGAACAGCACTGAGGGGGTGAATGGCCTAACCCTTTTCCCATGTTCCTCGTTTAGCATGGTTAATATCTACTAATACAGCTCTTCGGTGCCTTTGGTCCAATTCTGACATTAAACAATTCTTATTTTTACTTAATACTTAGTTTCAAGTTTTTATGAGTGTAGTCAATTTTGATCTTCAATGTTTATGATACATTCTCACATCTCTTTGACAGATAGATGTTCAGCAAGGAGATTGTTTTTGCACTAACTGGTTGGTGTCATCTTACAGATGTTCAACCAAATCATGATTTGCAGGTCAAATTGCAGATGTCGCATATGTTATTGCTGTTACAGTTTCAGATGAAACACTGGCTTTGTGTTGTACTCATGTGTCTGGTAGGAATCTAATTCTGTTCTCAGATGTTGAGATTGCTTGATGGCAGGCACCTCTTCCTTTGGATCTATCCAGGTTTTTGTCCTCCATGAAATGGGAACCAACTTATAGCTCTGAGGTTGGCTTTCAGAGTGTCTTTGTATCTGAGTTTGGTCCATCCTTTGTTTCATATTCAAATACTCAGCTGGCTGTAGAATGCCACTTCCAGAATGCAGAAACTTTCCATGCAAACCATGGGGCAGACCCAAGCTGAGCTCTGATGGACACAGCCTCAGTACCAGGAATATGGCACCTTGCAAGAAAGATAGAATCAAACTTTACAACAGAGGCCCTTCAATCTGTGAAATTTGCTCTGGCACTAAATTACTCTTTGATGTGCATCCTCCACACTGTGACTCCACTTATTCATGCCCTGCAGGGATTTTTTTTGGACACAACTATTACTTCACTTTTAAATTTGGCAAAACAACAATAGTCCCACTGTCCAATGCTTGGTCCATAGCCTTGAATTTTATAACATTTCAAGTGCTCATCCAAGCACTTTTTAAAGGTTTGAGGTTACCTGCCTCAACAACATCTCAGGCAGTGCTTTCCAGATTTCCACCGCTCTGTGGGTGAAAGTCTTTTTCCTTAAATCCCCTCTAAACCTCCTATTTGTCAGCTTAAAATTGTGCTCCATTATGGAACCTTCATTTGAGGGGAACAGTCGCTCTCTATTCACCCTGTCCGTTCCCCTCATAATCTTATGCACTTCAACCAGATTCCCCCCTCAGCCTGCTTTGTTTTAAAGAAAGCAATCAAAGCTTATCAATCCTCTCTTTATAGCTAAAACAAATCTACTCTGCACCCCATCCAATGCAATCATATCCTTCCTATAGTGCAAAGACCAGACCTGCGCATAGAACTCCATCTGTGGCCTAACAAAAATTTTGTGCATAAACTCCAACATAACCTTTCTGCTCTTCTAATTGATTCCATGACTAATTAAGGCAGCTGTTCAGTATGCCTTCCTTACAACAGGACTAGCTTGTCCTGCCTCCTTCAGGGATTTCTAGACATGCAACCCAAGGTCCATAGTTCCTCTGAGCTATCTAGAGTCCTGCCATTCATTGAGTAGTCCCTTGATTTGTTACTTCTTCCAGACTGCATCACCTCACACTTTTCCAGATTAAATTTTATCTGTCACTGATCTGCCAATTTTACCAATCTCTCTGCTTCCCCCTTTAACCCAAGAGCTTCCTCCTCACTGTGAACCAACCAGCCGACCTTTGTGTCATCTAACGTGCCATGTTACACTCGATCTCATGTGCTTTTACCTTCTTTATCAGTCTCCCATATGGGACCTTGTCAAAGGCTTTGCTGAAATCCACGTAAATGATATCACTTGCACTACACTTGGTCACCTCCTCAAAACATTCAGTTAAATTTGTTAGGCATGACCTCCCTCTGTCAAAGCCATGCTGACTATCACTGATCAGATTTTGCCTCTCAAATTAACTGTGACCTTTAGACATTTCTCCAATAGCGTCCGTACACAGATGTGAGTCTCACTGATCTGTAATTCCTTTGTTTATCTCTACCACCTTCATTAATAAGTAGAACCCCATTCACTGACCTCCAGTGCTCTGGCACTCCCCCTGTGGCCAGAGAGGAATTAAAAATTTGGATCAGAGTCCCTCTAATTTTCTCCCTTGTGTCCCGTGGCAGCCTGGTTACAACACATCGAGACCTGGGGGTTTGTCCACTTTTAAGCCTGCCAAAACCAGCCAAGCCTCCTTAACTCTCTTTGTCTATCTGCTCAAGAATTTGACAGTTCTTCTCCCCGAATTCTGTCCCTACATTCTCCTTGGCCAAATATGAAGCATACGTTTAACGCCCTACCACTGTCTTCCAGCTTCATGCACAGATTTCTCCCTTGGTCCCTAATGCTCCTTACCCTTCCGCGAGTTATCCTCTTCTCATTCATATACTTGTAGAATATCTTGGAATTCTACTTCATTTTACCTACCAGACTCCTTTACATGCCTCTCTTCACCTACCTCCTCAGCTCCCGACCGCTCTCCTTTCCTAATTGCTTTCTAAAGTTATCCCCTGAACTTCCTATACTCCATTAGGGCCTCTGTTAGGTTGCTTCTGTTGTACATGTTAAAACATCTGTTTTACTTGTATCCAGTCCAGATTATTAGAAATCCTGATAGTTAGAAATTTAAGAGTGCACGTGAGTGGCCTTAGAAATGTCAGGAGTGGAATATGGGTAGAAAGAAATCCAAGGAAATTACCTTATCAATGTTAGTTATGATAGGCTTAGTAGGATGGTATGAGGGAAGAAGATTGAGAGTGTTTCTGTGTGTGGGCAAGAGTTTACATCAGTTTTAAGGATGAAAGGCTGACTGTAATTTCAGAAGAGAAAGCAAGTCCAGTTGAGATGGAGGATGAGAAGTCATTCAATGCAAAGCTTGAGGGAGTAAAAGAAAATATATGAATAAAATCACCATCCCAATTACCTTCCCAGCCCGACCCCCCACTCTCTCTATTTATTTCAGAGCCCCCTTCCCTCTCCCCCATTTCCGAAGGGCCCCGACCCGAAACATTAGCTTTCCTGCTCCTCTGATACTGCCTGGCCTGCTGTGTTCCTGCAGCTCCACACTGTGTTATCTGAATAAAAAAACTTGGTGTGTTACTTGGGTGAGCAGTCAAAAGGCTAGGATTTTGAAAGAAAGTTTTGAAGGGTGGAAAAAGATGAGATTCTCAAAGGAAGAGAACTTGTCAGAGAAGCACAGTGACAGAATTAGCTGTGATATAAAGTTAATGCCTATACGAATGCTCCAGGCGTGAGACAATGATAGACAGCATAATCAAACAAAGAAAATTGATTAAACTTCATTATCAGGAGTCATGAAGTCTTGCTTCAATTTTATAGGAGCTTGGTTCAATGGGGTCTGGAGTAATGTGTGCAATTTTGGTCTCCTTACTTCAGGAAGATATTATATTCAAAGAGGGAGCTTAATGAATGTTCTCCAGATTTGTTCCTAGATGGTGGGATTTTGTTCTATGAAGACAGACAATGAAGTGTGGGCCTGCATTCTCTAGAATTTCGAAGGATGAGAAAAGATTTTGTTAAAACCTACAAATACTTATGAGAATAGACAGGATAGGCGCTGGTAAAATGTTTCACCTGGTTGAAGAGTCTATAAGCAGGGTCACACTTTAAAAATAAGCCTGTGCACGGTCCCTCTGGGAATCACTGTTGATGAATATAAATGTTATGGTGGTGGAATTCCATTGCTTCAACAGTCAAATGCCATTAGGTCAGAGCAGGTTGGGGAAGTTGCTGTTTGAAACATTGTGTTCAGGCAACCGTTAAAAAAGAAGACCCTGGTGTGATATGACAGGAGAAACAAAAAAAATGTGAGTATGAGCACTTCTTGATGACAATCACAATGATCAGAGACGTGAAGCTGACTTCCTCTGATACTGTGTTGGTATTTTTATCCGTTGTTGAAAATCAAAAGCAACATCAGCCCTTTACCAGTAGCCAAATGAATTTCTACAATTAATAACTTCATAACTTCCCCTCTGCACACAATTTAAAATCAAATATTTTTGATAGGTTTTCTTCATTGTGATATTCAATATTTATTTCTTAGGAGGCAGAATTCCAGTTAATTAATCATTTCATCAGACTACGACATTTAAATCAAAATCATTTTCGCTTACAGAAATTTTGACATAAGGTCAACCCAAATATTAACTGTGCTGCCGGCTTTACAGACCTGATGAATATTTCCAGCATTTTCTTTCCCTTTTTCTTCAGCACTTAAACTCACAAATTTTTGTCAAAATCTCCAAATTCTAGTTACCTCTGAAGATTAGGCTTTTCTGAATTTTCAACAACTTCCAACAATGGGAACTGTTCTGAAACTATTTTTGAAAATAGTTATTTCTGAAAAAGGGTCCCAACCTGAAACATCAGTTTTCCTGCTTCTCTGATGCTTCCAGGCCTGCTGTGTTCATTGAACTCCACCGTGTGTTATCATGGAAATTCCTATTTGGAAGCCAGAACTTGAGGCCTGATTTATTTAAAGACTCAATATTAGAATGAAAACTATTTGGATTCATAAGAGTCATACAGCATGGAAACAAACCCTTCACTCCAATTCAACAGTGTCAACCAGGATTCCAAAACTAAACTAGTCCCACTTGCCTGTGTTTGGCCCTTTTCCCTCTAAACCTTTTCTATTCATGTAAGATAACAAGGTGTAGAGCTGGATGAACACAGCAGGCCCAGCAGCATCAGAGGAGCAAGAAAGCTAACATTTTGGGTCTCGACCCTTCTTCAGAAATCTATTCATGTACCTGTCTAAATGTCTTTTAAACATTGTAACTGCACCTGAATGTAGCACTTCATCTGGCAGTTTGTTTACTTCTTTTTACCTAGCTGATGTTTAAATAATGGTACAAACCAATTAAGGTCATAAGCTCGTGTTCTGAGGCAGCAATGACTACATGGGGGCTCCAAACGATTATTATAGCTGTATTTCTGCTCTAGCAGGCTCTTGCTGCCGTTCCTGCAGCTCTCACTGGGGGTCGTGACAATTTTCAAGAGTCAATATGGTGTCACAGTAGGAAAAGATTTAGGAATCACTGTTTCTGGTGTTTACAGTTTATTCATACAATTCTTAGAGGGGGAGTTCGAGTAGCTTGATACATGTGCAGTAAAGTACTTGTGCAACACCCTATTGATAAATAATAAAAGCAAAATACTGTGGATGTTGGAAATCTGAAACAAACACAGGGAATATTGGAGAAATGCAGCACATCTGGACCTGTTTGTGTTTGACCCTCCTGATAAAGACGGCCTCCTTTATCAGGTTAACTGAGTGAAAACATTAAAATTAGTTCATTTTCCATCAATTGCCATCAAATCTTAACTTCAAAAAAATATAAATCCTCTCAAATACTTAGCTGTGCCACAGTGTGTGAATTGCCTCCAAACTTCAAATACTTTTCTCCAAAAACATTTCTTTAAAAACTAGTTATATCTTTTCAAGAATGGGATGTCTAGAAATAATATGCATAAGAATTAACAAAGCTGCATATAGCTGTTATGCTGCCATCTCCCATACCTTATTGCCTTTTCTATCCTAATTTGCTCGGAATTTCCAATTGTTTTAAAAACATTTAATACAATTGTTGTATTTTTCCTAAATGTTATTATTTTTAGATCAACGTTTTCAATACTTTTTCCACGTTTATAAACTTTTATTACAAATTTTCATCAAAATAAGTTTATTTTCTTCAACTTTGCATTAGAGTGTACATTCTCATGGACTGTGTTGCACTCCCTTAAGAACGTTATCTTAAACAAATAAAATGAAACAAGGAACTATGGACGCTGAAGATCTGAAACAAAAACAGAAATTGCTTATGAAACTTAGCAAGCGTCGATGCATCTGTGAAGAAAAAGTGCCGTTAATGTTGAGTCCATTGACCCTTTTCAGAAATTATGTTAAACAATACTTTTACATTACAAACTGCTGATTGCAAATTTACACACAAAATACAATGCACTCTTACTTGAATATGAAACATTTTCATAGATAATATAATTAAGTTGTTAAAACAAAGATTTAAAATATGATCCACAAACAGTTAAGAGCTAATTTTGGGAGGAATCGTCTCTGAAGTTGAGGTGCTAAGTGCGGTTGTTAGCATATATGGCATTTTAGTACGTCTAAAGGCATAATTGGTGATAGATGGATTGCCCAAGTGACTTCCCATTATCTTGACACTGCTTTGTCTTGGAACTGCTCCTGGAACTGAATGTTCCTGGTTGTCATGGTGATGGACTCAGTAACAGTATATTATAGGAGGAAGGGTCATCATTCTAGGGAATAGCTTGTTTCAATTTTATTGGACAATGTAGTAGGAAAAACATACAAGTTTCTATTAGAATTTGAAAAGCTTACGTTCCTTTTCCCTCTACTGTTTTTTGTTCTCTTCTGCTGTTTTAACCTCAGGGGTAAAATCTGTATTTGTGACAAGGTCACATAATTTGTGCCTGGAACAAAAGTATTCATTTGAATAAAATTGTTTGCTTCACTAAATTAAGCAGAGGTTGCTAAAACAGACAGGATGGCATATTACTGGAATAAAATAACAATGTTTTGCATTGATCATTGGCTGCCCATTGTTTTGTGGATATCTACTTAGAGTCACATATTTCTGCCATAGGTCTTCATGTGACTGAACAGGCTGATTCTCGACTCACAGAGCTTTTAGCCCATGGGGCAGGATGGCTCATGAAGTAGTGGAATCTGCAGTGCAGGATTTGCTTCCTTTTCTTTCCTTCTCTGCTGTTGCTTTATCTCATCTTCAAAGTATTTGGACTCAATGCTTGATGCAACGTGATAGACAATTTTCTGCCATTTTGAGTAAGTGTTTGGCAGCTCCTACCAGTCAAGAATGTTACTAAGTGAGTTTCAGAGATGCTTTGAAGCATTCTCTTTGTCCTCCTATGGATTATTTGAGAGTTGGGATTTCAGGATTTAGTGGCGGTGGTGGGGGCGGGGGGAGACATTTTTCAATCACAGGGACATTTTGTTCTGTAGTTGATTTTGCAAGAATTTTGCCTGAATGCTTGTGGGGGTCACTTCAAGAAGAACATTGCTGTTTGTTTGATGGTCCTTCTATTGTATCTGGAGAATGGAGGAAAGAAGATGTTGATTAAATTTCTCAAGCATTCCTATGTGTCATTGATAATAGTCCAGTTCTCACTGAAATGCAGCGATATAGCAATAGCAAATGCTGTATGCACTCGAAAGTCAGTTGACCTGTGAAGGTCTTTTTTTCAAACGCAGTCTACCATATTACGCACAAAGGCCAAGCTGGTGTTGGATTTCCTTGTTTGGAGTGGCCTTTTGAGAGATGTGGCTGCCAACCTCTAGGAAAATGTTTAAGGAATTCTAGAGTGTCTCTTTCAATAAATCTGAGAAGTGGAATATTTGGCTCACTTCATGTGAGTTGATATGAATTTTGTTTTTGCAACGTTCAAAAGGACAGGCTATACCTTGTCTGTAGATCTGGGCAGAGAGAGGGCTTATAAATCTGGCTCAGAGCGGCAAGAATGCAGCAATCATAAGCAAAATTGTACATCACATATACCATATGATGGTCTGTTTAGTTTTGACACAGCAGTGACTGAGGATAAACAGTTTTCCATCTACGTAGTATTTAATATTTGCAACAAAGGGAGGTTGTTTTTTGAAAGGGGGCTTTTGTCTATTTGACCCTGGTTAATAGATGTAGCCCCGGTTGTCTCTAAACAGTTTCTCAGGTCAACAGGAAGTTGATCTCTCAGATTTTCTTCTCCCCACTTTATTGCTTCCGTCTTCTCTTTTTGTCTTTGAGTGTCATCCTTGAACTGTTAGAATGCTGTATCCTTGACACATGACACAATGTTGTTAAGATTGCTGTCAGAAGGATGTTGTTAAACAAGAAAGGGTACAGAAAATATTTACAAGGATGTTCACGGGAATGGAGGGTTTGAGTTATAAGAATAGGTGGGTGTGGCTCAGGTATCTTTCCCTGGAGAGTTGGAGGTTGAGGGTTGACCTTATAGAGGTTTGTAAAATCACGAAGGGCATGGAAGGAGTGAATAGCCAAGGGCTTTTTTGCAGGTTAGGGGAATCCAAAAGTAGAAGGCATAGTTTTAAAGTGAGAGGGGAAAGATTTGAAAAGGACTTGAGGGGTAACTTTTTCACGCAGAGAGTGGTGCATGTATGGAAAGCACTACTAGAGGAAGTGGAAGAGGTAGATATAATTAAAACATTTCAAAGACATTTGGACAGGCAAATGAATAAGAAAGGCTTAGAGGGAAATGGGCCAAACGTAGGCAAATGGGACTAGTTCAGCTTGGAAAACCTGACGGCCACGAATGAGTTGGGCTGAAGGGTCTGTTTCTGTGCTGTATGACTCTGTGAAAGACAATGGAAGCTGCTCATTTTTCTTCCAGGACGGCTCGTACAAACATGCAACTTAGAAGCAGGAGTCACTCATCTAGTGTCTTGAGACTTCTCTACAATTTAATCAGATTATGGCTGATCTGATTGTGACTTTTGCTCCACTTTCCCACCCATTGTTGATAACCTTTCAAACCCCTGCTTACCTAGAATCAATACAAATTTTTCCTTAAAAATATGCAAATACTGCAGTTGCTGATTTTGAGGAAGAGAGTTCCAAAGACTAATGATCCTCTGAGAGAATAAAAATCTCCTTTTCCCTACCATGAATGGGTGACTCCCAACATTTAAATTGTAACCTCTATTTCTGGATTCTCCCTCAAGTAGAAACAACTTCTTCACTTGTGCCTTGCTAAGGCTCAGGATCTTCTATGGCTCAACCATTTGACCTTTTACTCTTCTAAAGTCCAGTGGATACATACATAGCCCAGTCAATCCTTCCTCATAAGACAATCTTCCCATTCCATAGTGTACATTCCCTGAACAGCCTCCAATATATTCATATCATTCCTTAAACATGGAGACTAATATTATATATTGTACGCAAGATGTGGTCTCAACAGTGCCCTTTATAACTGAGGCATAATATCCCTAGTTTTGTATTCAATTTCTCATTGCAATAAATTACAGTGTTCTATTGCAATATTCTAACAGCTTTCCTATTTACATGTTGTGCTTGCAGATTTGCCTGTTACAATTGTTGCACTAGGCTACACAGATCCCTCTGCATCTCAGAGCTTTGCAATTTCTCACCATTTAGATAATAGCCCCTTGTACAGATCCTTGTGGGATACCACTCATTTTTGGGATGTGGGCCAGCATTTCGTTCCAATCAATAGAGTTGTCCTTCATAAAGCGAACGGAGCAGACAGCAGTTAAAAAGCCTGAAGAACTAACAACAGTACTGATCTGCTTGTAGAAGTTCAAAACAATAAAAGATCGTGAAACCTACTATAAAAGCTTATGTACAAACAGCATTGCCTTGTTAGTAAGAAAAGAAATTAAATGAATAAGAAGAAGCAACATAGGGTCGGAACAGTAACATCTGGTGACAAATGTCAAAATTGGGAGAACTGTCTCACAGACAGGTTAAGCAACAGCCTGACATAGTCATACTCACAGAATCCTACATTGCAGACAATGTCCCAGACACCACCATCACCATCCCTGTATACCTCCTGTCTCATGGGCAGGACAGACCCAGCAGAGGTGGTGGCACAGTGGTAGACAGTCGGGAGGGTGTTGCTCTAGGAGTCCTCAACATTGGCTCCGGGTCCCACAAAATCTCATGGCTTCAGGTTAAACAGGGGCAAGGAAACCTCCTGCTGATTACCACATACTGTCCTCCCTCAGCTGATGAATTGATAGTCCTCCATGTTGAACAATACTTGGAGGAAGCACTGAGGATGGCAAGGGTACAAAATGTATTCTGGGGGAAGGGGAGGGGGAGGAGGATTTCAAAGTCCACCACCAAGAGTGGCTCGGCAGCAGTACTACTGATTGAGCTGGTTGGGTCCTAAATGACATAGCTGCTAGACTGGGTCTGTGGCAGGTGGTGAGGGAACCAACAAGAGGGAAAAACATACTTGACCTCATCCTCACCAATCTGCCTGCTGCAGATCCATCTGTCCATAGCATTATCGATAAGAGTGACCATCGCACAGTCCTTGTGGAGATGAAGTCCAGCTTTCACTTTGAGAACAACCTCCATCGTGTTGTGTGGCACTATCACCGTGCTAAATGGGGCAGACTTTGAACAGACCTAGCAACTCAAGACTGATCATCCATGAGGTGCTGTGGGCCATCATCAGCAACAGAGTTGTACTCCAACTCAATCTGTAACGTCATGGCCCAGCATATCCTCCGCTCAACCATTACTATCAAGCCAGGGGATCAATCCTGGTTCAATGGAGAGCGCAGGAAGGCATGCCAGGAGCAGCACCAGGTATACCTAAAATTGAGGTGTCAATCTGGTGAAGATTCCAAACAGGACTACTTGCATGAGAAATAGCATAAGCAACAAGTGATAGACAGAGCTAAGCAATCCCACAACCAATGGATCAGATCTAAGTTCTGATTTCCTGCCACATCCAGTTGTGAATGGTGGTGGACAATTAAACAACTCACCGGAGGAAGACCAAAAGAACTGTGGATGCTGTAAATCAGGAACAAAAACAAAGTTGCTGGAAAAGCTCAGCAGGTCTGGCAGCATCTGTGGAGGGAAAAACAGAGTTAACTTTTCGTGTCCGGTGACCCTTCCTCATCCAGAAGTGCCAAGGAGATGATCCATCTTGACCTCCTCCAGTCGTTCCCAGCATTACAGATTCCATTTTTTAGTCAATTCGAGTCACTCCACGTGATAATAAAAAACAATTGAAGACACTGGATGCTGCAAAGGCCATGGGCCCTAACAACATTCTGGAATGGTACTGAAGACTTGTGCTCCAGAACTTGCTCATCCCCTAGCCAAGCCGTTCCAGTGCAGTTACAACATCAGCATCTACGCGACAATGTGGACAATTGCTGAGGTATGTCCTGTACGCAAAAAGTAACACATATCCAATTACTGCCCTATCAGTCTACTCTAGATCATAAGTAATGCTCCTCATATCTAAGTGCAGTTCTGACTTCTGCAACTGGGCACAAGAAACCTGCTGTGTAAACATTGTACAATTGCATTATATTAAGTACCGTAATGGAGAGAGCAAGATGTAATATAACAGGTTTCAGAAAAATATATTGACAACTTCATCAATGATCTTCAAACATCTGTCAGAATTTTCTCAGAGATTTACAACCAGAATGGACTGAAGACTGGTTGTCAGATGTTATAACATATTTCTTTCAAAGATGTTGCAATCAAAAGATAATCTCACATTGGAAAGGGCGATGCAGGGTGTGGTAGAACCTTAAAATTGAAAACAGCAGAATATTCCAAATTAAAGCCAACCTAGTTCAAGAAGATTATCAGACTTTATCAACTTTCTAAGGTGTGAGAATAAAGCAAGACATCACACAATAGACCATTAAAGAGTCTTCCTATCTCCTCATATGAGAACTCACTGTTCCAGACATGCAGTGAAAGAAAACACCACGTACAGAAAATGTCTGAGCTTAGCCTGCTATTGCAGCTTTTGTAAGAAAGTGGGTTCAAAAATGAGAGACAATCTTTGATTAGAAGAAATAATCATACTTACTTGGACAAGGTTAATATCATTTTGCAAAAGCCTTTGGATGACATCCCACATTTCTAAGAAATATGTTCATCGGAATACTTATCCTTATATGATGATAAACAGACTTTTGAAGACACAACTCAACTTTTCCAAGGGAGATGGCAAGAACTGCAGATGCTGGAGTCAGAGGTAACACAGTGTGAAGCTGGAGGAACACAGCAGGTCAGGCAACTTCAGACGAGCAGGAAAATTGACGTTTCAGGTCCGGATCCTTTTCTGAAGAAGGGTCCCAAACTCAACATTTCCAAGGCCTGGTAGACGAGTTGTTTGAATCAATGAAAGAGTGATGATGTCGTTCCAAGTTAGGAAAGTGTGTGGCTTGAAGAGAAACATTGTTGGTGGTGCTGATGCTCCCTTTTGGTGTTTGATTATCTTTCTAGATTGTAGAGGTCATAGGATGGAAGGTACTATCAAAGGAGCCTTAGTGAGTTGCTATAGTGTATTTTGCAGATGGTACACACTGCTGCCACTGTGTCGCACTGGTGGATGAAGGTACTGCTTAGGTTTGTGGTTGAGGTGCCAATCAAGTGGTTACTTTGTCAAGGATTGTGTTGAGCTTCTTCATTTTTGTTCGAGCTGCACCTATCCAAGCAATAGAAAATATTCTACCATACATCTGATTTGTGTATATGGTGGACAAGATTGTAGGAGTCAGGAAGTGAGTTACTTGCCACTGAATTTCCAACCTCTGGCTTGCTCCTGTAGTATTCTGTTTGCATGACTGTTCTGGTTCAGTTTCTGGCCTATGGTGACCTCCTGGAGGTTGGTGCGGGAGGATTGAACTATTTTTCAAGAATTAATTATTTTGATTTGATAAAGCAAGTGTGTAATTAAAGCATGAACAAAAACAAAGTCACAGGAATAGCTCAGCAGGTCTGGCAGCATCTGTGAAGGAGAAAACAGAGTTAACTTTTCTCAGAACTCAGATGCTGAGCTTTTCGGGCAACTTTGTTTTCGTTCTTGATTTACATCACCCGCAGTTCTTTTGGTTTTTATTTAGGAATTAAAGCATATTTTATTTCATTATGCTTAGTAGTAAGAATACTTTGTGAATCGAAAAAAGCCATGTGGCCAGGATCAAAAGTATGGTTATGGCCTAATTTTTCGTGGTTGTTTTATGGCTTAAGCTCATATATACTATGGCAACGTTTTGACATAAAAGGCTTTTATTTAAAGAAACAGCATGTTTTATATCAACTTTTTCATAACTTCAAGTGTGTAACCAATCTCTTGAAGAACAAAAGAAGACTTATGGTCTCTGGAAGGTATCATGTAAATTTGTTTTAGATGACAAATTTATTATACAGTTGCACATTTTTGTTTCGATAAAGGATATTGATAAATTTTGGAAAACATACAGATGTATTAGCTACTACATTTTGATTATAGTTAATCACTGAGAGATGGCACTACGTACACTCATGTGTATGAGTTGTTCATTGTTTTTACATTATTTTGATAATAATCTTTCGATTTGGTAAGATAAGAGGAACAACTTTTTTTTAAAAAAAGAGTTACATTCACAAAGTGATTGGTATGTCAGAGAATGAATGAGGTGGCAAACAATAGGAAGTGATGTCATTAAGATCTAGTCATAGAGTCATAGAGTCATAGAGCACAGAAGCAGTCTCTTTGTTCCAAGTCATCCACGCCAACCAGACACCCCAATCTGACCTAGTCCCATTTGCCAGTGTTTGGCCCATGTCCCTCTAAATCCTTCCTATTCATATACCCATCCCACTACATCTTAAATCCTGTAACTGTACTTGCCTCCACCACTTCCTCTGGCAGCTTGTTTAATACATGCACCACCCTCTGCATGAAAAAGTTGCCCCCTAGGACCCTTTTAAATCTTTTCCCTCTCACCATAAACTTATGTTCTCTAGTTGTGGACTCCCCCACCCCAGGAAAAAGACTTTGGTTATTCACCGTATCCATGCCTCTCATAGTTTTATAAACCTCTATAAGGTCACACCTCAGTCTTCCCAATGACCATTGCATTTAAGTAAATCAATCCAAAATTATTCAAACATGAACGAGGTAATCCAAGTTTGACCCATGAACCTTTCACGCACTGTTCATGCACTAATAAGATGCTTGGAATTCAGAATGATTAAATTCTCTCTGCTTGGAGATGGTCATTGTCCATCACTTCTGTGGCACAAATGTTACCTGCCACTTATCAGCTCAAACCTGGATCTTGTCTAGGGCTTGCTTCAAATGGACATGTTTGTTTCTCATATTCGAGAAATCATACATGGTGTTGAACATAAATACTGACCACAAATGACTGTAGAGCTGCTGGACCTCTGAGTAACTTTGAGCTCTCAAGGCGGCTGTTTATCTCAGGTCCCGACCCGCATCAACTTTCCCGCTCCTCTGATACTGCCTGGCCTGCTGTGTTCCTGCAGCTCCACACTGTGTTATCTCTGTTTATCTCAGGTAGTTCACTGCCCAATTGGTAGTGAATCACATTGGAGCTACAACAAATGGTTATAGTGGTGTTGCTTGTCAGTGGATTGGGCAAATTCTGCATTTGTTAAATTCAACCCTTACGTTGGTTTACAACCTGGTGAAACCCTTTATTCTGACTCCAGAGAACTAATCATGCAATGCAGTCAAATCTGGAGGTGGGGAAGCCTGAAAACGGGAGAAAAATCCTATTTGTTCAGTTCTACTGTAGTAATTGTAACAAGGTTAGCCAAGTGGACATCGAAGATTATGAGTTAACAAAGTGTGGAACTGTACAAGCACAGCAGGCCAGACAGCATTAGAGGAACAGGAAAGCTTCCCTGCTCCTCTCATGCTGCCTGGCCTGCTGTGTTCCTCTAGATCGACACTGTGTTATCTCTGACTCCAGCATCTGCAGTTCTTGCTATCTCAAAGAACATGCATTCCCTGGTTGGGGCTGCTAATCTGGTTTAATTAGGGACCCCTGGCTGACAGATAAAAATAGGGGTGACAGACGTCTTGTTCACTCTAAGAGCTGGCTCTGAGGAGCTAGTTCAGTGTTAAGGACTTTCCATTTGTAAATAAAGGGTGACATGGTGATGGACTACCAGCCTCTGTGGAGTTATTTTAATAGCAATGAGAGAAAAACATGCTCCTGAAGAAATTTGCTTGCAAAGTCGTCTTTGGGAAGTTTGATTTGTTCGATCCTGCCACAAAGACTGGGCCCAGCCTACGAAAAGAATTTGTTATTTTTTTCCCGGTAAATGACATTGAGGCAGATGAAAAGCAACAAGTAATTCTCTTAACAGTTTGTGGACCCACAGCTTTCTCAGTTATTAGAAGTCTAGATTTCTCTGAGGTATTAGATAATAGAACTTTTCAAGAGTTGACGGATTTAGTTAAGGAATGTTATGACTCAAAGCCTCCTCTAACTCTGAGATGCTATTGATGTTACTCATCAGTTGTGAACCAGGAGAATCTGTATCGGGATTTTTGACCAGATTAAGATGACTTGCAGAAGCATGTGATGTTGGTTTAACCCTTAAAGAAATGCTGAGAGACCGTTTAGAATGTGGGATGAATGATGAAATGATGCAAAAGCACCCAGAAGCTGAAGCCCAACTGGACTTCAACCAGGTACTACAATTGGCTTTGTCATTGGAAAATGCGGCAAGTGGATCATATGAGTTGCAGGGTATTCCAATGGAAATGGACACCCTCAAGAGGCCAACTGAGCCTGGGGGGACACCATTTGAGTAAAGTCCATTGCATAGCCTCAATCAGGACGTATCCTGAACAAAGGGATCCCAGGTTAGCTCACAGAAAAACCCCAAAACAAAACCAAACCTCAGCCAAATTGTTGAAATTTTCTTTAGATTCTGGGCCGCCAAGCAATTGTAAATGCTACTGGTATGCAAACTTGAGACAGGAAAAGAGTACCACTAGACCAAAGTTGAGTAAGATAATTCATTGGCTGGTATCCAGGAAAGGGCACACCCTGGAAAGTCCACCTGCATCTGGTTTGGAACAGTTAAATTGCTTAGCAACATGCAAATCATAAACTATCAAAATAAACACCTGGATAAATGGTCACCCGGTTCTAATGGATGTTGATGCCGGTGCAGCTGTTTCAGTGTTCTCAGAATCGGTCTTTACCAAAATTCACTCTGTACTCCAACCATTAAGATTGGACGAGACCTCAGCTAGACTAAGAACCTATACCAGGGAACCTTTACAGATTAAAGGTACAATTTTGGTTCCGGTTACTTATGAGACGCAGCTGGTTCAGTTACCACTGATTGTACTAAATGGCTTGGACACAAGCTTAATGAAATTGGTTGAGAAAGATCCATCGAGATTGACTCCACATTTTTCAATTAGGAAATGGTTTCCTGAGTGAAGTCATATTTAAATGTCCGGACATTTTTCAGGAAGGTCTAGGGACTATTGAAGGGGCCAAGGCCACTTTGTATGTTGACCAGGAAGCAATTCTACAATTCTTCAAGTCCCGCCCAGTGCCATTTCCCTTATCCCCAAAGTAAAGGCAGAAATCAGGAGGCTGGAAAGCCAAGGAATCACTAAACCAGTAAAGTTTATGGAATGGGCAGCACTGGCCATTCAGATTGTGAAGCCTGACATGTTGGTTTGCCTTTGTGGAGATTTTAAACAAATAGTAAACTGCTTTTCACAGCTGGATAAATACCCACATACATGAGTTAAACACAAAGGTGGCAGGGGGACTGTCCTTCATGAAGCTGGACATGAGCAATTCCTAATAGCAATCATAGTTAAATGTGGATTCCCAGAAGTATGCCACAATTAATTTCCATAAGGGTTTGTACCAACATGTGAGACTGCCTTTTGGGGTATCATCACCCTCTGCCGTTTTTCAGTGGACGATGGAGAACATTATACAAGGGCTACGCCAGGTCACAATTTATCTAGATGACATGCTAATTACAGGAAAGACCAATAAGCAGCACTTAGAGAACTTGGACATTGCTCTCCCAGGCAGTTGCACTCCTTAGAACAGCGAAATGTATGTTCCAGGCACCCCAAGTGAGTGACTTGGGCTACAGGGTCAACAAGACCGGATTACTCCATTTGGAAGATAAAGGGAGGGCGATCAAAGATGGCCCAGCTCCCATGTCTGTACTGGACCTTAGGTCTTTCCTTGGGCTAGTGAACTGTTACAGAAAGTTCATACATAACCCAGCCTCCATCCTGGCACCTTTCCATCAACTTTTTAAAAAGGGTCAGCCTTGGAAATGGTCGTGAAGCCAAGTCATAGCTTTCAGGGAAATGAAGAAACAGCGATCATCCTCTAAGGTGTTGGCACACTATGATCCCAAATGAGATCTGGCATTGACATATGACGCCTCCATCTACAGCATCGGGGTAGTATTAGCTCGTAGGTGGCCAAATGGAGAGGAATGTCCAATAACATATGCATCCAGGTCTTTGGGTAATGCAGATAGTAAATAGGGTCAGATAAAGAAAAATGCTTGCCAGTCATATTTGGAGTCAGGAGGTTCCACTAATACTTTTACACATGTAAATATGTAATAATGATAGAGCACAAGCCCCTGCTAGGTCTACTTAAAGATAACAAAACAGTGCCGCACCATAGCTTGAGGCCAAATTCAGCGATGGGCTCTAATATTAAGCACATTCAATTACAAGTTGGAACTCTGTCCGGGAGGCTACTTAGCAAATGAGGATGCATTGAACTGCCTCCTTCTGGCAGATACACCACCTGTAGTACTGCCACTGGAACAGCCTGTAATAAGCTTACATTTTCTGGACACACTTCCAGTCACAGTTGACAATATCAGACTTTGGACAGAGGGAGAGATCTAGTCCTGGCAAAACTGAACCAGCTGGTGGTGACGGGGGGTACCAAAGGTTTATCACAACCAGAACTAAAACCTTTTTGGACCTGGAGAGATCAGATCACAGTACAGGATGGCATAATATTATGGGGAGCAAGAGAGATTGGCCTGAGCAAAGGTCATCACCGGATACTGAATCATAGAATCATAGATTCTATGTAGAATCTATCATAGAATCCCTACAGTGTGGAAACAGGCCCTTCGGCCCAACAAGTCCACACCGACCCTCAGAGCATCCCACCCAGAACCTATCCCCCTATACCACTCATCCCTGGACACTATGGACAATTTAGCATGGCCAGTCCACCTAACCTGCACATCTTTGGACTGTGGGAGGAAACCGGACAACCCAGAGGAAACCCACACAGACACGGGGAGAATGTGCAAACTCCACACAGACAGTCGGCCGAGAGTGGAATCTACTCTTATCCAGGGGTTTCCAAAACAAAGATGTTGCCAAAATGTTATGTTTGGCAGCCAGGATTAGAAGCCAACTTAGCCGTGTTGGTGGGACAGTGCCCAGAGTGCTTACAAGGCTAAAATTTACCACTAGCAGCTCCTCCACATTTGTGGGAATGGCCATGTAAACCCTGGGCTCGGTTAGGTGTTAACTATGCAGATCCTTTCATGGGCTCAATAGGCTGTAAAAGTATAGAATTCATTTCTCAAACACAAAGATGATGATTGAAAAGCTGCCCACATCTTTTTCTATACACAGAAGTGCTGGTCACAGATAACATGCCATCGTTTACCAGCAGGGAATTTGAATAATTTCTAATGCCGAATGGTATTTGTCATATAAGGACAGCTCCGTATCATCCATCATCCAATGGTCTGGCAGAAACAGCGGTCAGACTTTGAAGATAGGCTTAAAGAAACAGCCTACAACATCACTAGGTACTAAACTGTCCTGGTTCCTATTTGATTATAGGACTACCCTTCCTGCAACTACAGGGATATCTCCAACAGAGTTGCTAATGGCCAGAAGACTCCGCACCAGGGTAAATCTGGTCTTCCAAGATCTGGGTGGAGAGGGAGAGTGAAATAGCATCAGGAACGCCAATGCCAGACACAAGACACTGCTAAATGAGACAGTTTACTTCAGGTGACAAAGTTTGGTATAGCAACCATGGGGATGGCCCTGCATGGGTAAGAAGCATGGTCAATGTGAGGTCAGGTTCAGTGGTGTAAAAAGTTTGGATAGATGCGACGGTCCTGAACAAGCGCATGGACAATATGGAAGTTGCAAACTTGCAAATGATATGGGAGCAAAACATGCCCGGCTCCTCAACTGCATTTCCTACTGTTTTGGAACCCATGAGGTCTCCATCTCCATCAAATCTGAGATGGACACAGCAGATGCTGCTGCTTTGATGCCATTGCCATCTGGAGAGGAGAATGAATTTCTTCCAAGATGCTACAGCTGTAAGAGGGGATATCCTATGCATTACATGCCACTCGTATCAGAAAATTGGAGGAATCTGACCCACTGCTAAAATGCCCAGAAGGAGCTAAAAGAAAAAGAACTGCCTATGTCCTCAGACTCAGAGAGGGAGGGATGCAGTGATTGTAATGAGGTCAGCCAGGTGGGTCTCATAGAATATGAGTTCCCTGATTGGGGCTGTTGACCTGGTCCAATCAGGCAGTCCTGGCTGACAGATATAACAGAAGTATCAGACATCCTATTCACATTGGGAGCTGACTCTGAGGAAACTGGATTAGTGTCAAGGACTCTCCACATGTAAATAAAGGGTGACTGGAGATGAGATATTGGCCTCTGTAGAGTTATTTCACGACAACCTGTTCCTGCCTTCACAGGATTCTGCAGGAAGCTGTATAATTGCAGCATTGGCAACCTGAATGAGTATAGAGGTTAGTTGGTTATGACTATTCAGTTGGAAAATCACCAACCTGAGGTGTTGACTCCATTCCTGTGTCCAATCTGTCCTGTTTAATATTTACAACTTTTATAGTTATTATTGTGGCTTAATTAATGGAATCCTCCTGATGTTGTACGGATTTTCAAGCCAGTGTACGAGATACCCAATAAACTATCTCACTATGTGAAATGGTAGTTACGTCCCTGCAATAAGCCATGTAGCCATCATATCCAGATGTTCCATACGATGCAAAAGGCGCCATGTAAATATATGGAGAAATGCAGCTGAACCTTTAGTGTGCTGGATTTCAATTATCATGTGACCTCTACCTCTGTTGTCTGGGCCTTTGTATGCAGTCAGTGAGAGCTATTAAAGGTACATCCCTGAAAACAGAGTGTGAGAGTAGTGAAGCTGAAACTGTAAGGTTTTTCGGAACTATAAGAGAGCCAGCTACTGAAAGAAACAGTGAGGGACAGTTAAAAAAAGGAACAATCTGTGACTTCCAGTTACTGAATGAGTCAAAGTGGCTCTGCACTTTCTACTCCTTGCTATTGTAGGGATGAAAGGAGAAATGACGCAGGATTGGAACTTCTTCCATCTGAGTGGCAGAACAATGAACTACCAACTTAATTAAATTGAAAACCTGAATGTTTAAGAGTAGCAGCTTTATCTGTAGTGCTGGGGAAAGGTTGCTACAAGCTTTATTTCAGCCTACACTTCACTAAAGAATAGGAAAGTCAGTTGAGAGTTTTTTTTAGGCTTTGAAGAAACACCCTGAAAATTAAAGTATCTTATGAATGTTATTTGGTCAACATCAGAGTGCGTGTTGAGAGGGAGACCATTGATCAATATATGATTGCATGATGTATTTAGTTGAGTCCTGAGAGTTTGGTCAACTGAAAGATGATCTCACTAGAGATAGACATAGAAGAGGATACTGTGAAAGTATGCCTGCTGAGAGAGGAGGATCATACTCTCAGGAAAAAAATACTGATGTGCACAGAAGGTCTGAGAATATCAGTCATGACTGCAGCATATTGATGGAAAAACAGACAATGTTGTATTAAGCCGATAAAAATTCCGGGTCAAAAGAGAATAACATATTTGAACTAAAGAAGAAATATTTGTACAAAAGCCAACTGAAAGATTAAGGTCAGAGCGTAAAAAATAACCAATGTGGTGAACATTAAGTAAAAGGTAGGGAAGCACATCCAGTGTGGGGACAGCAGTGCTCCAATTTCAAGAACCTGAATGATTTTCATGCAAGCTAGAAAGGAACAATGCAAACCTGTACACATGATTGTTGAAGAGATGTTAGCTGATGAGTCAGACAAATCTACACGATACTGTAGGCTGATATTGTTAGGTTGAATGGTGATAATTGTTTTGTGACTGTCAAAATAATGGCAGCAGAGGGAGAGCAACAAATAAACAGGGAGAGTTAGGTAGACACCATTGCTTTATGCCACATTATGAACTTCACAGATGTCTGCAGAATGGCTCAAGATGTTACACCAATATTGAGGCCATGATGGAATAGCGTGAAGAGGACAAACTGGGCTCAGAGCCCAATACAATAGACAGAATATAAAAGATCCAGATGGTGGACATTAAGCAAAAACCACTCATGTCAATGGGAGTAATTATAAAGCTTGGACTAGTAAATGTGCCAGAAAAAGTTTTCAGCGCATCTCGGGCCACTCCCACTAAGACATTAATTGGTGAATAGATCCTAGAAGGTTACAAAATAATTTTACAGATCTTCCTCGTGAATACTATCTTGAAGTGGATTATCATGTGCGAACAACTCAGGAACTACCCAGGAGAATTTCAACTGTCTTCAGCTGCCCAGAAAGTCTAGCTGGAAGAGCTAGCAAAGAAGAGAGTAATGGAGAAAATGCCCTTATTTGCTAAAATTAGAGAAGTGTTAAGGAAAAGTCATAGATATTTTCACTAGCATTAAACAGTTACTAAACATTTCCAACCTTTAAGTTCTACCTTTTTTTCATTTGTCTTAGCTCCGATTAATTTTAATCCATCAAAAGAGATGTTATTTCTTTCTGTTCACTTTTTAACAGATGTGATGTATTGAAGCATACCATGATTTAAAAAAAGCCAATTGCTCTAATATCAGAGATAACAAGGTGTAGAGCTGGATGAACACAGCAGGCCAAGCGGCATCGGAGGAGCAGGAAGGCTGACGTTTTAGGCCTAGACCCGAAACGTCAGCCTTCCTGCTCCTCTAATGCTGCTTGTCCTTCTGTGTTCATCCAGCTCTACACCTTGTTGTCTCAGATTCTCCAGCATCTGCAGTTCCTACTGTCTCTGCTCTAATATCAGATTGGGTTCTTTGTTCTCCTGAGGTAAACTCGGAGACCATCCAATGGTCAAGCAAACTCGTGGTTGATTGTATTCAACCTGAACTTGAGTATTTGTGATGTGGCCACAGTCCACCTTTGCAGGTTTTATGAGGTAGTTCAAAATTTTATTAAGTTCATAGGAACACCTACTAAGAAAGTAATTTTAGGAGAGAGATTTCCAGCTTCTGGGATGCCTTCCTTACTGAGTACACAAGTTTGAAAAACTGTTGACTTAATTCCTTGTTAAAGCCACATGGTAAAGTTTACAACAGAGAAAATATCTAAATTGTTCCTTATCTTCCAATTTTTCCATTACAGTCTTTAAATATAATTATGTAGTTTGTAATGATCCTAGTTAACAGTACACCTGGACAATTCAAATCCAAGGATGAAGTCCAGCTTAGCAGATCATATTTATTTTTATTTAATTAGTTGACATGGTAGTTAGTCACTGAAACATATTCAAATAAAGCTGCAGATTTTCTTTAACAACAAAACAAATTTTATTGCGCAAAAGAAATATAAAAAGTACACACTAACAAAATGTAATGGCAATTAGAATGATCTCAAAGCGCACAAGAAAACAAAGTTTTAATCTATTTTCCACCCTACTGTTACAGAAGCTCAAGCTCAGAGAAATACGCGCCTATCCTAACTCTTTAACTGACATCTTACGATTTCTTTGCCCTTGACTGTGAATAATTCCATAAATCATTTCCAAGTCTGCTGGTATGAGGTTTTCATAAATCTCTGAGCCTAAATTTTCTCAGTTCTAAGAACCTAAAAATTTTGAACCCAGCGCTTCTGGAATGAAGGTTTCACAAATCAAATTCTTTCGTTACAGTGACTTGTGCCCTCAACTGCACTGAATCCTCCTGGATAGAATCTAAACTGCCTTCTAAAATCAACTCTGGTGTCTGAACTGAATCACAATTTGCTCATCCCAGTTTCATCTGAACTGGCAACAAAGCTAATGTTCTGTCTGTCATAAATGTAACATTTTTTCTATTAAAATCTTAATGGTCTGCAGTCATTCACTCCTTCACAAAATTTTGGATTTAATCACTATTCTAAAGAATTCTCTGATCTCATATTTTCTTAAACTAAAAATCCTTCACAGAAGTAATCAACAACCATTTGTTGTGTCTTGAAATCCAAATTCCAAAACTGTTAGTATGTCTAAATTATTCACTTTTTTGAGATAATAGGAACTGCTGATGCTGGAGAATCTGAGATAACAAGGTGTAGAGCTGATGAACACAGCAGGCCAAGCAGCATCAGAGGAGCAGGAAGGCTGACGTTTCGGGCCTAAACCTTTCTTCAGAAGATGGGTCTAAGCCCAAAACGTCAGCCTTCTTGCTCCTCTGATGCTGCTTGGCTGGCTGTGTTCATCCAGTTCTACACACCTTGTTATCTCTTATTCACTTTTAATCTTAGTTTCCAATGCTGATCAATTTCTGCTACTTTAATTCCTCTCTTAATGTTCTAGTTGCCTCATTTAAAAATGTGAAGTTAAATTAAACATATTTTCCAGTATTCCCAGGAAGTCATTCTCTCATCCAGGAAAGTTTCTTCCCAATCTCTAATGGGTTTTTCCACAGTCCTCAATGAAAATCTCCTGCTTCAATCTTGAGCAAGCCTCTTCCTGATCATGTTTCTCTCCAGTCTCTGTTACCTGGATGTGGAAACAATGAGATGATACTTTTGGCCATTATTGACAAAGACAGAAACAAGCCAATGAGTAGCTTAGCAAGCAAAGTAGAAGTTAGTCACCAAGTGGTGCAGAAGTGAGTCAGTGAATTCAGCTAGTAGTTGATCAGGAGTGATGTAGTGAGCAGGGTGAAAGCATAGCAGGAGGCAGGGCAGGCACGAGGCAACCATCAGTGTGAAAGCAGAGCTGATTTGGGATTCTCTTGAGGTTGCAGGTAAATCTCTTAACAGGACTGTTCCATCATTTTACCAACAACGATGGTGATGTACAATGCATGATCATAGGATCCCTACGGTGTGGAAACAGGCCCTTTGGCCCAACAAGTCCACACCAACCCTCACAGCATCCCACCCAGACCCATCCCCCATAGCACACCTAATCTACACATCCCTGAACACTATTGACAATTTATCATGGCCAATCCACCTAGCCTGCACATCTTTGGACTGTGGGAGGAAACTGGAGCACCCAGTGGAAACCCATACAGACACAAAGAGAATGCGCAAACTCCAAACAGACAGTCAGCCAAGGATGGAATTGAACCTGGGTCCTTGGTGCTGTGAGGCAGCAGTGCTAACCACTGAGCCACCGTGTGATGATGATATAAAAATGGAAATCACAACCTAAATTGGAGTAATAGTCTCTAGAGAATAAATAACTTTAAAATGAAGTATTGTTAGTGAGCTATGTAAAGGAAGAGCTGGAGGTGATGGTGCCGACAAACCAAAACCTGAAGCTCAGTTGTATATCTCAATGTTGTATTTCCTAAGTACTTTTACATCACTTCTTTCCTCATGTACAATCTTTGCAAGAGCTGAGAATTTGTGGAAGAATTGTTGCACATTGAAAAAGCCTTTCATTTTTTAAAATCCCAAACGTGGCCATTCCTTTTCAATAATATTTATGCCAGAACACAATGTAAATTTACTGCATAGTGAGAATGTGACTAAGTGCAAACTGGGTGATAGCTGAGTTCTTGAGCTGTGTATCAATTAATTATGGTTTAATTTCTAGCTTAATCATTGAATGAAGCTGATAAAAGAAAGTTCTAACACTCTGCTTTTCTCTTTTATTTTGGATTCAACTTGACTATAGTGGCAGTCATTGAAGAGTTATGATGCTAATTTGTGCCCAAAAGATTTTTTTGGCAAGATTTTGTAACAACAACTGGTTCTTGATATATTTTGATGCTACATTACAGAAGCTTGTCATTAATCATAAAAGTAAAAGTATTGTTTTTTTTGTAAAATTACTAACATTGTGAGATTGATACAAAGAAGGCTCATTATCTTCCAATAAAAGATTTGGAGTTCGCTGTATATCTTTTGCAGCTTCACATGGAAAATTAATATTTTATTGTCCACTTTAGAGCCTACATAGAGATTTTGTCCTCGAGCAGCTTGGAGGCAACGGGCCTGTTTAAATCATAGTCAGTAGGTTGCAAGAGCCTCCAGTATTAATAAACATATGGCTGTCTCACATGCAGAATCCCAACAGAACACTTAAATTCTTGGCTTGACAGATACTATGCATCACTAAGTGTTTTTGAAAGGACAGAAAGGATAATGTTCCTTAATAACATTTAAGTTATTAAAACAGCAGAAAATAATAAAATATTTTAAATTAGAAATAGGACCTGCGAGGCACCCAGATGTGCCAGCGCAATGCAAGGAAATTTCAACAACTCATGCCATAGTAAAATCATGTCAGATTTTTCATGAGACATAAGATAAGAGCCTGAAATTTATTGGAGTGAGGTATCCTGTGGCATGCCCCATTGGAGATCTTCTGTCTCCCTTCAGGGCAACATTTATTTGTGACAGGAGTTACTGGGAGAGCGAGTCGATAACAGTGCGGTGAGGACAATAGGGATTTTGGGTCTTGGCCACACTCCATCTCCATAACCAGTTATACTTAAGGACTTGGAGAAAACTGTTTAACTACAGATAACCAAATAGACTGAATTATTGGATTAAGAAACACAGATTAAACAGAAAGCAAGGTAAGTAATAATGTAATTTTTTTTTAGATCTTAAAGCTCTCTAACAATTTACTGTTTGCAGGAATGAGTATCCATGTTTCAATTGTTCACAGTCCGGGCTGGGGAGGCGGCTTTGAAGGAACAACAATCTTGGGCTTGATTTTAAATTTGGAATTGGTCACTGAAATAACTCCACAGAGGCCGGTATCCTATCTGCAATTTACCCTTTATTTATACGTGGAGAGTCCTTGACGCTGATTCAGCTTCCTCAGATCCTGCTCTCTGAGTGAACAGACCCTCTGACACTTCTGTTTATATCTGTCAGCCAGGGCTCCCTGATTGGAACAGATTAACAGCCCCAATCAGGGAACGCATATTCTATGAGGTCCACCAGGCTGACCTTGTTACAATCCCGCCAGTAACCTGTGATCAGATCATTTCCAGGTCCTAGTATACACTGTTTCTGCATTACAGAGTCAACATTGTCTCCAAACCCAGGAAAATTAATTAGGCCATGTCTCAGTGTCCAATTATAGATGCTGAGCACCACTGGTTAGTGGGAACTGACTGATAACAACAATTCTCAAAGGCAGGCAGCAGCCATGACTGAGCCTGCCACTTCTTTGCAGATTGAATACGGGAGATCGGACAGTCAAAATAGCCAAATTGACAATGGAAAGGTTTTACGCCTGGTTTCAGATAATAACCCTTTGTACAAGCAAGTTCTCCTCACCATTGAACCTGATATCTACATACTAATGTGCACAAGGGTGTTTGAGTTCACTATCCTGCATTTTCACCGGCACCTCCACATCCCATTAACCAATTCATCAGGGAGTCTGGAATGAGTTGTGTTCCCAGCTTACCTCACGCACCCTCATTTAGCAAATTAAGGGACACACTACTTGAGAGGATTATTTTCATAACATGCCCACATCTATCTTAAATCACAAGTTGTCTAACCAAAGTAACAAGTAATCCAAAACTGTACAAAATAATTAAGGTAGAGAGATCATAACAAGGTATCGAGATGATGATGTAGAAACAGAACAATAAGAAAGATTTTACAAATACAGAACAGTGTGGTGGGGTTAAATGAACTAAAATCACGGTTGAGTCTGTGTTCATGGTTACAGAACTTAGCTATCAGTTTCTGCTTGGCAATTGTGTTGTTGTGTATCTCAAAGACCACCTTGGTGGACGCTTACCCCAAGATCGGAGGTTGAATGTCCTTGACTGCTGAAGTGTTCCCTGACTGGGAGGGAACATTCTCACCTGGTGGTGTCCACACATCCATTGTTGTAGTGTCTGCATAGTCTTGCTAATATATCATGCCTTCGGGCATCCTTGCCTGCAGAGAATGAAGTAGACAACAGTGGCCGTGTCACATGAGCGCCTGCCATGTACATGGTGGGTGGTTTTCCCATGTGTGATGGTAGTATCCATGTGGATGACCTGGCGTATCTTGCAGAGGTTGCTGTGGCAGGGTTGTGTGATGTTGTGGTCAATGTTGTCCTGAGGGCTGGGTAGTTTGCTGCAAACAATGGTTTGTTTAAGGTTTGGCGGTAGTTTGAAAGTGACAAGTGCAGGCCTAGGGAAGATCTTGGCGAGGTGTTTCTCATCATTGATGACCTGTTGAAGGCTGCGAAGAACATGGCGTAGTTTCTCTGCTCCAGAGAAGTACTGGACAATGAAGGGTACTCTATCGGTCATGTCCTGTGTTTGTCTTCTGAGGAGGTCGTTGCGGTTTTTACTGTGGCACGTTGGAGCTCAGTTACTTTGGTTAGACCCTTGACATGTGACTCTTGTACCTATCATGTTATTCCACCTATTTAGCTTGTTTCCAGCACCTCCTTATTTTTAATTCTTTTTAATTCCCTATCTGCCTCAATTAATCGGATTACAGGTCATTCCTTCACTTGTCATTCAGCTGTTGACACTTTATTCACACCAGCTGACACTTTTGATCAGCTGCAGAGACCTATTATTCAGCCAATCAGCACTCCACTCACATCATTTGTACTATCTTTTGATTTCTCTGTCTATAAATTATGCACTTGTGCGTTTCTCTTCTCTCCACCTGATGAAAGAGCAGCGCTCTGAAAGTTTGTGATTTCAAATAAATAGGTTGGAGCATAACCTGGTGTAGTGTGACTTCTGACATTCTGACCCCAGTCCAACACCAGCACCTCCACATCACACCTATCTTGCCTTCCACAGGGAATTGAAAATCAAGCTCTTTATTATTATTAATAATACCGTGCTTATCAGCTCAGTGATAAGTTTAAGTGGTATCTAACATACAAAAGAAGCAAATTTTATGCATTCATTGGGTGCTTTGAGCTCGGATAAGTCGCTGTGTCCAGTTTCTTACGGTGATTCACAATTCACAGGATGTTGCTGCTTCACTAACATTTGTTGAGTATTTTATGCACTAATAAAAATTTATATGTAAGCTGTTACCTTTGCAAGAAAATCTTGCTCAGTTCAAAACAACAGAAGCACAAAGTGGACACCATTAACAGTAAATATAAAACAGGAATTTGCATATTTAACAACAACTTTCCCTGTTGCAGTAAGTGAATAAGTTGATTGTGGAAACATCAAGAAAATGGTTGAAATGGTTTTATTTCAAAGTGAAAGTGAGGGATATGGAGGCAGTTATTGCAACAAGCCTTTGTTATTGACTGATCCATTTCTGATGAAGGGTCTAGGCCCGAAACGTCAAGTTTTCCTGCTCCTATGATGCTGCTTGGCCTGCTGTGTTCATCCAGCCCCACGCCTTGTTATCATAGTTTCATCTTCAGTCTATTTTCAGAGAGTCTGAAGAAGTTGATAAATCCTGGTAAAGCAGCTTTTGATACTTTTGGTTTTAATAAAACTCCCACAGTGTGGAAGCAGGCCATTCACCCCAACAAAACCATACAGACTTTCTGAAGAACTTTTGACCCAGACCCATTCCCCTACCCTATAATCCTGCACTTCACATGACTAATGCACCTAGCCTACGCATCCCTGAACACTATGGATAATTTAGCATGACTAATTTACCTAACCTGCACATCTTTGGACTGTGGGAAGAAACCAGAGCACCTGGAGGAAACCCATGCAGACACAGGGAGAATGTGCAGACTCCACTCAGACAGTCACCCAAAGCTGGAATTGAACCCAGGACCCTGGTACTGTGCAGCAGTAGTGCTAGCCACTGAGCCACTGTGTCACCTCAAAAACAAAAATACTTTGGCTAGTGAAGGAAAGTCAGTGTTCGTAGGGAGAAGCTGATCAGCACAGAAAGTCTTCTAATATTAGAAGGAAATTTTCAAATGTCAAGTCAGCTAACTTAGCTCAAAAAAACCATGGTTCCTAAATTTATACTAACTTGGAGGTTTCGATCCATTGAAAGGCCAAACCAATCTCATTAGTGGGCACCTTGTAGAGAAAGACTTTTGAGGCACAGAATTACATCAACATTAGATAGCAACTTTGTTGTTTAAGAAAGTATACAATTAATGACAGGACCCTTGACAGCATTGATATACAGAGGGATCTTGGCGTACAAGTCCATAACTCCCGGAAAATGGCAGCACAAGTGGATAAGTTTTTAAAGAAGATGTACAGCGTGCTGCTGGAACACTGAGTATAAAAGGTGGTAAGTCATGTTGGAACTATATAAAACTTGAGTTAGATCACATTTGGTAACATTGCATACAGTTCTGGTTGCCACATTATAGGAACAAACTCTGGTGAGGACGCAAGAGAGTTTTACCAGGTTGCTACATGGATTGAAGTGTATCAGCTACAGGGAGAGGTTGGACAAAGTTGGATTATTTTTCACTAGAGCATGGAAGGCTCTGGGGCAACCTGATGGGAGTATATAAAATGATAAGAGGCATGGACAGGTTGGATAATCGCGGTCTCTTTCCCAAGGATGTAAAATATCAAATACTGGGGCAAAGAGTTAAAATGAGAGGGGAAAAGTTTAAAGCAAGAAACTCTGGAGGAGGCAAAGATGGATCACCCACTCTGCGTTTCCAAGGCAATCTGCAATGCAAGCTTTTTGAGTAAAGGCTAGTAAGTGTCTGGAACGTGCTGCCAGGGGACATGGTAGAAGCAGATAAGATAGCGATGTTTAAAAACGGCATTTGGACAGACTCATGAACAGACAGGAAATAGAAGGATACTGTAAGCAGCGAGATGGGATTAGTTTAGAATGGCATCATGATGAGCAGATGGACCTTTTCCTGTGCTGTACAGCTCCATGTTCCATGGAAGTAGTAACAGTTAATGCCATCACAAAGCAAGCCATTGATGAGAAATCAGATGAATTTGAAAAAATTGTACTTGCTTTGGGTAATTATTTCAACATGAAGAGAAGAAGATTTTAAAAAGAGCCAAATTCAGTAGCAAGGTCCAGATACAAGTGGAACCAGCAGATGATTATATTAATTACTTTTACAGACTGGTTGATGGATGCAAATAGGATGATATAAAATCAGAATTAATATGTGGCCAGAAATGCAGAGTGGAAGACCCATCTTAGCCTCCTCCAATGATCTTTAGCATCACAGATGCCAATCTTCAGCCAAATCGATTCATGCCATGTGATATCAAGAAAGAATTGGAAGAACTGGATACTGCAAAGTTATGACCCTTGATAACAATCTGGCAACAGTACTGATAATACATAATTAGATGGTTGTAACAAGACATCCCCCATTTTAAAACTCCAAACCTCTAGCAATAAAGGCCAAAATTCCATTTGCTTTGTTAATTATTTTGCTGCACATACATGCTAGCTTTTTGTATCACATGCACAAGAACACCCATATCCCACCGTGCTGCTTTTTTATTGAAGTCTCTCTCCAATTAAATTATAGCCTTTTTTGATGTTTCCAACTAAAGTACGTGACCTCACACTTTCATACATTAAACACCATCAGCAAAACTGTCACCTACTCACTCAAACTATTTATAACCCCTTGCAGATTTCTTATGCATTCATCGCAACATGTACTCCTGCTTATTTTTATATCAACAAATTTAGATACATCACACTCTGTACTTCCTCCAAATTATTAATATTGATCATTAGTATTTGAGGTCCTAGAACAGATCCTTATGGCACTCCGTTAGTTATGTATCTGTCTTTTGTTGAGAAGACAGACTTCTCAGTTCATGATGTTCTGTTAGCACTGTGAGTTCCTATTTGCGCAGTAACCTTTTATGCTACATCTTATTGATTGCATTCTGGAAATCTAAATACACTACTGGTTCCCCACAATTAACTCTGGTTGTTATATCCTCAAAGAAGTCAAGCAAATTTAGTTATCTGTACGAATATTCCTTTATATCCTGATGGGCAGAGTTTGTCTTGTATTTACAAGTTCTGGGTGCGTATACAAAACTCATTTCCTCATTCATTCTGCCATTATTGCCTCTAGTGGATAAGGCCAAACGTAATGTCTTTACACCCATTTGAAACACCACTAGTAGGACAGCTAAAGTACTCAAGACCCAGACCTCTAGAGGTCAGATGTCAAGTCATCACAGACAAAGGGGATCATTGGCTGCTGATGTCAAGTTCACACAAGCCACAGTGGTACAAAAAGAAAACTCAAGAAGTTATGAGAGTACAAAGCAGACTGTTCATACTACCTTGAAATGGCTGTGAGATGGGCGTCGCAAGTTCCAGTGAGCTGCTGATTTAAACATGAAGATAGGATTTCAAAGAGTTTTAAGAATGTTATGTTTTAAGTAACTTAAGGGCTGTTTACAGGCCACTTAAGGGCAGCAGGCTGGACTCCCCATACTCAATAAAAACCGAAAGAACTGCGAATGCTGTAAATCAGGAACAAAAACAGAAGTTGCTGGAAAAGCTCAGCAGGTCTGGCAGCATCTATGAAGAAAAAATCAGAGTTAATGTTTTGGTCTGGTGACCCTTCCTCAGAACTGTTCTGTTCTGACAAAGGGTCACTGGACCCAAAATGTTAACTCAGATTTTTTCCCTTCACAGATGCTACCAGTCCTGCTGAGCTTTTCCAGCAACTTCTGTTTTTGTCTTCCCATACTCCTCAGGCAGGTTGATGGTGAAACGTAAGTGGTTGGAAGGACACGGATTTTTATCTTACTTGTCCCCACCGAGAAGGAGAGTAAAATTCAATCCAATGTGATGCAAATATCTTACCTGCAGGATAAGGTGGCAAAAGACCTGACCTAGAATTGCCACACTGACTATTTTGTTTTCATGATGAACCACCAATATAATTTCAAGAAGTCACCTTTAGCATAATTGACTCTTCCCACCTCTAAGTCTTCATTAAATTGTGAACTATGTTTCAATACAATAATGAAAATTGTTTTTTGGATAGTGATCAGAAATAAATAAAGTCTACTTAATTCTTTTGTCTGGAAAATCTCCGTATTTCACATAAATATTCCTGAATGGATCCGAACTTTCAACTTACATAGCTATTACCCAAAAATCCATTCTACTTATTGATCAATATTTCAGTGAAGAAATATTTCTTAACAGCAGTCTCAAATTGATAGCTTTCTGTGTACGTTGTCACTGTTTCTTTGAAGTAGTGTTCTAAAATGCACATTTTCGATACCATTTACTGTTTCATAAACCCCATTCAAGCAATCTCTCCCTTGCCTCCTGACTGTTCGGCTTTCTGTGAGAGTGTGAATAGATATATCAATACATTATAAATGGAAAGTGCTTCAGAAATGGCATAAATGTATATCATTGTATCTTTCAAATTGTACCTGTGTAAAATGATTTATCCATTTAGAAGGGAAGCCTAATAAGCCTCTGGCTTCAAACTGACTTTTCTCAAATGCTCCCTTAGGTAGACTGCTGGGACAAACATTAAAATAAAACAAAATCTCCCTTTCCTTCCCCACTGTTAAAGCCATGAAAGAAGGAATAAACTAGCTTGCTCCTTTTCAGTTGCTCGCAACTGTGTTTATATTCTCTTTAACAATATGCCCCTCTCTAATTAAAACACAATTAACCATATTTCCTGTAGTCTGTAAACAACCAATCACAAGACTCTCGAATTACAGCAAGAGATATTTTGTTATCTATTGAACACAAGAGAAATATTAAAGATGTAATGTTAAGCACTTAGCAGTCACTTAGCTCATCACACAAGCACACACAGGTTTTAGGGTGTGTCCTTTAAATCCAGTTCGAAGGAAGAAAAACGAATAAACAGCTTACAGTCCTTCCGCGTCTCTGAGGTATAAAGTTTTAACCTGACACTAAGATTAACTAGTTCATTCCTTGGATACTGTCAGCTGTTGCAAATGTTGCATTAATTTTTAGAGTTCTTAGTTCCTACTGTGCCTTCTCAGGAGTTGTTTCTGTGGAAACCATGTCGGTTTCTTTGAGAGAATGAGAACAGTGGAGACTACAGCTTTCAGTGATTGCCCCAAAAATTTCTAGGAATGTCCCTTGAAATACTGGCCCCAAAATATGTTTCCATTTGTTCTCCTGCATGGAACATTCTATAGCAGCTACAGTGTCAATGCCCAGTTTTTCCCATTTGTCCAGGTCTTCCTGACAATGGAATACTTTTTGAAGGACTTGGATTGTGAGGAGTGTCTGCATTTGTACACCCACTCCTCCAACTGTAATTGATAAATCAGCTTGAAGGTAGAACTAGACATAGAAGTACAGGGTCTGAACCCTTTACACCTATTTATTCTAGAGCATTCTTTAGCTTCTGTGTTTCAGTCATTATAATTTGTATTTAAAAAAAGAGAAGCTTTAATTTGAAAAGATTACCTTTTCTACCAGGCTTCACAACAGTTGCTTTTGGAATCATAGAGTCACAATGATACAGAAGGAGGTCACTGAACCCATTGAGTCCATATTGGTTCTCGGTAGAGCAAACCAGTCAGACTCAGTCTCTGAGATGGTAGGAACTGCAGATGCTGGAGAATCTGAGATAACGAGGTGTAGAGCTGGATGAACACAACAGGCCAAGCAGCATCAGAGGAGCAGGAAGGCTGACATTTCGGGCCTAGACCTTTCTTCAGAAATGGGTCTCCTTCAGAGACTCAGTCTCTGTTCTATCCCTTGTGCCCTGCAAAACTTCATATTCCCCTTATGTGTCCCTCTCATTTGAAACCTTTTATATCTCTGCATTTTTTCCCAAGTAATGTCTGATTAAGTGACATCTGAATGTGACTTTGTCCTTTAGATGCTAGCGACAGACTTAACTAACCAAGCAATAATTCAGCAAGCCACTCTTGCTCTTTTGTAATGTGGCTGTCGCAGGGTGACCTGTGTACAGTCTATCATGCCCTGCACCTGGGGAATCCAGCTATGTTGTAGAACCCTATTGCCCAGACTCTAGCACTGACCTTGTCATGGGAAAATAAGATGAAACAGTGAAATCTGGTGCAAATGGCATCAGTCACAGTCTTGATAGATTTGTAGGTGGATGTTTGCAGATATCCCACCTAGATCCCCAATCTAGCAGCTGAGATAGTTCAGTGAGTGTCCTAAGACATGGTCAACCGGTGGGACACTGCATCTCACTCACGGAAATGACATTGAGGATGATAGACCCTGTGTCTGCTGTGCCTCCTGCACAATCTTTTCATGTGCAGACTTCTCCGCATTCAAAGGAGGTTGCTACTGTTCCTGGGCTTGCTGCCACATCTTCCATTCCTCTGCATCATTGCAACAGAATTGATAACCACTGCTGTGGCCAGATCCATCTGTTTGTACTTGCAGTGACCCTGTGTTAGGAACAGAAGAAAGAGAACAGGGCCTAAGTGATGTGAGCAGTCGGCATTCAGATCCCTTCAGGCTTAACACACACCTCCATATAAAGAACAAAGAAAATTACAGCACAGGAACAGGCCTTTCGGCCCTCCAAGCCTGCGCTGATCCAGATACTCTATCTAAACCTGTCGCCTATTTTCCAAGAATCTGTATCTCTCTGCTCCCTGCCCATTCATGTATGTGTCTAGATACATCTTAAATGACGCTATTGTGTCCGCCTCTACCATCTCCGCTGGCAACGCGTTCCAGGCACCCACCACCCTCTGCGTAAAGAACTTTCCACGCATATCTTCCTTAAACTTTTCCCCTCTCACCTTGAAACCGTGACCCCTAGTAACTGAATCCCCCACTCTGGGAAAAAGCTTCTTGCTATCCACCCTGTCTATATCTCTCATGATTTTGTAGACCTCAATCAGGTCCCCCCTCAACATCTGTCTTTCTAATGTAAATAATCCTAATCTACTCAACCTCTCTTCATAGCTAGCACCCTCCATACCAGGCAACATCCTGGTGAACCTCCTCTGCACCCTCTCCAAAGCATCCACATCCTTTTGGTAATGTGGCGAGCAGAACTGTACGCAGTATTCTAAATGTGGCCGAACCAAAGTCCTATACAACTGTAACATGACCTGCCAACTCTTGAGCTCAATACCTTGTCCGATGAATGAAAGCATGCCGTATGCCTTCTTGACCACTCTGTCGAACTGCGTTGCCACCTTCAGGGTACAATGGACCTGAACACCCAGATCTCTCTGTGCATCAATTTTCCCCAGGGCTTTTCCATTTACCATATAGTTCTCTCTTGAATTGGATCTTCCAAAATGCATCACCTCTCATTTGCCTGGATTGAACTCCATCTGCCATTTCTCTGCTCAACTCTCCAATCGATCTATATTCTGCTGCATTCTCTGACAGTCCCCTTCACTATCTGCTACTTCACTAATCTTAGTGTCATCTGCAAACTTGCTAATCAGACCACCTATACCTTCCTCCAGCTCATTTATGTATATCACAAACAACAGTGGTCCCAACACGGATCCCTGTGGAACACTACTGGTCACAGTTCTGCATTTTGAGAAACTTCCTTCCACTACAACTCTCTGTCTCCTGTTGCCCAGCCAGTTCTCTATCCATCTAGCTAGTACACCCTGGATCCCATGTGACTTCTCTTTCTCCATCAGCCTACCATGGGGAACCTCATCAAATGCCTCACTGAAATCCATGTATATGACATCTACAGCTCTTCCCTCATCTATCAACATTGTCACTTCAGTGGGACATGAAGCAATCTGACAAGGAGGTTGGTCTATTGACTCATCTTTGCATGTTGATATTAGGCCTCAATCCAATTAATGCACTATCAGTTATGTGTTAAAGAAATAGTAGGAGAATGTAAATAGGAGAATGTCGCATAAGAACTGAATCCTTCTTGTCTCAACTCTACAACATCCATGAAAGGAATGGATGAGTCGCGTATTACACTGTGTTTGTGTGTGTGTGTGTGTGTGTGTGTGTGTGCGTGCGTGCGTGTATATATGTGTTTGTGTGTATCCATGTGCATGTGTGTGTGTGGTGTGTGCGTATGCATGTGCGTATGCATGTGTGTGTGTGTTGCCTCTTTTAAAGTTAACTGTGATTACTTCTGCTATGCAGAGATGTCTATTTGCAAAGATCAATGACATGGTTGACATTGCTTGTAGCCTGCATTTTTACCATGTACTCACTTGTACACAATATGCAATTCAGGCACACAATGAATTAGTTGCAAATGGTTTAACTCTTCACTCACAGGTGCATGATTGATGCTTATGCTCTTTGAAGGACCTACTGCCATTTGGGCATGAAGACTGCATTTTTGATCAGCAAACAGACATGGACTTTACCCACTCTGGGCATGTTCACAGCCATTCCCCATTCTTACGTCACTATTGAATATTTAAGGAGGGGCCTTACAAACCATTTGTCTTCCCTATTA
>JAHRHZ010000249.1:47791635-47825225 GCA_024137785.1 Ginglymostoma cirratum
CCATCTTCTATCCGCCTCCCCCTCTCTCCCTATTTATTTCAGAACCCTTTTCCCCTCCCCCATTTCTGATGAAGGGTCTAGGCCCGAAAAGTCAAGCTTTCCCGCTCCTATGATGCTGCTTGGCCTGCCGTGTTCATCCAGCTCCACAACTTGTTATCTCACAAAAAATTGGTTATTTGTTAAATAACGATGAGGAAGACCTTACAGGACAATAGGACAGCTAGTCAGATCAGCTGAACAGTGGCAAATGAAACTTAATCCTGAAAAGTGTAAGGACCAACAATGCAAGGAAATACACTTTGAATGGTAAGTCCCGAGGAAGAACAGAGGATCAAAGAGGCATTTGTGTGCCTGTCCATTCTGTGCTCCTCCTGCTTCACATCTTATAGTCTGGAGTTGTTTTCTTTCAAGCAGAGAGAGATCTAACTGAGGTGTACAAAGTTCTGGAAAGCATAAATAGGGTAGATAGGGAAAAATATGTCCATTTATTTGAGGGGTCAACAACCCGGGGGCACAATTTTGAGGTAAGAAGCAGTGGTGAGTCGGTTTCTGGAGATGGAAACAGGGAGGTCCAGAAAGATTAGGGAGGTGTCAGAAATGATCTTCCTGGACCTCTCTGTCTCCATCTCCGGAAACCGACTCACCACTGACATCCATTTCAAACCAACTGACTTCCACAATTACCTCGACTACACCTCCTCTCACCAACCCTCCTGTAAAAATGCTATCCCATACTCTCAATTTCTCTGCCTCTGCTGCATCTGCTCCCAGGATGAGGTGTTATACTTCAGGACATCCCAGATATCCTCCTAATTTAGGAATGGAATTTCCACCCCTTGGTAATTAAGGATACCTTCAATTGCATCTCCTCCATTTCCAACAACTTTGCCCTCAAACCCCCTCCCCCTGAAGCAATAAGGATCGAGCCCCCTTAGTCCTCATGTACAACTGCACCAACATACGAATCCAAAACATCATTCTCAGGCATTTCTGCCACCTAAAATCAGACCCCACCACCAAAACAATATTTACTTCTCCATCCCCTCTGCTTTCCACTGGGACTGTTCATACCACGATTTCCTTGTCAACTCTACACTCCTATCAACTTCTCCACTACACCCGGTACCCTTCCATGCAACTGCAGGAGGTCTACACTTGCCCCTACACCACCCCTCTCACTTCCGTCCAAGGCCCAAACAATTCTTCCAGATCCAGCAGAGATTCACCTGCACTTCACCCAAACTGATCTGTTGTATCCATTGCTCCTGATGTGGTCTCCTCTATACTGGGGAGACCAAACACAGACTTGGGGAGCAGTTTGTAGATCATCTGCACTCTGCACGCATCAACCAATCCAACCTTCCAGTTGCCATCCATTTTAACACAAAGGCCAACATCCCTTTAACTTTTCAATCACTTTCTATACCATTCTAGTTTTTTATGATTCTTGAACATCCAGACACCTCTTGCCACCGATTTGTGCAGTCTTGTCTTGATTTAAATAATATTATGTTTCTCTATTCTTCATGCCAAAGAGGACAATCTCACATTATCTAGTGTTATACTCCATCTGGCAAACTTCTGGCCATTCACTTAGCCTACCCATGTCCCTTTGCAGTCTCTTTGTACTCACCTCACCGCTTGCTTTCCTATTAGTCATTTTGTCACGAGTGAATCCAACTCCCATACATTTGTTTCTTACGTCCACATTATTCATTTGGTAAATATTTGAGGTTCCAACATTGATTCATGATTACTCCACTAATTACAGTTTGTCAACCTGAAAATGACTTATTCATCCAGACTTTCTGTTTCCTGTCAGCTAATCAATCCTTTATCCATGCTAATATGTTATCTTCAACACCGTAAGCTTCTAGCTTGCACGCAGAGAGCTAATATTGTTAGACCGCACTCTAGAAATATGCCCTAAACCATTCCAGAACTTGCTGAGGCACCAACCCCAGGAGGGTGGCAACAGTACTAAGGAGAATGAAGATTTTTGCAGCATTTTCTTTTCCACCGCTGATATTCCATCAGTTTCCTTGCTGTTCCCTTTCAAACAACCAGTCTAGACTGTTGTAACCAAACCTTGAGTGTGCAATCCAAATCTTGGCTTTCCAGCACCAGGGTTGTTTGAGGTCATCCTCGGAGGCCATCTGCAGTACCCCTACTTTGGAAATTAGCAACATTTCATCAGCCATTCTGTCACCACAGGGGCAGAACTATTTAGCAACAGAGCATGGGCATTGCCACATGGAAGACAGGAGCTAGGGGAATGAAGAAAAGGTGATTATTTGATTTTGAATGGAAGGTTGGATAGCTCGATCTATAAAGTTGGTTGGGAATATTTGTTTTGTGGCGTGCTTTTAGTTTTCTCAGGGGGTCAACCTATCACTGTAATGACCAGTGACAGAGGGAAGGTTAAGTGCGGAATTTAGGTTAGGTTTAGGTTTAGGCTTGCTGTCACTTGTACTCAAGTACAAAAGTTGCAGGTGTACAGTGAAAAATTTACAATGTTGCTTCAAACAGCGCCATCTTAGGTACAAAGTACAGAAATACAGAAACAAAGAAAAAGAATGTTACACTGCAGTTATTTATGGCATAAGTTGGAAAAAAAGAAATAAAGTTAAAAAGATAAACATTACAATCTTTCTATAAAGGCCTTGCAGGAGATCAATGCAGACAGTTTCTACACAGGGTCTCACCGGTCTCACAAGCCCCCGACTGCACTGGTCCCCAGTCCAATAACCATCCTTGCTCACCTCCAGGCATCCTTTCCTGCTCCTATAATGCTGCTTGGCTGCTGTGTTCATCCAGCTCCACACCTTGTTATCCTGACTGACCCACTCCGCTCGGATCCCCAGCCTGCTCCGCTCCAGCTCTCCGCCACTCTAATAATGTTGCTGCTGCACTCTCCACAATCTAAGTCTTATTTTATAAAAGCACTGAAAAAATCTTTTAAAAAGAGAGAAGAACAAGAAAAGGGAAAAGAAAGAAAAATAAAGAAAAAGAGGACTGCAGAAAGGGGACTGGATAAACGAGTGACAATGAGAAGGCGGACGGTCAATACAGGACTGTAGGTGGTGTATCTGAATGCACGCAGTATATGAAATATGGTAAATGAGCTTGTGGCGCAGATGGAAATTGGCAGGTATGATGTGGTTGGCTTTATGGAGACGTGGCTGCAAGGAGATCAGGACTGGCAGCTAAATATCCAAAGATATACAGCCTATCGAAAACACAGGCAGGTGGGCAGTGGGGGTGGGGTTGTCTTATTAATAAGGAATGAAATTAAATCAATATCACGAAACGATATACGGTCATATGATGTAGTATCTGTGTGGGTAGAGTTGAGGAACCGCAAAGGTCAAGAAGCCATAATAGGAGTTATGTACAGGCCTTCAAACAGTTAGTCAGGTTTAGGGCCACAAGATACACCAGGAGAGAGAAAAGGTGTGCAAGAAAGGCAAGGTTACAGTGATCATGGGGGATTTCAATATGCAGGTGGACTGTGAAAATCAGGTTGTTAGTTGATCACAAGAAACAGAATTTGTGGAATGTCTACAAGAGCAGCTTGTGGTGGAGCCCACAAGGGAAGAGTCAATTCTGGATTTAACATTGTGAAATGATGTAGACTTAATAAGGGAGCTTAAGGTGAAGGAACCTTTAGGAGGCAGGGGATCTGACTGAAACTTACAGAATATTGATAGGACTGGATAGACCAGAGGTGGAGAAGTCTAGGGCCCAAGGGCACAGCCTCAGAGTGAAAGGGTGACCCTTTAGAAGTGAGATAAGGAGGAATTTCTTCAGCAGAGGTTAATCTGTGGAACTCATTGCTGCTGGGAACTGTGGAGGCCAAGAGATTGAGTGTAATTAAGATAGGGATAGATGGTTTCTTGATTGGTAAGGGGATAAAGACGTATGGGAAAAGGCAGGAGAATGGGGTTGAGAAACATATTTGACTTGATTTATTATTGTCACATGTACCAAGATGCAGTGAGAAGTATTGTATTGCGTGCCAAGTAGACAAATTATACCTTACATAGGTATATCATAGTTATAGAACAGAATGCAGAATATAGTGTTGTAGCTACTGAGAAAGTAAAGAAAAAGATCAATTCTAACAAAACTCATCTCTGAACGCCAAGACCTCCGAGACCAGTTTGGAGATGAGTTTTGTTGAAATTATGGTGTTGAAGGTGGAGCTAGAGCCAATAAATAGGAGACTAATGGAGGTGTTGTGTTATCTAAATGATCCAGGAATGAGCATCGGGCCAGGAAGATGGCGTCTGCTGTGGACCTATTGTGACAGTAGGCGAACAGTAGTGGATCAAGGCAATCGGGGAGGCTGGAGTTGATGTGTGCCATTGCTAACCCCTCGAAGCACTTCATAATGATGGATGTCAAAGCCAGTGGATGGAGGTCATTAAGGCGCATTGTCTGATATTTCCGTGCCACTGGGATGATTGTGGTCTTCTTGAAACAGTTTGGAGTAAGGAGGGGTTAAAGATGTCAGCAGATACTCCCGCCAGCTGATCCAGACAAGGTCTGAGTGCAAGGCAGGGGTCTCCATTCAGGCCAATCGCTTTCCATGGGGTCACCCTCAAAAAGCTGCTCTGACATCTGTGGCAGTGACTGTGGTTATCGGTGTACCTGAGGCTGACCTTCATATCAACCATGATTGAATAGCAGAGCAGATGTGATGGGCTGAATGGCGTAATTCGTGCGCTATGCTTTATAGAAAGATAGGGTTAAGGCTGCAGTCAGATCATTCTGGATCTTTTTGAATGGTGGAGCAAACTTAAAGGGCCAAACGGCTACTCCTGTTCCGATTTGTTATATTTTTGTGATGCAGTTATTTGATCTTATAATCCAGGCATTCTAGATGGCTTCCATAGAATTCCAACAGTGTGGAGACAGGCCATTCAGCCCAACAAGTCCACATGGACTGCCCAAGGAGCATCCCACCTAGATGCACCTCTCCTACCATAATCCCTGCAATTCCCATGCCCAATCCACATAACCTACACATCCCTGGACACTATAGGCAATTTAGCATGGCCAATCCACCATCTTTGGACTGTGGGAGGAAACCCACACAGAATGTGGGAACTCCACACAGACAGTCACCCAAGGCTGTGATTGAACCTGGGTCCCTGACACTGTGAGACAGCAATGCTAACCAGTGAGTCACCGTGCCACCCTTGGTGAATAAAAGCTAAAATATCAAGTGGAGAAGACAGCACGGCCATAAAAGACCAAGTTTATTACTGGAAGTGGAGGAAAAATTGGATGGATCGCCTTATGTTCAACAATTCTCTGCACCCAAGATTGCTACATTCTCTGCATTCAAATAAAACAACGCACTGTTGAGCAGGGCTTGAAAATTCTACTCTTCAGTATTCATATGTTTCATTAGTCTCTCCAACAAAAAAAAAATCTCACAGCCTGTTGAGTACAGCTGACACATTAAACTTGTTTCCATCTATTTTCAGTGCCTCTTTGCCCACAGTGTCGCAGTTCTTTCATCTTTCAGTTGTTTAATGAGATGTGATGAAATCTCAATTGTCCCATTTCCTTTCAAAGCATTTTTCTCTTGCTAGCTAGGTTATTTGCTATCGCTGGGGCTGCTGAGAATTCGTCACTTTGAATGATAAGTTCACAGAAGTAGTCAGCAGCCATCTTCTCACTGATTTTAGTTTTAAACTTTTCATTGTCTCATACAGTCTAATAGAGCTGAATGCAATCATCAAAGGTATTATTGCAGATACATTAAGGAATAACTTTCCTGATTTTTAATCATTATTTTCCTTTTCCTTATATAATTTTTGAAACATCCAGCTATGTAAGAATGAATGATTGACATTGATAGAGCATTTTTGTTAATGTCAGTTAATGACAAATTAGAAAATGTAGCAAATTAGAAAATTATAAGTTCAGATCATGTTGGGGCTGAAAATAGACAGATTTACAATTTTCTTTATTCATTTGTGGGAAGTGGGTGTCACTGGCTGATCAGCATTTATTATCCCGTCCCTAGTTGCCCTTGAGAAGGTGGTGGTGAGCTGCCCTCTTGAACCGCTGCAGTCCACCTGCTGTGGATTGATCCACAATGCCATTAGGGAGGGAATTCCAGGATTTTGACCCAGAGACAGTGAAGGAATGGTGATACATTTCCAATCCAGAATGATGAGTGACCTGGAAGGGAAATTGAAAGTGGCGGTGATCCCATGTATCAGCTGCCCTTGTCCTTCTATATGGGCGTGGACGTGGGTTTGGAAGGTGCTGAGGATCTTTGGTGAATTTCTGCAGTGCATCTTGTAGATAGTACACACTGCTGCTACTGAGCGTCGGTGGTTGAAGGAGTGGATATTTGTGGATGTAATGCTAATCAAGCGGGTTGCTTTGTCCTGGATGGTGTCAAGCTTCTTGAGTGTTGTTGGAGCTGCACTCATCCAGACAAGTGGGGAGTATTCTATCACACTCCTGACTTGTGCCTTGTGGATGGTAGATAGGCTTTGGGGAGTCAGGAGGTGAATTATTCATCACAGTATTCCCAGCCTCTGCGCTGCTCTTGTAGCCACTGTGTTGATGTGGTATATCCAGTTGAATCTCTGGTCAATGGTAACCTCCAGGATGTGAATAGTGGGGGTTTCAGTGATGGTGACACCAATAAATGTCAAGGGGCAGTAGTTAGATTGTCTCTTATTGGTGATGGTCATAGCCTGGCATTTGTGTGACATGAATGTCACTTGCCATTTGTCAGCCCAAGCCTGGATATTGTCCAAATTTGAACATGGACTGCTTCAGTATCTGTGGAATTGCAAATGGTGCTGAACATTGTGCAATCATTGGCAAATATCCCCATTTCTGACCTTATGGTAGAGGGAAGGTCATTGATAAAGCAGCTGAAGATAGTTGGACCTAGGACACTACCCTGAGGAATTCCTGGAGAGATGTCCTGGAACTGCGATGGAGCTGGACTTTCAACAACCACAATCATCTTCCTATGTGTCAGGTGTGACTTCAACCAGTGGAGATTTTGTCATCTGATACCCATTGATTCCAATTTTGCCAGGGCTCCTTGATGCCACACCTGGTTGAATGCAGCCTTGATGTCAAGGGCTGTCAATCTTACCTCACCTCTGGAATTCAGCTCTATTGTCCATGTTTGAATCAAGGCTGTAATGAGTTCAGGAGCTGAGTGGTCCTGGCACAGCCCAAACTGGGCATCACTGATCAGGTTATTGCTTGAGTGGGTGCTGCTTGATAGCACTGTTGTAGATGATTGAGAGGCGACTAATGGGGCGGTAATTGGCTGGGTGGGATTTGTCCTGCTTTTTATGTACAGGACACGCCTGGGCAATTTCCCACCTTGTTGGGTAGATACCAATGTTGTAACTGTACTGGATGAGCTTGGCTATGGGAGCAGCGTGTTCTGGAGCACAAGTCTTCAGTACTATTGGTGGAATATTGTCAAGGCACAGAGTCTTTTGCAGTTTCCAGTGTCTCCAACAGTTTCTTGATATCACATGGAGTGAATCAAATTGCCCGAAGACTGGTATCTGTATTGCTGGGGACCATTGGAGGAGTCTGAGATGGATCATCCACTCGGCACTCCTGTCTGAAGATTCCTGTTAGCTTCAGCTACATCTTTTGTACCGATGTGGTGGGCTCTTCCAGCGTTGAGGATGGAGATATTTGAGAAGTCTCCTCCTCCAGTGAGTTTAATTGCCTACCACCATTCACGACTGGATGTGGCAGGACTGCAGAGCTTAGGTCTGAAATGTTGGTTATGGGTTCACTTAGCTCTGTCTATCAGTTGCTGCTTGAGCTGTTTGGCATGCAAGTCATCCTGTTTGGTGGCTTCACCAGGTTAATACCTCATCTTCAGGCATGTCTGGTGCTGCTCTTGGCATGCCCTCCTGCACCCTCCATTAAGCCAGTGTTGATCCCCTGGCTTGGTGGTAATGTTTGAGTGGGGGATATGCAGGGCCATGAGGTTGCAGAATGGAGTGCAGTTCTGCTGCTGTTGATGGCCCACAACATCTCATGGATGCGCAGTTTTGAGTTGTATGATCTGTTTGAAGTCTATCCCTTTTTCCACAGTGATAGTGCCACACAACATGATGGAGCTTAATTGTCTCAGCAAGGACTGTGCGATGGTCACTCTTACCAATACTGTCACGGACAGATGCATCTGCAGTTGGCAGATTGGTAAGGGTGAGGTCAAATATGTTTTTCCCTCTTGTTGGTCTCTTGCCACCCACTGGTCTAGCAGGTATCTCTTTTGGGATCGGACCAGCTCAATCAGTAGTGCTGCTGCTGAGTCACTCTTGGTGGTGGACATTGAAATCCCTCACACAGACTACATTTTGTGCCCTTGTCATCCTCAGTGCTTCCACTAAGTGTTGTTTGACATTGAGGAATATTGATTCATCAGTTGAGGGAGGACGATATGTAGTAATCAGCAGGAGGTTTCCTTGCCTATGTTTAACTTGAAGCTATGAGACTTCATGGGGCATGGAGTCAATGTTGAGGACTCCTAGAGCAACTCCCTCCCAACTGTCTACCACTGTGCCGCCCGCTCTGCTGGGTCTGTCCTGCCAGTGAGACAGGACATACACAGGGATGGTGATGGTGGTGTCTGGGACATTGTCTGTCAGATATGATTCTGTGAATATGATTATGTCAGACTGTTGCTTCCTCCATCCCCGCCTCTTTGACCGGTCTGTCTCCTCTCCACCTATCTTCTCCTCTATCCATTTTCTATCCGCCTCCCCCTCTCTCCCTATTTATTTCAGAACCCTCTTCCCCTCTCCCATTTCTGAAGAAGGGTCTAGGCCCGAAACGTCAGCCTTCCTGCTTCTCTGATGCTGCTTGGCCTGCAGTGTTCATCCAGCTCTACACCTTGTTATCCCAGATTCTCCAGCATCTGCAGTTCCTACTATCTTTGTTGCTTAACTAGTCTGTGAGACAGCTTTCTCAATTTGACACTAACCCCCAGATGTCAGTGAGGAGGACTTTGCAGGGTCAACAGGGTCGTTTCAGCAATTGTCTTCTCCGGTCCCTAGGTAGATGCCTAGGAAAGTAATCCGTCCGGTTTCATTTATTTGAGGCTTTGTAGGGCTTGATACAACTGAATGGCTTGCTTGGCCATTTCAGAAAGTAATTGAGAGTCAGCCACATTGCTGTGGGTCTGGAGTCACATGTAGGTTAAACCAGATGAGGATGGCAGATTTACATGTGAACCAGAAAGGATTTTCTGACATTCAGCAATGGTCTTATGGTCACCAATAGATTCTTAATTCCAGATTTTCAAAACTCGAATTCAAATTCCACCGTCAGCTGTAACGGGGTTTCAAACCCAGGTCCCCAGAACATTAGCCAAATTACTGGATTAATAGTCCATGACCTCCCCATTTACATTAGGATCACGTAGCATTTCTGTGAGGATCACACACATGGGTGTCACTTCAATGGTCACAATGGGTTTGATGAACTTGGATGTGAACCTAATATTTAGTCCTTTAAGGGCTATAGAAGGAAAGTAACAGAAAGGTCACAGGTTTGACCCTTCTGGATTGCATTCACCTACCTGACTGCACTGTCTTCAGTATCAATCTTAGGAACATCTCCAAGTCAGGTAAAAAAAATGTCAGGCCACTTCCCATTCATAAATGTGGGTGTAATTGAAGCAAATATTGATACATTAAGCATAACATTAAGATTAAACTTACTACCATACCCTTTTCTCCCAGTGTCCCATCAGGATGTAGTATATAATTTGAATACGTGAGGGTGTCCACTTCCATTGGGAAGCCCTGTAGTTCCCATGCTCTACTTGCAACATTTTCTTAATGACAAAACGGGTTTAGTGCCTGTTTGAAGTCAGTTGGGCTTCAGCTAGTAGGCACTTCTGCATGGTTACATCATTAATCCCACATTCCAAACAGTCTCTCATCATTTCATTTAGGGTTAATCCGAAATCACATACCTCTGCCAGTTGTCTGAACTTCATCTAAAATCCCGATACGGATTCTCTTGGTTCTCTAAAAGCTGAATCAAACTGATAATGTCTTAGGATTTGGGGAGGCTTGAGGTCATAATATTCCTTAACCAACATCAACATCTCTGGGAAGGTTTAAGTGTTTGGTGCTTCTGGGAAAGCCCCTTATAACAGAGAACACTGCAGGTCCACATGCAGTCAGAAGGATTACTCGTTGATTTACATCTGCCCCAATGTCATTAGCCCAGAAAAGATACTGCATTCTTTCCACATACTGGGCCCAGTCTTTGATGGCAGGATCAAACGAGTCAGGTTTCCCAAATAAAGGCATGATGCCAGAAATGTTTATCCCAACTCCAAGATGACAGTTGCAAGCAAATGTTTTCTACATATGTACTGTTTTCTCCTGTCATCACCGAAGTAACTGCATATGGACTGGTATCCTGTCACCAAGACACCCTTTATTTACTTGTGCACAGTGCACTAGTTGTGTCCAGCCAACTTGAAGACAGTCTCTGAACTGAGAGATTCTAAATTCTCTGTTTACATTGGTCAGCCAGGGCTTCCTGATTGGCCCAGGTTAATGGCCCCAATCAAGGATCTTGTGATCAATGAGATCCACCCGGTTCCAATCAATAAAATTATTTTTATAAAAATGCTTAAAAGCCATAATGAAATGATCAGTACAGCTACATTATTTCCTGTTGCTGGGAAGGCAAGACATCTTCTTAGTGTACTCTTATATGTCAGGGATAATAATTGGGGCAATTAACTTGCTTAGCTGTAGCAGCCACAATGTAAAGTCAACGTAAACACTGTATCCTAAAAAAGAAAAACAAGCAAAAATGAAAGCTAGATGCAAAGGGAAGAGAGAGAAAACAATTTAAAGGACATTGACAAGTTCCTTGGCAATTGAAGCAGCAGACTGAGAATGAAAACAGACAGCCAACATGGAGTGACACAATATAGAAACAGGCCCTTCGGTGCATCATATTTATGCCAGCCAAGAAACACCAAACTATACTAATCTTATTCACTTGCACTTGGTCCATACTACACCCTGGAATTTAAAGTGCACATCCAAATGCTCTTTTTTGTAGAATCAATCCCTACAGTGTAACAACAGGCCATTCAGCCCATCAAGCCCACACCAACCCTCCAGAGACCATCCCACCTAGACCCACATCCCCGACCCAATCTCTGTAACCCTACTTTTCCCATGGCTAACCCACTTGGCAGGTACTTCCCTGGATACTATTAGCAATTTTAGCATGGCTAATCCACCTAACCTGCACATCTTTGGACTTGGAGGAAACTAGAGCACCTGGCAGAAACCCACACAGACAAGGGGAGAATGTACAAACTCCACACAGATGGTTGCCTGAGGGTGGAATTGAACATGTGTCCCTGGCACTATGAGGCAGCAGTGCTAACCACTGAGCCACCATGCCACTTCTCAAGTATTGCAAAAGTGCCTGCCTCCATTAGCCTCTCAGGCAGCATATTCCATATATTCAGTGCCCTCCTGGTGAAAACATTTTTACTCATATGTTAACATAGGGACCACAACATTGGGAATTGGACAATTGAAGGGGGAGGACAGAACAGAGAAATTTGGTAGGCTGGAAAGGTAGAAATAGCATTTAAACTGAATGAGGGGATTACATTAGTTAAAGCTATGCACACAGATCTCATTAGGATTGGGATCATAAGGATGAGCGGGAGTGTTAAGGGAAATTTTAGAAGGACATCTCATAAAAGGGGAAAGTTGAAGGAGACATTCAGTACACTGATGGCTTTTAGTAGGAAACAATTTGCGCAGCACAGCATGGACGCTGACTGCCAAAATACCACACTTATGGATTTGCAGACATTGCTGCCATTACTCAGATGAAGGAGCTATTGACTGCACAGCATGTGGTGCTCAGAGCTCCATGGCATCATTCAGCTAGATTCCTGAACATTGAGAAGTTTCAGTGCGTCAATATTCAACAATGGTTTCAGCAGTGTGCTCGCTATCTCAGGGAGCTGCCACAGTGCTTGCATCCAGTACAACTCCTAGGTTCCTTGAATTTTTGCTTGTACTGACCACCACCTCTCCCCCACTACCTCCCACCCCTCAGCACCCCACCCCACCCCTGCACAATGTCTCATGGGTGACATGGTTAAGTGTGAAATCCTTAGACTGATTCTGAACAATGCTGCAATATTGCCCATGTATCTGCTAGGGCCATCACAGTGGAAAAAAAAGCTAGTCCTGTGAAGATCAGAGATAGTAGGAACTGCCGATGCTGGAGTCTGAGATAACACAGTGTGGAGCTGGAGGAACACAGCAGGCCAGGCAGCATCAGAGGAGCAGGAAAGCTGATGTTTTGGGTCAGGTCTTCATGATCCTCTTGAATGGCATAGCAGGTTTGAGGGGCCAAAGGGCCTACTCCTATTCCTGTTTCTTATGGTCTAGCATTTTGACCAAACACAAAAACATTTAACTTTTTGGCTGACAAATGCCCTATATCACTTTGTTCTTGGAAGAAACACAGCCAGGCTATCAGAGCCCTGACACCTTGTATCTCTATCTGTGTCTATCAACACAGGCAACATATTCCTTTTTCAGAAGGACATACACAACTAGTGCATGAGAGTACAGATAAAGGATGGGATGTCTCACCACAGGGAGCTCATAAAGTTTCAGGATGAGTTAATGGAGCTTTTTGCTCTAAGACTTTATCTTTTACCTGCGCATGAATTTGGAAAGAACTTGAAAGAATCTATTTCTGTAAGGAAACCCAGTCCACCCTTGAGTGGGAATCTCTCCTGCTTTTTTGGTACGTCACCACAGCACTGAAAAGAAAGTTCTATCCAGTAAGTTGATGTGCATGACCGAGTGAGAGAGACAGAGACAGAGACAGAGAGAAAGAAAGGGAGCAAGAGAGACAGGCAGACAGATACAGAGAGAGAGAGAGAGACAGAGGGAGAGAGAGACACAGAGAGAAAAAGAAAGACAGAGAGAGAGGGATAGAAAGACAGAGCGAGAGAGCAAGAGAGACAGAGAGAGAGATAGAGAGATAGATAGAGAGCCAGTGAGACAGAGAGAGACGGAGAAACAGAGAGAGAGACAGAGAGAGATAGACCAAGATGGGAAATGGGCCTTTGATCATTTTCATGCTGCACACGGGAAGAACAAAAACTGCAAGAAGTTAAAAATGAGACAGTTGCAAGATTTATACTTAAGAGATAAAATATTAAAACAGACCATTTGGTCCAATGTAACACTGCTCATGAGGCTGATCTGATAAGATTCGTATTAAAATCATAAATAGATAATGGCCAACTATGTGATTGGAATTTTTATTACATCATACTGGTGAACATTACTTATCATATTTCACAAACCAGTTATTTTTCATAATGATACATTGATTTATTTCCTCTTCTAGTATTATATCATAATTAATGTTCTTATTATGTTTTACAGTCCCAGGTTGTCTTTCTGCATGACCATTAAAAATATGTTAGATAGAAATATAAGGTACCTGATCTAAGGAGATCATTTTTTAAATTCATTCTTAGGATGTGAGTGTCTCTGGCAAGGACTGCACCCATTGCCCATCCCTATAGTAATCCTTGAGAAAGTGGTCTTCAATTGCTGCATGATATAGGCACAACTACAACAAGTACTCCTTTTAATTCTTTTTCCATGCATGCACTTCTGGGATCCATGTGCAGCAGTGACTTTCAAAGCCAGAATTGTGGAACTCACTGTGTCAGCACGTCAGGGCAGCTACAAGGTGATGTAGCTATGGGGGGCATTACCTACAATGCTGTTAGCAGGGAATTGCAGGAATTTGAGCTAGTGATGGGAAAGGAGATGTGATATAGTTATAGACGATCACAGACAATGCATCCATCATCTCTGCAGTCACCTGTTGTCTAATGACCTTTAGGGCAGAAACTCTACTCAAACTATGGGACCTATGCCTCACCACCCACTTCACTTTCAACGGCCAAACATACGAGGAAATCAACAGGACACCCATGGGATCACCTATCTCCGGACTCATAGCAGAAGCAGTGATGCAAAGACTAGAAAGGACTGCCCTTCCGCAAATCCAACCAAAACTGTGGATTCGCTACGTAGATGACACCTTTGTCATCATTAAATGGACCAAATTAGAGGGGACACACAAACTTACAAACAACAATAAAATTCACCAGAGAGGAGGAGAAGAACGAACAGCTCCCATTCTTGGACGTCATGGTAGCATGCAAGACAGATGGGGAACTGCAAATGAAAGTACACTGAAAAGCCGCACACACAGACCAGGTACTGAACTTCAACAGTAACCATCCCAGCACACACAAATGAATCTGCGTGCGAACGCTATTTAAACGGGCAACAACACACTGCAGCAACACAGAGCTATGCCAAGAGGAAGAAGAATACCTCTTCCAGGTTTTAAAGGATAATGGATATCCAAAGAATTTGGTCAGAAGGTGCCCACATGAACAGCTTCAGAAAGAGACGACACGCCCCAACACACACATCACACTACCATACATCAGGAACACGTCGAAACTCACCACAAAACTCCTATGACCACTGGGCATCAGAGTGGCACACAAGCCCACGTCAACCCTACGACAACTGCTCACCCGAACTAAAGACCCACTCCCCACCATGGACAGGACCAATGTCATCTATAAGATTCCCTGCAGAGACTGTGAGAAACACTACATCGGACGAACAGGAAGGAAACTAACAACAAGGTTACTTATACACCAACTGGCTACAAAAAGACACGACCAGTTCTCACTCATCTCAATCCACATGGATAAGGAGAACCACCACTTCAACTGGGACAACACCAAGATCCTGGGAGAGGCTAGGCAGAGGCAGGCACGAGAATTCCTAGAAGCATGGCACTCCAAGAAGCATGCTATTACGAAACACATTGAACTTGACCCCATATACATTCCACTACGAAGGAAAACCGGAAGTGAGACAATCCACCTCAACGGACCCCAGAGTTTAAAAACCAGGCGGGAAAACACACTGACGCTTCATTGGAGGCTGCATTGAGGATGTTACTAAGCATGGTAATGAAACGTCTGCGAAACAAGAAACCAGCTCAGTGAGCCAACCAACCTCGACAACCTCCACACCCACAACCTGAGCTACAAATCTACTCCAAAACCTTAGAAACTCTACCGTTTGTGCTTTGCTAACATTCCATTCTTTCGATATTATATTTCCAAACTCCACCATAAATTCCTTGAACTCACACAGTTGTAGCCTGAGTGTTTATATCTTTGGTTGTTCCTTTTATGCTTTTGGAAATATTTGCTTGATTACAAATTCTAATGATTCAGTCAGATCAAGTGTACTGGGCTCTCATGGTAACAAGGATGAATCTCACGATCTCAGTCTGATCTTGCAGTGCAACGCCCACATTCAGGAATGCGTCTGGCTGAGCTGTAATGGAAGCCGGAATTCTGCAGCATGGCTGGATCTGTAAGTGTCTCTGTAAGTCAGCCTTCCCTCCACTGACTCCATCTACACTTCCTACTGCCTCAGGGAAGCAGTCAACATAATCAAAGACCTTTCCCACTCTGGTTATACTCTCTTCCATGCTCTTCTCTTGAGCAGAAGATACAAAAGTTTGAAAACGTACCAATAACTTCAAGAAAAGCTTCTTTCCTGCTGTTTTCAAAGTTTTGAACGGTCCTCTCACATATTTGAGTTGATCTTTCTCTGCACCTTCTCTGTAGCTGTAACACTACATCCCGCATTTTGTTCTTTGCCCTGATGTACTAATGTAAAGTGATTTGCCTGGATAGCATGCAAAACAATATTTTTCACCGTATCTTGGTACATGTGAGAATAATAAATCAAATCAAATCAAGTCAAATGAAGTATGGTAAGTGAGTGAGCCACCATTTCAAGGTGGAAAAGACCTGCTCCAAACTCTGTGTGATGCCTTGTAGTAAAATGGCAGCTAAACTTCTCCAGGCTCCTTAATAATGACAGGTGACTCTGTGGAAGGCCAGCCAATATGCAACATCTCATTGTGCATGCCCATTCATAACTTGTCCTCTATTGATCTACTCATCTAAGTCTCCTGTAGCAGAACCTATGTGTAAACATGATTGTCTAGGAATTGGCACAGCTTTATCCTTGTCCCATGTGATCCTTTCTTCCTGTACTGGAAGCAGCTGACTCATGCCCAGTGATTCACCATTTGCTGATCCATCAGCCGTACTATCCTCTAAAGCAAATGCAATTCTCTATCTGAGGTGATAGATCAATTGATTGCGTTTCTTCATCAGACATCTTCACTTGCTCGGAGTCTTTCATCATGAGGCTGCATGGGCTGGAAAGGCAGCATTGTGTGGGCATCCGAAAGGAAGCATTAATCAGCAGAGGACTAACCCTCTGAAGATTAGGTGAGGGCAGGAAATTGGTCAGATAACAATATGTCTATACCCGCACAACACATCATACCAGAGACCAGAATGAGGGTGAAGTGGGATTGAGAGGTGAAGAAGGCTGACATCAGGTTTGTTCTCAGCTGCACCAGTTGGAACAGTCTCTGCCACATCCAGCCCTGGTATTCACAGCACCAGCTTCCTTCTTCCGGCCAGGGCCCCCTGATTCGCCTAGGTTAACAGCCCCAATCAGGGAACTCATATACAATAAGACCAACCTCATTCCAATCACCACATGCCCCACTCCCAAGTCCAGTGATGTGGGCCTGTTCTTTTTCTTGAGGCTTTTCTCAGGATGTTTCACTCCAGGTCCGGTTCCTGTGACTCTGACTCAGACACAGGCGGCATGTAATGGACCGTAGCCCGTTTCTTGCGCCTGGAGTACCTTGGGAGAAATTCTTCCTCTTCTCCAGGCGGTATCGAGACTGCATCCATCTTGGACTGCATATTTCTTTGATGGTAGACAGAGGGGGAGAACCCACAGTTTTCTGTCAGCCTTTTTGGCAGTTCTGAGGGGCCAGGCATGTTCTACTCCTGCCCCACTTGCGAGGTAGCAGTTTCCACGCAATCCACATGTTTGTTCTGGACCAGCTTACCGACTCAAGCTTTGTGTGTCACAGGACCTGACCTTGCATCGACCTTGCCTCATACCCATACAGGGCCATTTCCATTGTTTCAACACCAAACTTCATCCGCTGAAGTAAACTATCTCTCTCGCTAAGGGGAGGCATGTGGCTGGTGTTGGCGTTCCTGATACTGTTCCACTCTTCCCCCATATCTGAAAATGTTAGGTTTAACCACGTACGGAGTCTTGTCCCCATCAGCAACTCTGCCAGAGCTATCCCAGTCATTGTGCGAGGTGTGGTCTTATAATCAGACAGGAACAGGAAGAGCTTGGTATCGAGTGAAGCTGTAGGCTGCTTCTTTCAGCCTGCCTTCAACATTTGGACTGCTGTTTCCAGCAGGCCATTAAACGATGGATGGTATGTAACTGTCTGAACACACCAAATGCCATTCGACTTTAGGAAAAACTCAAAATCCCTGATGTCCTATTGCCTGTGATCGATACTTGCAGGGGTCCGTGTACTGCGAACGAGACTCACAGCTTTTCAACTATCATCCCTGAGTTTGACAAAGGAACTGTATGCATGTCCAACCACTTTGAATGGGCATCCAGAATGACCAAGAACATTGAGCTCATGGAAAATCCGCACAGTCGGCATGTAACCAAGTCCAGGGTTTATCTGGCCAATCCCATGAATGTGGCAGAGTTGCTGGCAGTAATTTTTGACCTTGTTGGCACTCTGGGTATTGCCCTACCAACGTGGCTATATCAGCATCCAGTTCTGGCCACCAGGCATAACTTCTTGCCAAAAGTTTTATTTTGGAAACCCCTGGATGACCGTGGTAGAGTTTAGCCAGGATATGGCAGTGACCTTTACTCAGATCAATCACTCTTGTTCCCCATAATAACATGCCATCCTCTACGGTAATCTGATCTCACTGAGTTCAGAAAGGTTTCAATACTGGTTGTAATGGCCTTTTTGTTTCTCCCATCACCACCAGCTGTTTTAGTTTTGCCAGGATGGGATCTTTTTGTGCCCACAGTTGGATATTGTCAGCAGTGACTGGAAGGGTATCCAGTGAGTTTAAGATCAGGACAAACTTTCAGCATCTCATTCAGGGTTAGCACAAAGTTATATGCCTCTGCCAGTCATCTTAACATCATCAAAAATCCTGATACAGATTCCCCTGGTTCTCGGACTGCTGAATAAAATGGATAGAATCTCAGAAATAGAAGAGTCTTGCGGTTGTAATATTCCTTAACTAAATCCATCAACTCTTGAAAGATTTTAGTATCTGGTACCCCAGGGAATGTTAGGCTCCTAATAACCAAAAATGCTATGGGTCCGCAAGCAGTCAAAATAATTACTGATTGTTTTTCTTCTAACCCAATGACATTTGACCAGAAAAAAATTACGCATGCTTTCCACACACTGGGCCCACTCTTTGATGGCAGGATCAAACATGTTAAGCTTCCCAAATAATGACATGATGCCAGAAATGCTTAACCCAATTCAAAGTTGACTGTAACAAAAACAGAAGTTGGTGGAAGAGCTCAGCAGTTCTGGCAGTATCTGTGAAGAAAAATCAGAGTTAATGTTTCGGGTCCAGTGACCCTTCCTCGGAACTGATGGGAGGTAGGAAAATGTCAGTTTATATGCAGAAGACAGGGATGGGGTAAGGAATAAACGATAGGTAGTGGATAAAAAGAGAGAAGAGCAGTTGGATAGACAAAGGAGTTGATAACTATCTGGCTCAGAGGGTGAATAGCTGTTAATGGGGACTGTTAGTGACTAACAATAGGTAGTGTGCAATAGCAGGCTATGTGATAACAAGGCCTGGTGTGTGGGATAGGGGTTAGGACATGGGAGAGTTTAGGCCCTAAAATTACTGAACTCAATAATGAGTCCAGGGGACTACAGGGTTCCCAAGCAGAAAATGAGGTGTTGTTCTTCCAGCTTGCACTGAGCTTCACTGGAACATTGTAGCAGGCCTGAGACAGAGATGTTGGCCATGGAACAGGGTCCAGACCCAAAACATCAGCTTTCCTGCTCCTCTGATGCTGTCTGGCCTGCTTTGTTCATCCAGCTCTACACCTTGTTACCTCAGGTAGCTCAGGGCATTTTTTTTGCGAACAGAACATAGACGTTCTGTGAAACAGTCACCCAGTTTACGTTTCATTTCCTGAATGTAGAGGAGACCACATTATGAGCAGTGAATGCAGTCACCTAGATTCTGGGAAGCACAGGTGAAGTGTTGCTTGGGCCCTTGGATAGTGGGGAGGGAGGAGGTAAAAGGGGAGGTGTTGCACCTTCATCGGTTACAGGGGAAGGTGTCGTAGGGCTGTGGGGGTGGGTGTAGGGGGTGAAGGAAGGTGGACCAGCGTGTCCTGGATGGAACAGTCTCTGCGGAAGGCAGACAAGGGAAGGGAGGGGAATAGCTGTCTGGTGGTGGCATCTTGCTGGAGGTGGCGGAAATGGTACCTGATGATTTTTCTGGATGTGGATGCTGGTGGGATGGTAGGTAAAGACAAGGGGAACCCTATCGCTGTTGTGGGAGGGAAGAGAGGGGTTGAGGATGGAGGTGCGGGAGATAGGTTGGACGCAATTGAGGCCCCTATCGACAACAGTGCTGGGTTAACCTTGGTTGAGGGTGCCTTGTCAAAGTTGGCTTCATCTGAACGTGTGCAACAGAGATGGAGGAACTTAGAGAATGGGATGGAGTCTTTACAGGAAGCACGGTGAGAGGATGTTTAGCCCAGGTAGCTAGAGGAGTTAAAAGAGAAGTTGTTGAAGGTGAGGACGAACTCAGCCAAGCAGAGAACGGTGGTGGTGGGTGGGGACAATTCAGGCCTTTGCTCCAGGAAGAAGCAGAGAGCCCTAAGACCATCTTGAAGTGGGGTGGACATGTAAAAGGATTGCACATCCGTGGTAAAGAGAAGATACAATGGCCTGATGTGCCATAGAGGGGTCCAGGGGGAGATAGGAGGAGGTATCTGAGAGCTGGCGCTCAGCATCTGCAATTTTGAGGTCAGTACATCAGACTACGTACTAGACCACCCTTATCGGCAGGCTTAATAACAAAGTCAGGGTTAGATCTAAGTGCACGGAGTACAGTCAGTTCAGAGGGAGATAGACTGGATTTGGTGAGGGGGTAGAGAAATCGAGGCAGCCAATATCACGTCAACAGTTCTCAATGAACAGATTGAGTGCAGGTAAAAGGCCAGAGGGAGCGGTCCAGGTGGAGGGAAAGTGTTGGAACTGGGCTCACGGGTCTTTGGGATGGGCAGAGGATTCTTGTCCAAAGAAATGGGCACGGAGGCGAAGATGGCGGAAGAAGAATTCAACATCATGTCGTACCCGAAATTCATTAAAGTGGGGACGCAGAGGAATAATTGAATTTAAGCATTGAATTGAATCATTTATTTATTTATTGTCACGTATATTCAATATAAAAATGCAGTGAAAAGTGTGCATCTTCATCATATGTGCATGGTGCCATTCACATTAACTTAAAAGAAGATAAGAAAAAAAAATAACTTAATAGAGTCCAACTTCCAGTTCCACTGCTGCAGTCCCGCTCTAGGCTTTCCAGCCCATGCCATGCCACTGCCGCAGTCCCACTTCAGGCTTTCCAGCCCATGCCATGCCATGCTGCTGCCGCTCTCCAGGCTTTCCAGCCCATGCCATGCCACTGCCGCAGCCTTGCTCCAGGCTTTCCAGCCCATGCCGTGCCATGCCGCTGCCCTGCTCCAGGCTTTCCAGTCCATGCTATGCTATGCTGCTGCCCCGCCCCAGGCTTTCCAGCCCATGCCATGCCAATCCGCTGCCAGTATCCCGCTCTGGGCTGCCTCATTGGCTTACTCTCGCCAGTCTTGATCCACCGTTGCAGTTGTTACAATGTACTCCAACAATGTTGCAGTATAATACACAACCCGTGGGTTCAGCTCCTGCCACATGGTTCTTCAGGCGTGTACTGTTTTCTCTCTTTGCCACTTAACTACCCGCACAGAAACCGGTATCCTGTCACTTGGTCACCCTTTATTTACATGAGTTTATATCTGTCAGCCAGGCCTCCCTGATGGGCCCAGGTTAATAGCCCCAATCAGAGATCTCATACTCAACACTATCCATCTGGCCAATCTCATTCCAATCACTGTTGGTGGGAAGAAATGAATTGGGATGCCCTTCTTTAAGAAATCCATGCAATTGTACCTAATGCTGGTGACAGTGACATACCTTACCCCTTCCCCGAGCATACAACCTCGAGCAAGAGCACATTTAACACTGGGCTGCTGACCCCAGTCGTTGTGATGAGCAAGTAATATAAGATAACTAGAGACTGGGTAATCACATATCACAATCTCCATAACTCACTGACTTAATTTAAATTTTAGCTCTAGGTCACCTTTTGAAAATTCATGTTAACACATCTTTGGTTATTTCTTACATTTGTAAATCCAGCATATTTTGTATTCAGCAAGCAATTATCTTAAAGGCATCTGATTGATTACAATGAGCAGCTTTGCATTCTAATGTAATACAACAGCCCCATGTAATGAGAACTCCAGCCAGACCTACTAATTAGTTTAGTATTTCATGAGATATAGATTTGATTTGTCACTCAGTAAATCTGAATTATCTGTCCCTTCCAATTAGAATAAAGATGGTGAGGTGATTTAGTTAAGAACAATTTGCTTATAATACTCAATACACAAAAAGATCTAGGCTGTACAAACAACTCTTCGAGAATGTGTATTATGACTGAATTGCGGGTCTTGCAAACATCTGCAAAAATGTGAATGTGAAATAGTCAAATAATACTTTTTGCATTTAAGTTTTCTTTCATAACAAAATAAAAGAGAGAGAAATATTAACTTTTGGATCATTAATTCATATTTAACTGTTGGGGTATTGTTACCTTATTCAGTGTTTGCATTGTTCTTTCCTTTGGCTTGCCACATATCAGATAACCCATCCCTGCTTGGATACTTTTCTCTGAGAAGGAGAGTAAATTGGGATTTTTATACTTCCTTCTTCATCTGTCGTGTTAAACATTAATGCAATTTGCTTTAATACTTGGAAGAGGTAGCTTACCCTTATTCTACTTTGTATCAATCATCATAGCTTGCTTTTCTGTAAGAAAAACATTTTTTTATAGTTTTTTAAACAGAATTGATGTTTTACATTCAGATGTTTAGATATCAGCAGCTCGTATCTTAATGTTTTATTTTAAGAGCACTTGAGCATGCCATTATGCCTTATATCTTTTCTTTTAGAACTGTAATAAATATACAAACTATGGAACAAGGCTTCTTCTAGTCCCTGAGTATCAAAGAGAGAATCTCATATATATTACTCACACATTCTATCTTAATTTGGAAAATTTATCAAGCATGGAAGATAATAAGAGGTTGATGGATGGTAACATTACTTCTCACACTCACATTGTGTGCCAGGTTGTAATAAAACCTGATCACATAAACTTAATAAAACCTTCATTCTTTGTCTAAGAGTACAATTGTGTTTCTAACTTTCCTGTCTTTTGTCCCCTTGTTCTTAATGAGCTTTGTCAAAATGCATTGCACAACCTATTGTACACATTGCAGCCACAGTGGCCGAATGAGGTGGGGGTAAATATTCATTCCAGATCAAAGAGATGTATCTGTCCTGGAAGATATCAACCCTCTTGTGTGTTGCTTCAGCTGCATCCATTAAGGCAGGGACAATCACTCTATCATAATTCTAATGTAAATCTTGTAGAAAAAGAACAGGCTTGGAAGAATCAGGACTTACCCTATCACCATAACCACAACCTCAATAAATTTGTTAGCTCATTTTCCAGTCAATGATAATCCCACAATGTTGAAGGCATGGCCTTCACAATTCTATACACGGCAGGAGGCCTATGTGCATTTCCAATTTCTGAACTTTATGATCATTTTCCATAGAAAGGATTCAGCAAAATAATTAGTTTTAATCTGCTTTTAAGTAACATAAATTACTACAAGAGAAAAAAAGAATTTGAAACAGTAGGTGAGTGAGTTATGACGGAAGCAATCTTGTGGACTTCCATGTGGACTGGGAGCAATGAGGCATTCAGTGGGTTGTCTCTGTAATCGATAATGTTACAACCACAGGACTTTGTAAGACAGTAAGGTTTTAAACTGTTTCCTTTAATTCAAGGTAAAATGAAATATGAACATAAACATACAATTAGGAATAGTAGAAAACTCGACCCAGTGATCTTGCTCCATTATTAAATTATATCATGCTGATCTGATTGTAACCTCAAGTCTGCATTTTTGCCTCCCCCGATAACCTTTCAACCCCACACTTAACAAGGATCTATTTACCTCTGCTTTAAAGATATTCAAGGACTCTGCTTCTAACACATTTTGTGGAAGAGAGTTCCAAAGATATGCAACAGTCTGAGAAAAAAATTTGCCTCAACTCTGTATAAAAGGAGTGCCCCTGATTTTTAATCTATGACCTAGTTCTGGATTCTCACACAAGAGGAAACATTATCTCCACATGCACCTTGTCAAAACTGCTCAGAGTCTTACATCTTCCAGTTAAATCCCTTCATTTTTCTAACCACCAGCGGATACAGGGCCTAGCCTTGAGTAACCAAGCCAACCCAAACCTAACTTTTCCTCATAAGACAACTCCCCATTCTAGGTATTAGTCTAGTGAATATTCTCTGAATGGCTGCCAACGCATTCACATCCTACCTTAAATAAGGTGACTAATACACCAGTTGTGGTCTCAATGGTGCCCTGAATAACAGAAAGATAACCTCCTTACTTTTGTTTACAACTCCCCCTTGAGATAAATGATAACATTCTATTAACTTTCCTAATTACCTACTGTGCCCGCAAAATAGCCTTTTATGATTCTTCTGCATTTCAAAGCTCTGTAATATCTCCAGAGATAGTAGGAACTGCCGATGCTGGAGAATCTGAGATAACACGGTGTGGAGCTGGATGAACACAGCAGCTGACGTTTCGGGTCGAGACCCTTCTTCTGAAGAAGGGTCTCGACCCGAAACATCAGCTTTTCTGCTCCTCTGATGCTGCTTGGCCTGCTGTGTTCATCCAGCTCCACACCGTGTTATCTCTGTAATATCTCATCATTTTTAACCTTTAGTCAAAATGGACAATTTCACATTTTTCCCACATTATACTCCATTCACTATATCTTCACCCATTCACTTAGTGTATCTATATTTTTTGAAACCCCATTGTGTCCTCTTCCTAACTTACTTTCCTACCTTGTTTGTCTCATTTTCAAATTGGCCAAACAAATCTTCTGTCCCTTCATCTAAATCGTTTTTACAGATTATAAACAAATGGGGTCCTAGCACTGTGCCCTTTGGATCACCACACATTCTGTCTTGCTGGCTTAAGGTAAACCTATTTATACCTACTCCGTGTCTCCTATTAACCAGCCAATCTTCTATCCATACCAATATGCTATCTCCTATATCATGAACTTATATTTTCTGCAAAAACATTTGATCCTCCCCGAATGGAATTTGAGTCTGCCTATCACACATGGACTGTAGCCATTTTAGAAGGCAGCACACCACCCTTCTCAAGGGCAATTAATGACAGACAATAAATGCTGGCCAGCCAGCAACATCCATGTCCCATGACAGAATAAAAAATGTAGTATCTTCTCAAATGCCTTCTGGAAATCTAAGTGCAGTGCATCCATCAGTTCCATTTTATCCACAGAATATGGTACATCCTCAAAGAACTCTAATAAATTATTTAACCACAATTTCCCTTTCACAAAACCATGTTGACTCTGCCTGATTACCTTGAACTCATCCAAACATGCTGCTCTTCAGTGATATCTTTCAACATTTTCCTTATGACACATGTTAAGCTAACTGGTAACTTCCTATTTTCTGTTAATCTCCCTTTTTGGAAGAAGATGCCACTGTTGTAGTTGTACTGGAACAGCTTAGCCCTTGGAGGAAGGGTTTCCTCATCATATGGGGTGGGGTGGTGGGAGCAGGATTCACAGTACCTTTATTGGCCGAGGAGTGGTAAACAGTGTCATGTGTGAAATCCTGACCCTGGTGAATTTATGGTCATCATAGGAAAATTTTGGTCTTTCTTTCTGGCACTGGCGGGATGGGTCAAATGGTCTATTAATGCATTGTGCTACTGCACAGTTTCTGTAAGATTTTATACTATAGTCATTTTTGGGGGTCAGCAATTGCCTCTTAGATAAAATTCATTTTATTGAGACTAATTTTATTGACCAGAACATGAATTTTGACTTTGTGTGATGAGGAGAAATGGATGTGAGTAACCAACAGAGTGTTTTATATCTTTCCCTATTTTTATTTGAATTGATTTCGTACAAAAAGAAATGTAAAACTGTCTATAAATTTACAATCATCCGATTTATGCTAGTGTGCAAAGACAAAGTCTACTCTGTGATTGGGTACTAGTTTTGCCATAAAGAATTATATTGAAGTTGCAGGTATGCTGGAATATTATGCAAGCAGTTAAGGTGGATTGTTATTTGTTTTCCAACTACTGATGATATGGAATGTTCTAATTATTTATAGGGTCCACAGCATGAATGCTCAACTGCATAGGACAGTTGATATCACCAAGTAACGCCCTGGGCTTTAACATAAAGTACTAAAGTCATTGAGTCATACAGCATGGAAACAGACCCTAATGGCAACCCAATCCATGCCAACCTTGTTCCCAAACTGAAATAGTCCTACGTACCTGCACTTGGCCACATCCTTTCAAACCTTTCCTATTCATGAACTTATCCAAATGTCTTTTAAACACTGTAACCGTACCTGCATCCATCACCTCCTCTGGCAGTTTATTCCACACACGAACCACTGTCTGTGTAAAAAAGTTGCCCCTCACGTCCTTTTTAAATCTTTCTCCTCTTACCTTAAAAATAAGTCCCCTACTTTAAACTCTCCCACCCTAGGGAAAAGACCCTTGTCATTCACATTATCTATGCCGCTCACAATTTCATAAACCTCAATAAGGTCACTCCTCAATCTCCTACACTCCGGTGAAAAAAGTCCCAGCCTTTCCCGTTTATTTTTATTTCTTAAACACTCTATTCCTGACAACATCCTGGTACATCTTTTCTGAACCCTCTCCAGTGTAATAACATTCTTCTTATAAAGGGCGACCAGAATGGGACACAGTACTCCACCACCATCCTGTTCAACCTCAACATGACACCCCAACTCCTATACTCAAAGCTCTGAGCAATTGAGGCAAACATGTTAAATGCCTTCTTAACTACCTTGTCGTACTGTGATGTAAATTTCAAAGAATTATGTACCTTAACCACTATGTCTCTTTTTAAAAAAAATAATAGAATCCCTACACCATGGAAACAAGCCCTTTGGCCCAACATGTCCACACTAACCCTCAGAGCATCCCACCCAGACCCATCTCATCTATACAATGGGTAATTTATCATGGCTAATCCACTTAGCCAGCACATCTTTGGACTATGAGAGGAAACCCACACAGGCACAGGGAGAATGGACAAACTCCACACAGACAGTTGCCTGAGGGTGGAATTGAACCCAGTTCCCTGGTGCTACAAGGCAGCAGTGCTAACCACTGAGCCACCATGCTACTGCCTTGCTGTTCTACAGCAATACCCAGGGCCCCACCATTAATTATGTAAGTCCTGTCCTTGAAGTACTACAAAAATGAAACACTTCACATTTATCCAAATTAAATTCTATCTGTCACTGCTCAGTCCATTGACCTAATTGATCAAGATCTCTTCGTAATCTTAGATAACCTTCTTCACTGTCCACTATATCATCAATTTTAATGTCATCTGCAAACTTACAAACAATGCCTCCTATATTCTCATCCAAATCATTTATACAAATGACGATCCCAGTGGCTCACTGCTGGTCACAGGCCTCCAGTCCAAAAAACAACCCTCCACCACCACCCTCTGTCTCCTACCATAAAGCCCATTTTATATCCAGTTGGCAAGCTCACTCTGAATCCCATGTGATCTAACTTTATTAATTAGAGGGATGGAGTTTAAAAACAGGGGGGCTATGCTGCAGCTATATAGAGTCCTGGTGAGGCCACACCTGGAGTACTGTGTGCAGTTTTGGTCTCCTTACTTGAGAAGAGATATACTAGCACTGGAAGGGGTGCAAAAGAGATTCACTCGTTTGATTCCAGAGTTGAGAGGGTTGGATTATGAGGAGAGACTGAGTAGACTGGGATTATACTCATTGGAATTCAGAAGAATGAGGGGAGATCTTATAGAAACATGTAAGATTATGAAAGGAATAGATAAATTGGAGGCAGGGAGGTTGTTTCCGCTAGCAGGTGAAACTAGGACTAGAGGGCATCGCCTCAAAATAAAGGGAAGCAGATGTACGACTGAGGTCAGGAGGAACTTCATCACCCAAAGGGTTGTGAATCTGCGGAATTCCCTGCCCAGTGAAGCGGTTGAAGCAACCTCGTTTTTAAGGCAAGGCTAGATAAAGTTTTGAACAGGAAAGGAATTAAGGGTTATGGTGAGTGGGTGGGTAAGTGGAGCTGACTCTCAAAAAGATCAGCCATGATCTTATTAAATGGCGGGGCAGGCTCGAGGGACCAGATGGTCTATTCCTGCTCCTAGTTCTTATGTTCTTATGTGATTAAACAATGGCACAACATTAGCCACCCTGCAGTCCTTCAATACTGCATTCGTGTTTATTCTTATGAAAGCTAACAAGCCCAATGAGCAGGAAACAGCATTGCTTTCTAACATCATCCAAAAAGCTTCTAAAGCCATACAGCATCCTGCGTATTGAAGAAGCCTATTTCAATTAAAAAAAACTCCCATTTTCCTAAATTCCAGTGAATACAGTCTCAGTCTGTCTCAGTTTCAACCCAAAATCACCGAATGAACATTTTCTGAAATGTGCATAATGCAAATATACCCTTTCTTGACCAAAAACACCCGAGACATGATTTCACCAATTTCACTGACATCCTACATGAAGTAGCAAAGCGTCCCTTGTTTCAGATTCTATTCCCCTTGCAATACACGATGAATCCATCACACATTCACAAATCATAGCTATGTAGGGGTCCTTCCTTCACAAAGAGGATGTAGGCCAGCCAAACATTTGACAGTTGCTGGATGGGCAGGTTTGTTGCATTACTAAAAGAGGAGGACACCAATAAAACCCTTACCATGTTAATTACTGGAAGCCATTTTGGAAAATAGGACAATCCTTCTCCTGTACCTCAACCCTGCTTCCAAACTCTGCATCATTTAGTGACACTGAGGCTATCACAGTTGTTGTCCTAAGCCTACTGCTACTTTCTAAAAGGTAGCCATGGGGAAGTGATGGTAAGACACATGGAAGTCGTAGAAAGATTAAATGGGTAACTGAGCCAAACATTGATCCAACTTCAACCCCACCTTTTTAGTCAGAAGAACCTTAACTTGTTAGATGCATTCCAGTTTAATTTTCCATCCCATTCCCACACTGATCTCTGTTTTTGATTCCTGTATTGGCTCCGTTAGTTCACTCCCTATTGAGACCAATACTTTTGTTTGAAAAATAAAGGAATCCCCAAATGAACACAATGGAACAAAAGCAGTGGACAAGATTTTCTTTTGAAAAACCATTTTTTATGAATCTTTTCACTAAGTCTGAGTTGTATTGAGCATTTTGGAGGGATTTTGACTGTCCGAACTATTAAGTTACCTTGCTGTATCTTAACAAACTCACTTCATTAGTAGCCTACTACACCCCACGCCATCCCTCATGTCCAATTTCCATACGTTCATATCACATTGCATACATGGAACAACTTGCCACTCAGCAAATGTCCCATAATTCACTGGCATCTCTTGCACCCATGCCATCTTCAAAGTCCATTGTGCACCTGGATGAACACTGTCATTCTGGAGTTGTCCTGCATGGTTACTGATACTTATGCCATTCTTAGCAGACAGAGGAAGTCAGTGCACAAATTTCCAATATGCAGTGCTTACATTCTCCCAAGGATCAGCATTGTCTCCAGATCATGCCAGTCTGGTCCAAGGTTGCCACCTGCGTTAAAGCAGTCTCAGGCACCTGCGGGAATGCCCAGCACCGTAGGAAGAAGGTCAATGCTCCACCCACCACTGTAAGTTTCATCATCTTCTCTCCGATAACTCACACTCACTCTGCTACTGTATGCACTTCCCACCGAGGGTCAAGCCCTACCCCTCTCACAATTGCCATCGCCTCCCCTTCGACCTCCATCATCACTAATGCTGCATACCTCCTATGCCACCTGTCCCTTGCCTGCAACACCTACCTACCTGCACCAGCCCTAACAACTGTGTGACCCACTGTCATCTCTTGTAATACCTGCTTGTCCCTCGTTCGATGATGAAACCAGTCCACAGAGCAGAAAGAATCAAAGCAGGCGGTGAGCTGTCTAAAATTCAGCTCGTCAACCTATATGAGGAGAAGATCCCATGGGGTACAAGTCAATTTGGTAAATTGAATCATAAATTAACTTAATCCCAGCAAGCAGAGGGTATAGCTTGAACAGTGTTTTGTGACAGCAAACCTTTGTCCAGCACACAGTGCTGAATCCCTCACTATTTGTTGTGTATGTTAATGATCTAGACATGAATGCAGGAGGTAATGTTCAGTAAGTTTGCAGATAACATGAAAATTGGTTCTGTGGTAAAGAATGAGGTGAAAAGCCTTAGACAACATCACAAAATAGATTAATAAAACAAAGAACTGTGGATGCTGGAAATCTGAACTGGAAGCAGAAAATGCTGGCAATATTCAACATGTCAGGCAGCACCTGTGAGAAAAAAGCAGAAATATATTCTGATGAAGAGTCACCAGAATCAAAATGTTAACTCTGCTTTCTTCCCACAGATGTTGCCAAACCTTCTGAGTTTCTATTTTTGTAACAATATAGGTGGGTTGGTCAAATGGAATTTAATCCAGAAAATTGTGAGATGGTGTGTTTTGGGAGAGTGTCCAAGGCAGGGGAGCACATGTTGATTGGTTGGAAAGTACAGACAATCACAGGGACCTTGGCGTGCATGTGCATACAGCCTTGAAGGCAGCAGCACAGTTTGATAAGGTGGTTAAGAAGGCATGTGGGACACTTGTCTTTATTAGTTAAGGCATTAAATACAAGAGCAAGGAGGATACGATGGAATTGTTTATAGTGTCAGTTAACCCGCTCTCATCTGCTGAAACTAAGTGTCAATTAAATCCTGTCTGACTTGTTGCACCTGACATTGCGCTGCTCTATGATGCCTCTCCTGTTCAACGTCCTCATCTTCCTTCTCTGAAGGATGCTGTTGCTTTCCTCTCTCTTCAGTATTTAACGTATTCCCAATTTGCCTGCTCTAATTGTGGACAGTATGCTAGCATTTTACAATACACTGTTTAGCATCTACTGCTAGGCCCCACCAATTCAGTCAAAGCCTCGGAACCTCACCCTCAGGAGGCCTATCGTCTGTTCCTTGATAGATCTGGTCAAATAATGGGTTGCATTGTATATACGCTAAGCCTTAATTGGGAGCTGCATGATGGATTGAGGTATTTGGCCTTTGAAAGAAAGCAGGAACCTGTGACTTCTTAAGGATATAGACATCATGGAAACTCCCAGCTTACATGGCATAGCCTTCTAAGCTGTGGTACTGTTGGTCACAGATTACTCGCACATTGGAGAAATGGAATCCTTTTCTGTTAATGAAACTAACAGATATGGCACATAAATGTTGCTAAAAGGAGACAAATAATTGAAACTGTTTGTCTTTTACTAATCGGAACAAATAGTTGAAGCTGTTTGTCTTTTACTAATCAGAACAAGGACACAAGGGCACAGACTTGTAAAAATGGAAACCATTTTTTGCAGTATGAGAAGAGGGTGCTGATTTATTGGACCATCATTGTCATGGAGATGCAGTAAGAAGGATTAATTGTCAATCTTAATTCTCAGACCAGGCGCACAGATTCTGATTAACCAGGGTATTGCTGTGAGGAGGCTGAAGAGAATTAGTGGTCTCCAGACAACATTTTTTTTTCTGAAAAGAAGTACAATGAGTATTCAAATTTCTTTATCTACATGAAGGAGAATCCTCTGAATTTATATATGGAGCTTTATAATGAACAAAAGCAATACACTGCCTGCTCAAATATTTATCATAAATTGGTTTCTGGGGTAACTCTTTGTACAGTCCAGACTATTTAATTAACTATTTCTAATAGCAGATTTACAGCCAAGAGTGGATACACTTTGAGGCTTGCAAGCACAGGCTGACTGAGCATAAGCGACATTCTGCCTGCTGCAAATGGACATCTGGACAGTCTGCCAAGCTTTGGGGCATACAACTTACATACCCAGCATCACACTGGCGCTAAAGCTCATGTATTAGATTATTGATTTGTGTGGTACATAAAATGCCGCTTTGGTTTGACAGCATCAGGAAAAGAGTTTTGATGAAAAGTCACCAGATTCAAAATGTTAACTCTGTTTTCTTTCCACAGATGTTGCCAGACCTACTGAATTTCACCAACAATTTCTCTTTTTCTTCCAGATCTCCAGCATCTGTGGCTTTTTTTCACATTTTAGCAGCATGAGAAAACTAGCTTCACCTGCATTTCAAACCCCTCAAGGTTTTTCTGAGGTAGACTGGTCACTGTTCAGGGCTAAAGTGTTGGATATAAATCCTTTGATTAGTTTTTGTGATATGCAGTGAGTGATGATTCTGTATCTGAGGAGTTGAAAATGGTGCTGAGGCATTGTGCAATCTTCAGTGAGCATCCCCATGTCTGACCTTATGATGGAAGGAAGCTCATTGGTGTAGCAGCTGCAGATGATTGGGCTGAAGACACTACCCTGAGGAACTCCTGTAGAGATGTCCTGGATCTAAGATGACTGATATCCGACCATCTTCCTATGTGCTAGGTATGATTCCAACCAGCAGAGAGTCTGTTCCCTGATTCCAATGACTTTGGTTTTATGAGGGGCTCCTTGACGCCACACTCTGTCAATGTGAGCTTCATGTCAAGGGCAGAGGGGATCCCATGCTATGATATCTTGCCAGTTTAATTATCAATGGTGTTTTTGAGAGGTATACTGGTAAATACAACAAAAAAAGACCTTATTGTGCTGGATGCATTGGTCAGGCTTCCAAAAGAACCTTTGTGTGGACCATAAGAAACAGAAAACGTCTTTAATCATATCAGTAGTCAACAACCACATCACTCACTAAAGATGGTTTCTTGTGCACCCCTACACAGTGCATCATGAAGGACTTCAACAAGGAAGGCCATAGAATGCCCCTGATATTTTCCAGTCAACATGTTCAGAGGTGTTATCATATACTTTTGGCAAAGGTGGGTCTTGAACACAGGCTTCCTGGGTCAGAGGTAGGATACTACCACTCCACCACAAGTGTACCCCTTTGTACCTTATTGTAAGGAATGCATCACCAGTCATGTCATTCAAAGGCAGTAGGAGGTTGTAAATGCTGTGTAATTATTTCACAGAGCGAACTATCTTCAATCTGTAATGACCAAGGATGTGGTGAAGATTGTTTGTGACCAGGATTTATACCTTACAGGAAAACATCTCTGCAGCCTGCGGGACTTAAACCTAGGCCTCCTGGTTCAGAGAAAGGAACACTACCACTGCACCACAAGAGCCCCTTCTGATTTGTACCTTGCGTGTTGGACGCTGCATGCATTTTGCATGCAGAGTACTGCTTACAGATATCTTCAATCTGTACTGTGTTCGTGCCTGATCATTACAATTGCCAATTGAAGACATCCTCTCACATCACTCACAGGTACAGCCTATGTACTCAGATTGAAGAGAAAGCCTTATTTGATTACAGATGGTGGTTAGTAGATTATTATTTTAAAAATTCACAGTGATTTTATTGGTGTGAAGATTGCTGAGTCGTGTATGATAACATTTCTCAGTAGAAAAAAAATGAAAACCTTACTCTGCCCATTCTGGGTGTAGTCGCAGTCATTTTCCATTTTTAATGTGTGTTTATGATTTGCATGAATATGGAAGGCAAGGCAGTTTAAGATTGACTGTGAGTCACAGGCCCAACCTGGTAATCAAGGATCCACCAAATCTCTAAGTACCTTTCTAAACTGCAATTCCTGTTGAGCCAATCCGTAGTGAACTTCCCAACATTGCCAGGCTTGTCTTTGATTTACAATTTCATATCCCAACATTACCCTCTGAAGCCTGGCCCTACAGCTTAGGCCATGCCAACTACCCTGCTGCACAACCTTCCTGAAAAAGCCAGCATAGTTGTGATCATCAATGAAACCCCAGTCCAAGAGAATCTTACGCTCCCAATTCACTATCATCTCAGAGATAGTAGGAACTGCAGATGCTGGAGAATCTGAGATAACAAGGTGCAGAGCTGGATGAACACAGCAGGCCAAGCAGCATCAGAGGAGCAGGCAAGCTGACGTTTCGGACCTAGACCCTTCTTCATTTCTGAAGAAGGGT
>JAHRHZ010000249.1:47825625-47836752 GCA_024137785.1 Ginglymostoma cirratum
CTTCCCCTTCCCCATTTCTGAAGAAGGGTCTAGGTCCGAAACGTCAACTTTCCTGCTCCTCTGATGCTGCTTGGCCTGCTGTGTTCATCCAGCTCTGCACCTTGTTATCTCACTATCATCTCCCCTACTTTTATGTTGAGGTTTCCCCCTTCAAACTGCCGTTCCCTCTGTATCCCAGTATACTGTCTCCAATTTCCATATTGACTTTTCCAACTTGCCTATCACAGCAGTGGCTCCTGATAAGCCCCCTAATGTTCATTAGTCTGAGTCCTAGGGCACACCATTGCCTACCCTGGATAGTCAGCATTCAAGTTGGGTGTCCTGGATCAATACAGAAAATCCAGATATGACATTTGCAAAGCCATCAGAGAGGCCAAGAGGCAGTACCGGACTAAGTTAGAGACCAAAACCTACCAAACAGATTTCCACCGCCTATGGCAAGGCCTAAACAACAATACAGGATGCAAAATGAAGCAGAGCAAGATAGAGAACAAAGACACATTCCTCTCTGAAGCAAGCTCTATGCTCCTATGCTCAGTTTGAGCAGAATGCCATTGGCACGGTCATGCCTGCCCCGACAGCCTCGGACACACCTGTTCCCTCTGTCACCGCTTCAGAAGTCAGATTGGTCTTCCTGGGAGTCAACCCAAGGAAAGCAATGGGTCTGGATGGTGGCCCCGGCTGAGTACTCAGATCCTGTGCAGACCAACTGGCGGAGTTACTCACCGGTATCTTCAACCTCTCCCTCCTACAAACCAAAGTCCCCTTCTGCTTCAAGAAGACCTCCATTATCCCTGCACCTAAGAAACACATGCAACATGTCTTAATGGTTACCTTTCGGGAGAGGAATCTGCCATCCTTATCTGGCCCACATGTGAGTCCAGGCCCACAACAATATGGTTGACTCTTAACTGCCCTCTGGGAAATTAAATATGGGCAATAAATGCTGGCCTAGCCAGTGGTGCCCTCATCCTGTGAATGAATGAATAGAAAAAACTTGAGACATACTCATGAAGCCAATGGGTTGTTTAAAATTTCAGGGATGACACTGAAGTGACTTACAGAGGACATTCTGCCAACGTGCAATGTAATTTCGGAGTAGAACTATACTGTGAGATTTTTCTCTCCCAGGAACACAACAGAGTAGCCATGTTAGACCCCCATGTTGGAACATATTCTAACATGCAGGAAGTTAATCATTATCCCTCATTCTATACTGGGGCATTGTTATTGGGAGTAACTGAGTGAGAGGACAAGGATTCATCAGTTCATGTTAATTTGCTTTTAGTTGTATGTACAAAAAGTACGTTATTTCATATCAGTGGAAGAGACAGGCAGAATAATCCAGCCTGTACTACAACTTATACTTATCCACAGCTAAAGACAATGGTTTGTGAACAGAAGACTGTGGCACTAGCAAAAGTTTGGGTTAAGAATAAAGGATCAGAAAGGTTTAATTTGTTTAGCTTAAATGGTTAATAGCTGTGTTGCTAATAATTTGCATCAGTGGAGAAAGTTGTAATAGGGTCCTGATGAGCCATATCTCTGGTAATATTGTCAATAGTTAACAAATGTTTATTAGAAAAGCTCAGAAGGCAGATGTGGAATGCACATACTCATGGCAGCAATATGTCATTGAATGACTTGCATTTGTACTCCCCACTGTCGCCTTCTGGACCATCTATTATGGCTGAATCATTATTCGTAGGGTCCTGGGATTGAATATCTGCCAACAACTACTTCAGAGTCACCTGGGCATCACCAAGTACTGAGGTTGGGCCAACAACTCACTCTGTTGTCAAGGTATATCAAAGGCCATTGCAGACCTGTTCCCCAATTCTTCAGTTGTGCACTGTACAGGCAAGAATATAAAGAACCCTTGAGGGCCTCATCTTGCCTCTCATGCCCAAGAGAATGACTCAGGATAGATCAGTTTGTCTTCAAGGGCCAAACATTCCTCATCCTTGCTAACTATTATTCAGAATGGCTGCAGATCAAATTACTACACTACTGGCCTATGTCAACAGCAGTTATCACCATGCTCAGGTTGGTATTGTTGAGATTGTCATCTCAGCCAACTCCTTGTAGTTCACTAATGCCTCGTTCAATAGTTCAAGTAAACTATACAGTTGCATACACATTACAAATTTACCTCAATATCCATAAGCCAGTGATGAATGGAAACATGGGGGTGGGGAATTACATGTGAAGTGCACATGGTCAACGTCCTGTTGCAGACAAATAATAACATTGTTGGCCTTGCTTAGTTACTAATTAACACCTTCATACAACCCTCTGACTTATTCAGAGTTCCTCATGAGTAAGACAATATGCACTTTACTCCCCAGTATCTATATGTTTGGATTCTATTCCTCATTTGAAGGCAGGAGACATAAATAGAATGGAGTTTGACAAACTTGTTCTAAATCCTACAGAATGTGATTCCGGGTGAAAGGATTGACGAGTTTGAGTGTTCATACACCTCATTAACTTTGTTATAATCAAATGTCCATGACTGCACTGATGATTTATCGCTCAACATTATCAAATAAAATCAAGAATAGCATGAGAGAATGCTGAATTTAGCGGAAAAAAAATCTATTACTAACTGGAAAGTGGAACAATCAACTCAAGCAGTGACTTGTAAAGAGTTTGATCAGAGACTTTGTATTGGTTCAACGAACATTGCGTACGGCTACATACACCACTAGTCACATATTGCAAATGCAAGAACAGCCCATTTAAGCCTATTCTTTATTTCCTCTCTATTAGCCAATCATTAATCCATGCTGATACATAATCACCCACTCCATGGGCTTTCATTTGATTAACCTGTTGTGGGGGTTGTCTTTATCAAAAGCCTTCTGAAAATCTAAGTATGCCACTTCCATCAGTATTCCTTTATTAAGGAGCGAATCAGAGAACAGCTGAGAGTCATCACAGTGGAATTTTGGGAGACATCACCACAGTCATTATGACTGCACGACAGGCCAGAGAAAACCTGGTGTAAAGGTGTGGTTAAACCTAAAACACTACATTGGTGTTTCCTACCCTCCCTCCTCCTCTGAACAAATGAAAAGACTCTGTGAGGAGGATGATTAATAAGGTAACAGTGTACAAGGGAGCAGCCATTAAGAGAGTGGGCCAGTGTTAGAGTGGAAGCACTGAGGACGTTGCTTGAGAGGTTTCGGTGCCAGGAGGCTGAGTAGGGGTACAGGTAATAGCAGGTAAGGGCTCTTAAACTCTACTTTCTTTCTGTCCAGACTGAAGGCAGTGGGGTTGGCAGTTAGGGCAGTGGCATGCTCCTCATACAGGATGTGGGAGATCAGGGAGAACTCCAGCGTCCCTGGTGACTACACCTGTGAGAAATGCATCTGGCTGCAGCTCCTGACAGACTGCGTTAGAGAGCTGGAGCTGGATGCACTCAGAATCATCTGGGGTGCAGAGAATACCATTGATAAGAGCTATAGTGAAGTGGTCACTCCTAAGGTGCAGGCTGCATGCAGCTGGGTGGCCACCAGAAGAGGTAAAGGGGGAAGGTAGATAGTGCAGGATTCCCCTGTGGCCATTCCCCTCAATAACAGGTATACCACTTTGGATACTGCTGGGGGGAATGACCTTTCAGGGGCTAGCAGCAGCAATCAGGTCAGTAGCACTGTGAGCAGCTCTGAGGCTCAGAGGGAAAGGGTGCAGTCAGACAGAGTGATACTGATAGGGGACTCAATTGTGAGGGGGACAGACAGGAGATTCTGTGGCCACAGAAGAGACACCAGGATGGTGTTACCTCTCGGGTGCCAGGGTCAAGGATGTCTCTGAGTGGTTACAGAACATTCTGAAGGGGGGCTGAACAGCCAGAGGTCGTTGTGCACATTGGTACAAATGACAAAGGGATGGGGTCCTGCGGAATGAGTACAGGGAGTTAGGTAAGAAGTTAAAATGCAGGACCTCAAGGGTCGTGATCTCCAGGTTACTCCCAGTGACATGCGGCAGTGAGGATAGAAATAGAAAGATAGGCCAGATGAATGAAAAGTGAAAGAACTGCGGATGCTGTAAATCAGGAACAAAAACGGAAGTTGCTGGAAAAGCTCAACAGGTCTGGCAGCATATGTGAAGAAAAGTATCAGGGTTAATGTTTTGGGTCTGGTGACCCTTTCCAATTTCAGAGGAAGGATCACTGGACCTGAAACATTAACTCTGATTTTATTTCTTCACAAATGAGGCCAGATGAATGCATGGCTGAGGAGCTGATGTAGGGGGTGAGGTTTTCAGTTCTTGGATCTCTTCTGGGGTAATAGGTGACCTGTACAAGAGGGACGGGTTGCACTTGAACCAGAGGGGGCCCAATATCTTTGCGGGGAGATTTGCTAGTGTCACCCAGGAAGGTTTAAACTAGTTTGGCCAGTGGTGGGGGGAGAGTCTGAACAACAGTGGGGCCATTGGGAAGTCAGGGGAAAATACATTAGACATCGAGAGCAAGTTTACTATTCAGGATAGCCAGGGCCCAGTAAAAGGAAGGAAAAGACTCTGGTTTAAAGTGCATTTACTTCAATGCATGAGGCCTGACTGGTAAAGCAGATGAGCTTAGAGCATGGATTGGCCATGAGGACTGGGATATTTATAGCCATAATAGAAACATCGCTGAGAGAAGGGCAGGACTGGCAACTCAATTTTCCAGGGTACAGAGGCTACAGGCATGATAGAAGTGCAAGTAAGTGAGGAGGGAGAGTTGCCCTTTTAATAAGGGAGGCAGAACAACAGTATTTAGAGAGGATATTCTTAAGGAGCCATCAAATGGGGCTATATGGTTAGAACTTAGAAACCTGAAGGGGATGATCACTCTGTTGGGACTGTATTATAGAACCCTGAACAGCCAGTGGGTATTAGAAGAGCAGATGTGTAGAGAGATTGCAGATACTTGTCGGAATATTAGAGCAGTGTTAGTTGGAGATTTTAATTCCCCCTGTATTGACTGGGCCACGCAGACCGTAATAGGCCTGGACAGAGTGGAATTTGTCAAATGTGAGCAAGAAAGTTTCCTAAATCAATGTGTAGAGGCCTGTACTCAGGAGGATGCAACACTGGACCTTCTCTTAAGAAACGAGTTCGGGCAAGTGACTGAGGTGCCAGTCGGAGGGCACTTTGGGTCCAGTGACCATGACTCTCTTAGTTTTAACATAGTCATGGAGAAAGATAGGACAGGTCCACAGGTTACGGTGCTAAACTGGAACAGGGCCAATTTTGGGGCCATTAGGCAGGATCTAGCAGAAGTCGATTTGGGTGAGTCTGATGAAGGAAAAGGAATGGCTGGCAAATGGGTGTCTTTTATAAGTGTGATATCAAGAGTCCAGGGACAGTATGTCCCTGTTAGGGTGAAGGGAAAAGCTGGCAGGTTTAGGGATCCCTAGCTGACGAGGGATGTTGAGGCTCTGGTCAGGAAAAAGGCGACATAATACATTGGATTTAAGCTTTGGGCTCAAGTGAATCCCTAGATGACTATAAAAGTGTAGGACCACACTCAAAAGGGAAATCAGAAGAGGGTATGAGATGGATCTGGCAGGTAAGTTTAAAGATAATCTCAAGAGGTTTTATAGATATATTAAGAATAAAAGGGTGGTTAGGAAGAGAATATGTCCCCTTAAAGGTCAGCATGGCTGTCTATGTGTGGAGCCACAGGAAATGGGGGAGATTTTTAATCAATATTTCTCTACAGTGTTTACTGAGGAGAGAATCATGGACACAAAGGAAATAAGGGAAACAAGTAGGGATGTTTTGGACCACATACACATTACCAGAGAAGAGGTGTTTGCAGCCTTAAAGTGCAGTAAGGTGGATAAATCCCCTGGGCCTGATCAAGTACATCTCGGATATTGTGGGAGTCTAGGGAAGAAATTGCAGAGGCCCTTGCAGACATTTTTGCTTCATCTTTAGCCAATGGTGAAGTTACAGAAGATTGGAAGGTGGCTAATGTTGTTTTAATGTTTAAGAATTATAAGAAAGTCAAGCCAGGGATCTACAGGCCCGTTAGCCTGACATCAGTGGTAGGTACATTATTGGAGAGGATACTGAGGGACAAATGTTAGATCAGCCAACATTTGTATAGTCAAGATCTGATTAGAGATAGTCAGCATGGATTTGTTTGCGGGAAGTCATGTCTGACAAATCTTTTAGAGTGTTTCAAAGAGGTAACCAGAAGGACAGATGAGGATAGGGCAGTGGATGTTTTCTATATGGACTTTAGTAAGGCCTTTGACAAGGTCCCGCACGACAGGCTAGTCATGAAGATTAGGTCACATGGGATCGAGGGAAAGCTAGCTAATTGGATTCAAAATTGTCTCTGTGGTAGGAAGCAGAGGGTGATGGTTGAAGGTTGGTTCTCGGACTGGAGGCCTGTGACTAGTGGTGTGCCACAGGAGCTGGTGCTGGGACTTTTGTTACTAGTAATTTACATAAATGATTTGGATGTGAATGGACAAGGCATGAATAGTAAATTGCAGACAAATCAAAATTAAGAGATATCATTCTTAGCGAAGAAAGTTATCTAAAATTACTGAGGGATCTTGATCAGATGGAGAATTGGGCTGAGGATTGTCAAATGCAATTCAATACTGATAAGTGTGAGGTATTGCACTTTGGAAAATCAAACCAAGGTAGGACTTATACAGTAAATGGTAAGGGCCTGAGGAGTGTTGTGGAACAGAGGGACCCAGGAGTACAAGTACATAGTTTGTTGAAAGCGGCATCACGGATGGACAAGGTGGTGAAGAAGGCATTCAGCATGCTGGCCTTCATCAGTCGAGGCATTGACTATAGGAGTTGGGATATTATGTCACAGTTGTATAAGTCGTTGTTGAGGCCACACTTGGAGTATTGTGTACAGTTTTGGTCACCCTGTTCCAGGAAAGACATAAACAAACTGAAAATTGTGCAAAGAAGATTTAAGAGGATGTTGCCAGGACTAGTAAGACTGGGTTAGAGGGAGATGTTGGCCAGGATCAGACTTTATTCCTTGAAACATAGGAGAATGAGGGGTCACCTTATTGAAGTGTATAAAATCATGAGGAGCATACATAGGATGAATGCATATTGGCTTTTCTCAGGGATAGGGAATTGAAAACTAGAGGGTATAGGTTTAAGTTGAGAGGGGATAGATTTAAGAAGGACCTTAGAGGCAACTCCTTCACACAGAGTGGTGTGTATATGGAATGGGCTGCCAGAAAAAGTAGTTGAGGCAGGTACAATAGCAACATTTAAAATACATTTGGACAGGTACATGGATGGGAAGGGTTTAGAGGGACATGGACCAAATGCGGGCAATTGGAACTAGCTGAGTGGGCACCATGGTCAGCATGGACCAGTTTGAGCTGAAGGGCCTGTTTCCATGATGTGTTACTCCCTGACTCTAAGCTGGTATAACATCCTCAAGAAGAATAATTTCCAATTCACAAATTCATACTTACTACTACTGATGTAAAGCTAACATGATGAAAGGCTATCCGTACTTCCCTGTTTTCACACTTGTTCTTTATTCAAATAGTGGAGTGACACTTGCTCCTCTCTAATCCACAGGAATCATTCCAAAATTGAGAGAATTTTGGAAGATAATCACTGCTGCATTAACTATGTCTAGAGCCACTTCCTTTGGCATTCTAACATTTATGTCCTGGACTTTTTTAAAAAAAAATTCAGCCACACAAATTTCTCCACTCTCCCTAACCAGTCACAACTTCTGGCGAATGTCCATGCCCAGATCAATGTCCTGCTGCCACCCTGTGACATTCTTTACCCTGGCATCAGGGTGCCAAAATCCTGGAGTAATCTTTCATGCCACAGAAATGCCTGTTTGATCCTCTGACCATGGAATCCCTAATAACTATTGCTCTTCCATTACTCTTCCTCCTCCCCTGTACAGCTAAGTCACTTGGGGTGCTATGGCCTTGACTCAAGTTACACTACATGAAGACCCACTGCCTTCACCAATTTCTAAAAAGAAATACCAATTAGCAAGCAAGGTAGACTCAGGGGATTCCTGCATCATATATTTGGTTTTCATCTACTGTCTGGTAGTTCCCAATTTTCTCTCTGTCTGTATAATTTCAATCTGCAGTGTGGCTGCCTCCATATATGTGCTATTTATACAGTACTCTGCCTCACGGATCACAACTGAGACTCCAGCTACTCCTCTAGATCCAAAACCCAGAGCTCAGGCTTGTGCAGCCAGTGACACCTCCTGTAGTTATGTTTGTCTGAAACACACGGTATGTCCATGACTTTGTACATCCAGCAAGATATACACTTTATAACAAGCATGGGGCTGGATGAACACAGCAGGTCAAGCTGCATCATAGGAGCAGGAAAACTTGACATTTCTGGCCTAAACCCTTTATCTAAGATATACACTTTGCTTAGTTCTCTTATTTGCCATCCTGTAACTCTTAAAAACTATTTGACATTCTTAGAATAAGCGTGGACTTACTAGGAAAAGGTAACAAGTTACTTCTCAAAAAGAGATTTAAGGAAGTCTGGAAGCTTAAACATAAACTAAAGGCCCAACTTCTGCTTTAAAGCTTAGAAATACTGACCAATTCTACTCATCATTCAACTGCTTTCTCTGTACTCATAACATCATACCACCATAGATAGGCCTGTCAATCTGTGACTTATTTCCTCTCTTGCCTGCCCTTAACTCCTGAAACTTTATTTTTTGTAATGAACCTTAATTAAAGCACAATTATTCCCCCCGGCACCAGATTCCAGATACTCACTCTGTCTCTGTGTCACTCAGGCAAAGTTCCCCTTATTTTTCATAATTTCCTCTAAAGTGATGGATCTAATTCAAGCAAAGATGTTTATGTGTTTGATAGATAACTGTTACTATCATGCAGTTACCTGTTTAATTGGACTGTTTTAACTGCTTTAAAGGTTAAGTCTAATTCTGAATTTTACTGTATGATTAATCTTGCAAAGTATTTACCAGTTGAGATCCCACTTTGAACCAAATTCTCGGATAGTCATTCTGTCTCTTTCTCACTCAGGCAAACAGTCCTTCATTCTGACCATGAATGACTTTACCCAAAGTTCCAGTTCACTACCTGCTATAATCCAATTTTAAATAACTACAAATTACTTCCCTAAAAGGCATTAATGCTTTTTTTGACAATCAACAATGGTTTCATGGTATTATTAGACTGTTAATTCACAATATTCAGATCTTAGTCAATTGAAATAAAGTCCAGAAGTTTTCAAAATATGCCTTTCACAACCAAATGAACCAACTTAACTTTCAAAGGCATGTTGAAGACAAGCAACATTTGCAATGTGTGTGATTTCCAATGATAATTAATTACATTTGAGGGTGTGTTTTAGCTTTAACGGTGATAACACCTCCTAGTACTTTTGTTTTAAACTAGTGCAAATGGCAGCAAAAAATGCAATTTGCACTAGATATAATTTGTTCTTGAATGTCAGAATCTTTTGCATTGATTTTGCCAATTCCAGGTAAATTTCTGAGACATAAACAATTCACACTAGTGGAAGTATTTTCGCTCAAGTTGCATTGCATACTTCCTTTGGAGACCACCTCTTCAAAGTACTTGAGGTAAATCTATGTTGCACTGTCCTCTGAAGCCTATTTATCTTCATTTTATTGATCTTGATCTTAATCATTTAAAGTGACATTCTAAAGATCATGTGAAATTTTAATCGGCATGACCACTATCCACCAGGGAAGTTATGATTTTCATTTCCAGTACATTGTTTGTATTTTTTAGAAGGGCCAGAAATAAAGACAATAACTTTCTCTTTTTGTTTGTTGATATGATGGATCAAAACATGTTCTGCGTTATAATTACAAACAATGGCTGGAATTTAAATTCACTCTTGGGAGTGGGCTGGGGAGGCAGGGCAAGGTAATAATTGTACATTCGGGAGAGAAACTGGGTGTGTACAGTACTCCCTCTGATCAAGTGAGGGCAGGGTGGGGGAATGTTTGAAGAGAGCATTTCTTTATGGATGCCCTTCAGTGACATAGCAAAGGCTACTTAAGCTACAGTTAAGCTACAGTTTTTGATATTTTATCATACAGTAGCATTCCATAAACACACCTTTGGCAAAGGCAAATTCAGCAAAACAGTCTTCCTCACAAACAAGAGTTAGCAAGAACTGCAGATGCTGGAGTCAGAGATAAAACAGTGTGGAGCTGGAGGAACGCAGCAGGCCAGGCAGCATCAGAAGAGCAGGGAAGTTGATGTTTCAGGTCAGGACCCTTTTTCTGAAGAAGGGCCCTGACCTGAAACGTCAACTTTTCTGCTCCTCTGATGCGGCCTGGCCTGCTGTGCTCCTCCAGCTCCAATCTGTATTATCTCCTCACGTGCTATCTCCCTTTCAGTCCAGGGAAAAGGAACACTGAGTGAAACAATCTTGCCTCAGAGAGAGAACTCAAGGCTTTTGCTGCAGCAGAGAAAGAGCTGTACCTATCAGCCTCACCAGCGAACTCCAAGCCTCAACTGAAAGTAAAACTAACACCACTTTAGAGGAAATTAAGAAAAACAAGTGACTAATCAAATCTCTATATAAGAGAGGGTTGTTCAAGGTGTTTGGTAAATTTAAGCTGTTATGTCAGATTAAAGGGAACTTTGCCTGAGTGACACAGAGACAGAGTGAGTATCTGGAATCTGGTGTCAAGAGGGAAAAAATATGCTTCAATCAAGGTTCTTTACAAAAAATAAAGTTTCAAGAGTTAGAGGCAGGCAATAGATGAAATAAGGCACAGGTTGAAAGGCTTTGTGTGACCTGACTCCAACCATTCATGCTTCTTTTGTCTAATTTAAAAAAAACATTCAGCGAGCCCAAAGCAGCAGAAGATGGCATCACTGTGGCAAAACCTTTCTGCAAGAGAAACGGCAAAGAACTTATTTCTCTCAAAAGCACAATACTATCACAACTGCTTCCAGTGTTAGAGATAAAAGGTACTGCAGATGCTGGAGAATCCGAGATAACAAGCATTGGGCTGGATGAACACAGCAGGTCAAGCAGCATCATAGGAGCAGGAAAACTTGACGTTTCGGGCCTAAACCCTTCATCAGAAAACAGATTTTCTGATGAAGGGTTTAGGCCCGAAACGTCAAGTTT
>JAHRHZ010000249.1:47837152-47857857 GCA_024137785.1 Ginglymostoma cirratum
TCAAGCTTTACTTTGGATTTTTCTAACCAAATTCTTTGTTCTTTTCTGTGCAGATGGTGCTATATATCAATCTGAATTGAGCCCTAGTCATAAACAATGCAAAGATCAAATGGATTTGAACAATTGACGGGAAACAAATGTCGGAAGGAATGATTGTTTAAAAAAATCTGATTTTGGAAATATGATAAAAATGTGGCTAATTTGTAAAAAAAACTAATAAAACTGACTAACTCATAATGGCAACTGAAGTATGTTATCTTATTGAAAATAGATAATTAGATGCTGTTGGAACAAACAGAAAGCTTTATGTAAATAATGATCCATATTGTATTTCTTGAAAACCTGTCCTTCTCTGACCATTATCTCAGATACTGATCTGTGAGTTTATTCATTTGTAGGTGTATGCGGGAATGTTCAAAAATGGTTAATAAATCCTTAGTTCATTGATGTGCTGTTCCAGCCTAATGTTGTGAATTGAATTATACCAGGAATACATTTTTTGAGCAATAATTTAATAACCATGTGAGTTATGCTATTTGTTGAATATGTATGAAATATTTCAGACTAACAGGATGCATACTCACTATCAATCCAAGTAGCTTATATCCACCTTCTTCTTTGCATTCATCTAAACAAATAGAAGTAACTAACTAATTTTCCTCTGTAAAAATTTGCATTTTTAGCATCCACGATGTAGATTTTTTTCACATTAATTCTGTAAATGCCCATATTTAGAAGTTTGCTCTCATTTTGTCATGCCCGGTATTTTTCACCAACAGCATTTAGTTATGTACAAAGCCAACATCTTTGTTGGGTGCCAGGGTTTGAAGAAAATTGTATGCAGCAAATTCAGCATATACAGCTGCATTTGCACTTTTATCCCTAGTGGCATGTGAACTCTGAAACGAAACTGTCAGATTTTAAATTTTTGTTTGCTCTGAATAAGTCCATTCCAACCCTTTCCAATCTGTCACTGCGAACTAAATTAAGAAGCATCCACATCATTTGGAATTTGAGAATTTGAGAATTTTTCAGCCGACTATTTGGTGCCCGCATACTGGCATAAAAAAACCACGATTGTATTTTTTAGTTCCAGTCTGTCTTTTATCAGCTTATGAGAAACTAAGCCATGGTCCAATAGTTTACATTTTGGGTTACAGAAAGGTTTGTATTTGGAAGCTGTCTTCTGGTTTGTTTCATTAGAAAAGCTGTACTAGTGTAACACATTTCATTTAGCTTATTGAATTAACAATCAAAGCAAATAGCAAATGGTTGGAGGCATTTTACAGATGGGGAATTGGTCTTTCATTGTTTTGACCTCAAAGAACCATTTGTGCTTCACCAGTTTTAAGCACATTTCAACCAATGATTAATTGTGGCCTGGAATTCACTGCAAAATTGATACTGGTGACAAATGCCAGTAGTTGGATCATTGTATGCTCTGTACCTACATTGCTGAATTTACGCTAATTTGCTGGAGAGCTGATTAACATGCACTGCATAGCAATATAACAAAAATTGTTGTGAAGGGCCAGAGCCAAAGTTGTGATGTGGCTGTATTCAGACCTGGAAGTGTTTGAAATAGATGCTTAAAGGTTGAGCTGATGTGTAGAAACAAGCATAAATTCAAATAATTTATCAAGTGGATTTGCTGGAAATACTATTCTTAAGATCATAAGAACTCGGAACAGGAACAGGTAATTTAGACCCTTGAACCTGCGCTGTTACTTAATACAATCACAGTTAAAGTCATTTAGTCTCAACTATACTTTCCTTTGATCAGTTCACTTGATGGAACAGAATCATCTGCCCCTTCCTATTGGGATCAAATAAGGTCACTATATTCCGACCAGATCATAACACTGCTCTCTCATTAGAGAGAGATGAAAATCTCTATGCCTCAGGCAAGGGGAGAGGTTGAGAAATAGGGTACTTCATGGTAATCTCAGCCAGTGCAGAAATTAGAGCCACACTGCTGGCATGAACCTGCATCACAAACCAGCCATCCAGCCAACTGAACTATCTGACCCCTGAATAAACAATGAAGCCCGCTTGAATCTATTCAATAACTTGCACTAAGTTATCATATTCAGCCTGGGAACCCTGCAGCCCAATGGTATCAATGTGGATTCCACAAGCTTCAAAATCTCCCCTCCCCCAACCGCATCCCAAAACCAGCCCAGCTCGTCCCCGCCTCCCTAACCTGTTCTTCCTCTCACCTATCCCCTCCTCCCACCTCAAGCCCCCACCCATCTCCTATATACTAACCTCATCCCGCCCCCTTGACCTGTCCGTCCTCCCTGGACTGACCAATCTCCTCCCTACCCCCCCACCTACACTCACCTTAACTGGCTCCATCCCCACCTCTTTGACTTGTCTGTCTCCTCCCCACCTATCCTCTCCTCTATCCATCTTCTATCCGCCTCCCCCTCTCTCCCTATTTATTTCAGAACCCTCTTCCCCTCCCCCATTTCTGATGAAGGGTCTAGGCCCGAAACGTCAAGCTTTCCTGCTCCTATGATGCTCCTTGGCCTGCTGTGTTCATCCAGCTCCATACCTTGTTATGTCGGATTCTCCAGCATCTGCAGTACCTATTATCTCTGATACAATTGTCCTCAGTTGCTCAGACAACGTGTTTTTCCAATGTTGTTTAGAGCCATAGAGTCATAGAGTCATATATTGTGGAAACAGACCTTTCAGTCCAGCTAATCCATGCTGACCAAGTTCCCAAACTAAACTAATCCCAACTGCCTGTGTTTGGACCATATCCTTCTAAACCTTCCCTATTCATTAACTTATCCAAATGTCTTTTAAATGTTGCAACTCAACCTGCATCCACCACTTCCTCTGGCAGTTCCTTCCACATAGGAACCACTTCCTGTGTAAAAAAAAAAAGTACCCCTCATGTCCTTTTTAAATCTTTCTCCTCTCACCTTAAAAATATGCCCCCTAGTTTTGAACCCCGCCATCTTAGGGAAAAAACTTTCGCTATTCACCTTACCGATGTCCATCATGATGTTATACACCTTGATAAGGTCACTCCTCAATCTCCGATGCTCCAGTGAAAAAAGTCCTAGCCTATCCAAACCCTCCACTCCTGGCAACATCCTGGTAAATCTTACCTGAACCCTTTCCAGTTTAATAATATCCTTCCCATAACAGGGTGACCAGAACTGGAGAAGCGCCACACCATGCCCTGTACAACCTCAGCATGACATCTCAACTCCTATACTCAAAGGTCTGAGCAATGAAGGCAAGCATGCTAAATGTCTTCTTAACCACACTGTCGACCTGTGATGCAAATTTCAAAGAATTATGTACCTTAATCCCTAGGTCTCTCTGTTTGACAACACTACCCATGGCCCTACCATTAATTGTATAAGTCATGCCTTTGTTTGTTTTACGACATTGCAATACCTCAAATTTATCCAAATTAAACTCCATATGCCACTCCTCAGCCCAATGAGCCAAATGATTGAGAACTTAGAAAACCTTCTTAACTGTCCACTATATCATCAAATTTGGTGTTATTTGCAAACTTATTAACCATGCCCCTCCATCCAAATCATTTATATAAATGACAAACAAAAGTGAACCCAGTATTGATTCCTGTGGAACACTGTTGGTCACAGGCCTCCAGTCTGAAAAGCACCCCTCACCATCACCCTCTGTCTCCTAACATCAAGCCAATTTTGTATCCAATTCGTAAGTTCACACTGGATCCCATGTGATCAAACTTTACTACTTAGCCTCCCATGCAGAGCCTTTTCAAAAACTTTAAAGCGTCCAAATAAACAACATTTGCCGCTTTGCCCTCATCATTGGGGTGGCACAGTGGCTCAGTGGTTAGCACTGCTGCCTCACAGCACCAGGGGCCTGGGTTCAATTCCACCCTCAAGTGACTGTCTGTGTGAAGTTTGCACATTCTCCCCATGTCCACGTGGGTTTCCTCCAGGTGCTCTGGTTTCCTCCCACTGTCAGAAGATGTGTAGGATAGGTGGATTGGCCGTGGTAAATAGCCTGTAGTGTTCAGGGATGTGTAGATTAGATGGATTATAGGGGAATGGGTTTGGGTGGGATGCTCTGAGGTTCAGTGTGGACTTGTTGGGCCAAAGGGGCTGCCTCCACACTGTAGTGATTCTATGAATCCTTTTGGTAACTTTCTGAAGTAAACTCAATCAAGTTTGTGAGAGACGGTTTTCCCCACAAAAACCATGCTGACTATCCCTAATCAGTCCTTGCCTCTCCAAATGCATATAAATATTCTCTCTGAGCCCCTCCAACAACCTACTCAACAACGATGGCAAACTCACTATAGTATCCATGCTTTTCCTTACAGCCTTTCTCAAGTAAAGGCACAATATTAGCCACCGTCCAGTCCTCCGACATGTCACCCGTGGTTATAGATGATACAAATATTTCTGCTAGGGGCCCCACCATTTCCTCGCTACCTTCCAACAATACCCTGGGATACATTTGATCAGGTTCTGAAATGTTATTGTGTGTAAATAATATTTGTAAATAATAATAATAATTACCGTGAATAGGATTAGATGTTCCAGTCAAAGGAGATTCATGTAGAACGTAAATACTGGCATAGTCAGCTGGGTCGACAGGGCTGTTTCTGCACTGTACATCTTATGTAATTCTAATAAATGAGCATACTTTAATCAACAGCATTCACGATGCATGCTACTAATGATCCAAGTTATATATTAAATAGTCACATGGTAATTTAAATGGTAGTTTATAGCTTGGGACATTAATCCACATCCTCCTGAAATATATAATTTCAGCACTTTGCATCAATGTCCCTCAACCCAGTCTGAACTGTACCGCGGAATAATAAACAAAACATAGATAATGAGAAAAAAACAATTATTTCTTAATTTAAACAGTAATTCCAGTGAGAATGCCAAAGCTACTGAGCACGCCCGACAATGATCTAATTGGCAGCAATAATCAGTGCTCTCATCATTGATTTCAGTGGGACAAAGCTATGATAATTCGATCCTCAACTGTTCCAGCAAGCAAAACGACATAGTGTCACAAATGTCACAGGGACACATTGAATGGCATAAGTAGGATCTGAACATATTTGCATTCTAATTCTCTGTGATATTAGTGCTGTAAGATGCCATGATGTAGAATCATTGTTAAAATGGATCAAATCTTCAGGAAATTCTGAGTAAATGCCTCATAATCCTAGGTTTCCACATGTAAGCCTCGACTGTTCAGTACTGTTTAAATATTGCAAAACATCACTTTCATGATTACATTCTCCTAGTAGCATGCTTGAGGTGCTATCGCAAACATGTACAAAAAAGTAAGGTGTGCAGATGGGTACATGCCTGGTCAGTGTACTTGGCATGGCCAGTAAATGGCCTATTATTTTATCACAAATGAACTGAAATGTTTGAATCCAGATTAATTAAAATTTGTGTTTCAGAAGACAATTTATTCATTTAGCATGGTCTTTTTCATAACTCATTTTTTCATGTAACAAAGTTATAAATTAAGTGCCTGATAAGAAACATAATGGATTTTGGATTGATTTCAGTCTTTAATGATGCTTTCAAGATTTTTGACATGTATGATTTATAAGGTCTCCTACAAGTCTATTCAGTGAAACTGGTGTCTATTTAACTTGATGGTTGTAGTCACTGCAGCTCCCATGAGGGAGTACAAATGGAAGGAAGGATGTTGATTTTTTTTTACATTGCCTCACATACTGAAGTACTGGAACTTATCAATTTGTAATCAAGGAACCAAGGGGAGAAGAAAAGATGATTAGAGTATGTGATCTCCAAAATTGATTTGAAACTTTCTGACAGAGAGAAAAAAAAATTCCTATTATTGTATGACATTTCTTTTTGGTCAGCAGTGCCTTGAAATAAGGTCACTGAAATTTAGTTGAAGGTCCTATTATCCAGCACGTTCCTTGCTTTCAGTTCCCTTTTCTTTTCACGCCGCAGCCACAATTAATCTGGCTAGGCGACAGAGCAGAGTGGAATAGCAGACTGTACCATAAATCAACAGGAGGTGTACATTGTCTGAATCAGAATATTAACTTGAACTGAAGCCAACATTTTCAACTGAAACCTCCGGCACTGGTTTCCTCAGGGATTCAAAACCTGGAACTGAAACTGGCAAAAAACAATGGTATGAGTAGCTGAAATGTATCTGGTCATACTAGTATTTTGAGATGACAACAATGCCAGTTATGTGTCCATAATCTCACAATACCTAATCACTTTTTTTTTGCTTTGATGACTAGAAAAGGAATTGATGTGCTTTGTACTCCCTTTTTCAGCTTTGGATAGGGCCAAACATTACAATTTAGCTGTGGGACAATTTGCTTCCACTCTACACACTTGTGTGTACTACTAAATTTGAGAGTCATTTGGATCTTTCATGTTAATTAGAGGCATAACACTCACTGAATTTCACCACTGCAGAATACACTAAAAAATACATATGACACAATTCTTTCTTAATGCGCAAAATAAGCACAATCCGCCCCATTCAGGGTTATTTAATGACACTGTTGGCTGCACTCCTCAGTGATAACACTCAAAACAGTTATGGGCTCAGGTTCCATTTACAGACATAAGCAGATACTACAATGCACTACAATGGCATTGTCAAAAGTATCATTTTGAACGAATGTTAAACTGAAGGTCTGCCAATTCTCATGTAAGAGAGGGTTGTGGGCTGTATTTTCAACCTCCATGACCACCCAGCATCATTTAGGCCAAGGGCCATCCAAAATGGCAACTAGGTGGTCCACTGTCTTCTGTCTCACCCTGACCTGGTCTCTATATCACGTGAGGTGGTTAAAGTGCCTGCCAGTGTGCCACATTTAGACCAATTGAGATCCTTTGAGGCCACATTTTGTCCACTTAAGGATATCAATTCAGGTGCCGAAAGAGAGAAGGAAGGTCATTTTGCTTTACAAATTTGTATAAAATGTTGGAAGAAAGGGGCTATATGATTTGGGGTGCCCTGGGTACACTAATGACACTCTTTCCATGATTTTGCCTACTCTTTGTGCATCCCTATCTGGTCTCCATATCATGTACTCCTTTTGCACCCTTTCCTCCCTAAGCTCCATACTTTCTCTCCATCTAAAAGGTTGGATGGAACATCTCTACAGGGACCATGCACTCTTCATTCTGGAGTTGCCTGCCTGACCCCAACTGACTTCCTATGTTGCTGGGAATGCTCAATCTGCCAGTCAAGTTCACTTTAGTTTACGGTCAATGGTCATTCCCATAACGTTGATATCAAGAGACCAGCAATAGGAGTACTATTGGATGTCAAAAGTAAGCAGCTAAATTTTCTCCCATTGGAGATGGTCATTCCCTATACGATTTGCTACTCATAACTCCATACATGAATATTCCCTATGTTGTGTTGCATGTGTATATGGACTGCTTCAGTCTTTAATGAATTGCAAATATTATTAAACATTGTACAACCATCAATGAACATCCCCACTTCTAATGAAGCTGTTAAAAGCTGGGTTTGTTTTCCCAGAGTGTCGAAGGCTAAGGGGTGACCTTATAGACGTCTATAAAATTATGAGGGGCATGGATAGGGTGAATAGCCAAGGTCTTCCCTGTGAAGTGGGGGAATCCAAAACTAGAGGGCATGGGTTTAGGGTGAGAGTAGAAAGATCTAAAAGGAACCTAAGGGGCAACATTTTTATGCAGAGGGTGGTGCATGTATGGAATGAGCTGCCAGAGGAAGTGTTGGAGGCTTGGACAATTACAACATTTACAAGGCGTCTGGATGGGTGTATGATAAGGAAAGGTTTAGAGGGATATGGGCCAAATACTGGCAAATGGGACTAGATTAATTTAAGATATTTGGTCGGCATGAACGAGTTGGACCAAAGGGCCTGTTTTCATCCTGTACATTTCTATGACTCTCTATGACTCTAAGATGGTTGGGCCAAGTACACTACCCTGAGGAACTTCTGCATTAGATACTAATGGCTTCCTAATGCTTGCAAATAGATGAATATGTGCATTGTGCCATTGATTAGTGAGATTCTCATTTTGGTAATCAAAATTGGGCTTCTTTTTCTCAACAATGAGAAACTTATTTGCTGTGCATGGCTTCTGCTTCTCTGAAACCTCAGAGGTTTATGCAGCAGCAAGAAAAATTAGAGGCAATGTTGGCTAAGGGTGGTGACCACTTAATGAGTTCAGCTCTTGGGCCCACGTTCAAACATAAGCTTTGGGGCCAAGAGTTTTGTTTGTGTCTCAATTGAGAATAATTGAACAGGTTATTGATAAGTGATTGCTAACACTCTTAGGATGTTGCCAGGGCCTATGCTTTTGAAGTATCTGATATGTACAATAGCTATACACCAACCTGGCTATTCCAAACAAAAACTGTTGGTTACTAACTTGCAGTCCAGTAAATATTTTGCCTTGATAATATCAGTTAAGACATTCATCAGAATACTTTTCTAATCCCTGGATTTCAATGACTATTCGCTGAAATGTATTAAAACTCAGCTGTGCCAGGGAATGTCAGGTAGGGTTTCTTTTCATGAGATCAAGTGAGTTATCTCATGTAACTTTACACTGATCACCTCATGATGTAGGCATCATGCTTCAATGACACTGCTCTTGGGCTGTAATTTGGCACTCGCCAGGGGCAGGATGTATTCATCACTGCCAGCACCTCTTGGGATTCCTGCCACAAATGCTATATTTGCACCCCAGCTGTGCACCAAGCTTCCAGCCTTGAACTGCCCTTCACAGATGCAGTCGGGGAACAATTGCCCCAGAGATGGCTGAAAGAAGTAAGTTGGCAGCGCCATTTTCTGACAGGGATGTGGAAGTCCTGGTAGATGGGATGGTGCAGAGAAGGTCCATCCTCTTTCTTCAGTATCGTCAGAGGTGATAGCAGCACCAAACCCTGCCAGCCTGGTCCAATGTTGCCATCTGGGTCAGTGCAGTGTCCACGCAGTCCGAAGAAATGCCCAACCATGCAGGAAGATGGTTGTCTCTTCTCACAACAATAACTGCTCTTCTAGTAGATCTTGTCTCTGCCACCTCATCCTCACTCTAACTCTACTGCTGCCATCGTCTCCCAACAAGGCTCGTCGTTGACCACTCTCACTATTGCGTGCAATATCTTTCCTAACTCAGTGTCAACTGCCCCTGATCCCCTGCACAACTAACCCTGCATGCTCTCTGGGCCTACTCATCTATTCAGGACTCTTCATTCCATTTGCATCACCACTACCAGCTGTAGTATCATCTCACTGAAACTCTCCCTTTGTCTCATTCAAGGAGAAATCATCCGACAAAAGGGTGGAAGGAAGTATGGTGTGTGGTCGGGTGCCCATTATTCATCTCCTCACTGCCAACAAGGAGAAAATCTTAGCCTTTGAAATAGAGAATTGTGACTGTTCATGTGGTGATGCCAAGATCTCTATATTCTGGCAACCAACTAGACACCATTGTCATGTGCTGTGCTCCTCTTCCATTACCAGCTCTGTGAATGCAACATTCACATTTCCACCTGTTGCCCATGATTCACAACTTGTTCTCTTTGGTTCTCTCCTTAAGGTGCCAGTGGCAGCTACAAGGTTTCCACCATGAAGAGACCAACCTCTCAAGACATCATCTTCTCCTTCACCACTGAGGAAGAAGCCGCAGATGCCTCAGAGGAAGCACTAGCAATGTTGTCTCCTGTATCCTTTAACACCTCAGTGGGTACTTTAGCTAAGAACATAATCTGGTGAGCATGTCACTGCTGAGAAAGTAATGACCCAGGTTTCTGCCAGTGACCAGGCACCACCTCAGCTCCAGTAAGAGGAGACACCATGGTGTTGGCCAAGAATGACTTCATTCAATTGCACAGGCTGTCACAGGAGCAGCAGGCAGGTTTGTTGGACGCCTCAGCAAATTGACTTAAAGGCTGGAGAAGCATTTTGGGTGAAGGTGGTTGGATGTCTCTCGCACTTACGCTGGGCCATTGTCTCCTGTTTATTATTCAATTGTCCACCACCATTCACAAAGGTCTGCAGCACTTTTTGAATCAGGGTTGAATCCCACCTTGATGGTAATTGTAAAGTGAGCAAACATGATGAACTATTGATTAGCGACTGTGTTGCAATCCCAGTTCTGCTGCTGATGATGACCTACAGTGCCAAGTGAATGCTCAGTTCTGGGTTTCTAGATGTGTTCTAATCTATCTCATTTAGTGCATTTGTAAGTGCCCTAAAATATGATGGGGAATAGGTTTAATATGAGACGTGAAAGATTTAGAAAGCACCTGAGGGGCAACTTTTTCAAGCAGAGGGTGGTGTGTGTATGGAATGAGCTGCCAAAGGAAGTGATGGAGGCTGGTACAATTACAACATTTAAAAAGCATCAGGATGGGTATAGGAATAGGATGAACATGGACTAAATGCTGGCAAATAGGATTAGGTCAGATTGGGATATCAGGCCGGGTGGCAGATATTTTCCATTGTTATTACACACTTGCAATTAGGTTGAGGATGGAAGGCAACACAAAAAGCTTCACAGAGTCAGTTACAGGCTCAGGCTCTCAAACTAAGTGATGCTCTGAACCTTTGTGTTCCTTCCTGCCTTGCCCTTTCTGTCAATCAGCTTTGATTGTTCGCACTCAACCTTTTTATTTAACTGCTTATATCTCTAATTTGCCACCTGAGCCCCATGTGAAAGAATAGTAAACTGCAAACCAACAAGGCAAGGATAGGTAATGATGAGATGTTAATGCACATAAATAGATCTTTCCCCATTCACTTGCAAGACTCTCACTTTGCTGTTCAAAGCCTGAAGGGAAATTGGACATTTCCTTCTCGATACCACTAGTTTTATTTGTCTGACCTCATCATATTTTCCCAACTGGATTGACATTACCAGGGTCGTTCGGAAGTTGAAAAATTTGGCCCAACATGTGAGAAATGGTGATGCTTTGTTGGCAAAAACTACAAAAGTCGATGGTTAAATTAGCTGCCATATCAGTAACAAAAAAATCAGATCCTTTGTGTTATTTTGACAGACTTCATCACGATGTATTAAGCAAATTGTAATTTCTCTGGTTAGAAACTATTCTGATTGAAAAAAATTCTTGATGAATTCTCTTTCCTACCTTAGAATATTAGCTATCAATATCTAACACAAATCAACATTGTCGTAAAACACACTGACGACTGGCATGCTGATGTACAGCAATGCTGTATAATTGGTCAGATAACAGCAGCGTATTTGTCAATACAAGAATGAGTGTATTTGAAGGATTGAAAGTCAGAACCATTGCATTTTTATCTTGATACGGTGTGTTGCACTGTGAAATTCAACTGTATTATTAATGATGACGTCAGTACTAATCTGCTTAATGACAGGAAATAATACTTATTTGTGCGACGATTAATGTGCAAGATTCCATTCTTGCTGTTTCTGGAACTATGTTGCACTAATAATGAATTTAATTGAACACTAACAGTCAACTTTGGTAATGTCACTCAGATCAAATTCAGTTCGTGGGCCTTAAATTCTTCAGCATCTTATACTGATCCCAAGTGCCCAAGGCTCCCTAGGCAAACTGTGCGCTAACCAGTGCAGGTCAACTGGCAAGCCTGCACCTTGTTCTGATCTAAGTGCAAGGAGGTTTGCAATTGGGAGGAAGGCGACAGGGCATGACGGTTGCCCGCAATTATTTCATGGAGTCAGAAGGGCACTCTTTCAGCTCCAGAAATTCCCAAAAGCCTGAAACAATTTTGGGTCTTTTCCAAGCAGCCCCAGCAGTAATCCTGGTCCAGTTGTTCAAGACTTTGAAAAGATAGCGCAAACTTGAGATAGTACAAATAAATTTAGTAGTCTGGTCAAAAATGAGCACAGGAACTTCATTTGCATCTTGGTCCCATGTCAGCTGAGTGACCAACACATTGCATTAAAATGGAAAGCTTGCTGTTCTCCAACGACCTTCACATCCCAGATCCACATCACTTTGTAAGAAAGATGAGCAGAAGTAGGCTATTTAGCTCACCAAGCCCAATCCACCATGCAATGAGATCATGGCTGATCTGAGAATCCTGAGGCATTTTCCTGCCTTTGTTCAAATAGCCCTTGATTTCCTTAATAATAATAAATATGTTTATCTCAGCCTTGAATATACTTATTGACCCAACCTCAACACCCCTCCGCGGTAACAAATTCCACAAATTCAGCCTACTCTGAGAGAAGAAATTCCTCTTCATCTCTGTTTTAAAGGTCTGACCATTTGAACATTTGAACTTTCTGATGAAGGGTCTAGGCCCGAAACGTCAAGCTTTCCTGCTCCTCTGATGCTGCTTGGCCTGCTTTGTTCATCCAGCTCTACACCTTGTTATCTCACGCTTTCATCCAGCTTGCATAACAAATGGATGTTTAAATGATTGCAAATTAAATGTTGTTAGGGTTTGCAATGGCTGGCCCTTGTAATTGCTCCTTCAAAGTCCAGTCATATCCCATGATTTCACCCTTGAAACCCTGACCATTGTCCCAAACATTTTCCAGTTGCGTTTTGCATCAAGGCACATGATGTTAGGATTGCAGCTCACATTGGACACCATCAGCATTGGGCTCTGCATCTTCCCTCCCCCCAAGTCTCCATGTCCCTTTTCACCTTTCAATATCCTGAGAGCCCATTTCTACCTATCCACCCTATATTGAGAGCCACCACATTGAACTTCACCTCCAACTGCACCCCATGCCCCCTGAGCCCTGGCATTATACCTTAATGGTGCCCACCCTGCTCCTCAATGTTTCACCTGTGGAGGCAATGGTGGTGGTCACTGCCAATAAGTCCCTCCCATAACCTGCTGTGTCATCTGGTGCTGTTCCACATATCCTCCATACAACTTGAGTTCTATCCCTCCCATTGACCCAGCGCGACAAATACCTCTGCATTCCACCTTCAGCCTTGACCACCCCCCTCTCTTTTGGAGGTGATCCCTCCACCCCCAAACCCTCATGAATGGTTGATGGGTCAAACCCCATGACTACATTTGACCTAGATTTTGGATTGCATTTGAGAAGCAGCCCGTAGATATGACTGACCCAACTGCTATCTCTGCAGCGCTCAACTGACGGTATGCACATTGTCCCTGATTATTGGTGCCATCCCTACAGGACTGATGATTGCTCAGTCCCCAGACGGCTGTCAGAGAGATCCCCTGCCTGTCATGACACAAATGAATGATTGAATGTTGCCAAGCCCGCAGACTGAATGCAAACCATGCTTCAACTGATAGCCCCCTGATTGTACCGAGGACAGTGACCACCCAGTTTCCAAAATGGCCATTTGATTTAATAAACATACAATGCATTTGCCGCACAGGTGTGTGACGCATGTTGTAGGTCATTGACATCCTTGCACTCTGTACCAAAACAACATTACAGATCCTGCCCCCAAGACAATGTTGGTGCTGAGCAACATGCCAGTGCCTCACCGCGAGGGACAGATTTAGGTTGCCAGGTTACCCCCCTGCCCCTTTTTTCCATGTGGAGATTCCTCAACGTCTAGTTTGTCTGGGATTGTTTAGTCATATCGGAAGCTGAAGATCAATGAGCAAGTTGCAGTGTCAACAAGGCACTTAACAAGCTTTTGAGATAACAAGGTGTGCAGCTGGATGAACACAGCAGGCCAAGCAGCATCATAGGAGCAGGAAAGCTTGACGTTTTGGGCCTAGACCCTTCATCAGAAATGGGGGAGGGGAAGAGGGTTCTGAAATAAATAGGGAGAGAGGGGGAGGCGGATAGAAGATGGATAGAGGAGAGGATAGGTGGAGCGGAGGCAGACAAGTCGAAGAGGCGGGGATGGAGCCAGTAAAGGTGAGTGTAGGTGTGGGGGTAGGGAGGAGATAGGTCAGGTCAGGGAGGACAGACAGGTCAAGGGGGCGGGATGAGGTTAGTAGATAGGAGATGGGTGTGGGGCTTGAGGTGGGAGGAGGGGATAGGTGAGAGGAAGAACAGGTTAGGGAGGCGGGGATGAGCTGGGCTGGTTTTGGGATGTGGTTGGTGGAGGGGAGATTTTGAAGCTTGTGAAATCCACATTGATACCATTGGGCTGCAGGGTTCCCAGGCTGAATATGATTTGCTGTTCCTGCAGCCTTTGGGTGGCATCATTGTGGTATTACAGGAGGCCCAGAATGGACATGTCGTCTGAGGAATGGGAGGGGGAGTTGAAATGGCTCGCGACTGGGAGGTGCAGTTGTTTTTTGCGAACTGAGCGCAGGTGTTCTGCAAAGCGGTCCCCAAGCCTCCGTTTGGTTTCCCCGGTGTAGAGGAGGCCACAATGGGTACAGCGGATGCAGTATACCACATTGGCAGATGTGCAGGTGAACATCTGCCTGATGTGGAAAGTCTTCTTGGGGCCTGGGATTGGGGTGAGGGAGGAGGTGTGGGGGCAGGTGTAGCATTTCCTGTGGTTGCAGGGAAAAGTGCCGGGTGTGGTGGGGCTGGAGGGAAGTGTGGAGCGGACAAGGGAGTCACAGAGGGAGTGGTCCCTCCGGAAAGCAGACAAGGGTGGGGAGGGAAAAATGTCTTTGGTGGTGGGGTCAGATTGCAGATGGCGGAAGTGTCGGAGGATGATGCGTTGGTTCCGGAGGTTGGTGGGGTGGTGCGTTATCTTGGTGACTCACTGCTACTTAGCAAGAAACCCACCTCGCCACTTGTCAAAAGCATAAAGCAAAATGTTCTTTGTGTTGAGAGAGGCCTCGCCAAACTTTGCATTTGATTCTGCCACAAATGTCACAAATTGAACCCATGTCACTCCGGCCCCTATAAGATTCTGCTCAACTATGTTAAGACCGTATCCCAGCATTCCTTTTATGCAGTTGCTACATTTGACAACAGGATTGCCTTACTCTGGGCAGCTTTTTATTGCTTGCAGCAAGACAGGCTTCAATGGCAATTTTCCACTTTGCAAGGAACCAGCGAGGGGTGTTAGAAATCATCCCAGATAAATATTAGTCAAAGTGATATTCCATGGATATGTAAAGAATCTTTCAACTTAATTCCTTTACTATTGTAAGTTTAGTTTGTGTTGTCCTCAGTCAGTTACAGTGAAAATCTGACAACCTTCCACATGTGAATTCTTTTTATACAGCCGGCAAATTATTCTGTTTGATGTTTAATTGCACAGTTCTTTTACACCTGATAATATATTTACAAAATGTAATATTGCAGTGGTTGTGATTATTTCGATTTTATCTTTGCCCTGTTTATCTTGGAGATTTCTGAAATTGAAGAGTAATCTCCAAGAAAATCCTGTGAACAAATCTTTAATGAAAGTTCACAAGGGCATTTTACAATCAAAGAGCCATTTCAGTGCGCAGGAGGTAATTTCACCTATGCCAGCTCTCTGCAAGTGAGTAATTTAGCTGTTCTTACTCACCAGTTTTCCCTTCTGTACTTCTCTTTTTGATCCTCTCAGCTATTTCCTTCATGTAATTATCCAACGCCCTTTTAAAACCATGATACCATTTGCCTCCACTACAGTCTCAGGTCATACATTCCAGACTGTAACTATTTGCTGCGCACAAAAACTTGAAGATAAAATCAGTCTGCTTTCACAAAACTCAAAACGTGCTCTCATTAGATATAATATTTTCATAAGATGATGACAGTCCTAAATTATTTGTCAATGTAATTCTGACCAAACTCAGGACCATTTAGCAAATGTTGTCCAATTGCAGAATCTCATTAGATGTGATTCTGCAATTGGACAACATTTGTTAAATGATCCTGAGTTTGCTAACAACTTTATTGACAAAGAATTTAGGATTGTCATCATCTTGCTAATGTATTTTCCACGGTAACAACTCTACAATCAGAATCCACTGAAGCTCACTCAGTTGCATGGGCATGGAGGTCTCATCATCCCCACATGAGTGGTCTGTCTTGGCTGTGGCCAATCCCAGTATGTTTTCCTCAAATAGGGTGAGGGCACTGATATCTGCTGCCATGCCATCCGTCTTAGGAATTTTGATCAAATTTTTGCAGCATTGAGACAAAAGGAGGGATTGAGTATGTTGGAATTGGTGATGATGCAGGAGCAGGAGGTGTAGTGAAGTGTCCCCATTGAGTCCTGAGAGACCAAGTGTAGAAAGCAGGAAATGTTAGTGTCTTCGGAGGATGAGGTATGTGGGAGCTGTTGAGTGGACTTGGTAAGTGCAATAATGAGTGTTGCAGTCTATGAGGATGTGCAAAGACAGAAGTAGAGTGTGTGGTGGCTCTGAGAGTGTGAGGTTGCAAAGAGAAAATTGTGCCAATTACCCTTCCTGACTGCAGAAGACCATTGACCTCCATTAGGCACTGTTGACACACTGCACTGACAGGACACTATGTCCATCTAGAATGGCTGTATCTGGTAACATAGCCTCTTTTAATAGTCTGGAGGAAATAGCACTGTACTTCCTTCAAAAACCAGAAGCTCTAGATCCTTGTTGAAGAATCAGGATGCCAGCTTCCCTTTTAGGGATAATTGCTTGGTTTCAATGTTGCAGGACAACAGGGTAAGAGCCTGATCCTGGTTTGTAGTGCCTGGAGTGCAATGGAGCTGGGCTGTAAATATAGCACGAGGGGCATGAACTCTGCCAAGTGCCAGAAACAACAAGCACCTGCCTCTCCTGCCATCAACCAGGTGCCAAAGATGTCGGGTGCATAAGTAATGAGCTGAAGTAGATGTTTGTTGACAAGGTCCACAATGGGACATCCACCATGAATCTTCCCCGAAATACCACTTTGCCAAAACATGGGAAAATTCTGTCCATATATTTTAAAAAGGTTTTTAAAGGAGGAGAAGAAGGCAGAAAGGTGGAAACGTTGATATGAGGAATTCCAGAACTTGGGGCTAAGGTATTTAAAGGTGAATTGATTAAACACAATGCCCAGGAAGCCAGAATCTGAGAGAAACATAAAGCTGTGCAATCATCGTTTTATAGAGAACAAAGGAATTGATGAGAGTTTCAGTAACAGATAGGCTGAGACAGGTAATGCTACAGAGTTGCAAGTAGGTAGTCTTGGTGACAAAGTGAATATGTGGTCAGATGTGTGACCTGAAAGTAAATGTTTTGGCTCTGCGTCTGGTGGTGACTAGTGAGGGAGATAGTGAGCAAACGGAGCATACACAAGGGCAAAAGAGCACAATAAATAAGAGCAGGAATGGACCAAAATGGCCTGTTGAGCTTTCTCTCCCTTTCAATATGATCATCAGGTACCTTGGGCTTCACCTTCACTTTCCTACTCACCGCCCATATCCCCTGCTATCTTGGGACACCAAAACTATATATCCCAGCCTTAAATGTATTTCACTATGGAACGTCCACAAACCTCTGGATAGACAATGCCAAAGATTCACGAGTCCGCAATTCTCTGAATAAAGTACTCCTCACCTTGATAAGACTGTGCTTAAGATTCCCCAACCAGCAGAAACAATCTTCCAGCAATTATTCTGTCAAGAGTCTTACTTTCAGTGCAATCACCTCTCATTCTTTTCAATCTCAGAGAAAATGAGCCCAATTTAAGTAAATTTTCACTATAGGACAATCTTCTCATCCTAGGGACCAATTTAGTGGGCTTTCAGTGTTCCAGGTCCAATACAAGCATAGTATTCTGTAAATGAAAAGATCAAAACTACACACAGTACGCCTGAAGTCATCTCACCAAAACTTGTACAATTGTAATGAGACTTCTTTATTCCTGTACCTCCATATCCTTGTGATGAAGGCCAATATTCTCCTTCCTAATTACTTCCTGTATCTTCATGTTGACTTTTTGGATTCCATGTATAAGTACACCAAGACTCTTAGAATGTTAACACTTAGAATTTTTACGTCTTTTAAAGAAATATTTTGTCTTTTTATTCTTACAAGCGAAATGAATAACTTTACACTTCCCTACATTATACTCTAAACAGCCCATTTACCTAACCTAGCTATAGGTGGCACGGCCCTCTAGCTTAGGGTGGCATGGTGGCTCAGTGGTTAGCACTGCAGCCTTGCAGCACCAGGGACCCAGGGTCAATTCCAGCCTCAGGTGACTGTCTGTGTGGAGTTTGTACATTCTCCCTGTGTCTGCATGGGTTTCCTCCAGGTGCTCCAGTTTCCTCCCACAGTCCAAATATGTGCAAGTTAGGTGGATTGGCCATGCTAAATTGCCCATAGTGTTCAGGGGGATGGGTCTGGATGGGATGCTCCAAGGGTCAGTGTGGACTTGTTGGGCCAAAGGGCCTGTTTCCACACTGTAGGGATTCTAATAAATATATATTTGCAATCTCCATGCATCCTCACCACAGCTTAACTCTTTACCTAGTTTTGTCGCTCGAGCAAATCTAGCTACATTGCATTTTGTCAATCCAAATTCTACACTACCTTCAAGCAACATGGTTTATTTTCTGGTTATTAATCTGCCTAAAAATGTCCCCAAGCCTACCTCCCACAAAGCTATCCTCTCATCCAACTTGCCAGCCTTTTAATCAATTTAGCTGTCAAAAAAAATGATTTTTTTTAAAATAATGAATGTGCATGAAGAGGCATGAGCTCTGCTTCTCCAAAACTTCTGTGCCTTACCCTGTTACTCCTCTACACCCTTGCTGTCTCTTCCTAAAACTTGGGGCCTTTGTCTTTGAATTCGGAAACAATTCACCTCACTTCCTTATTGTGCAAACCAGCACTTTGACAGAAGGTGCCTTTTGTTTGCTTTTTGTGTTCTAACTGTTAGTACATGTGCATAGAATTGGATGAGTTGTTCATTCTTCAGGAAATTAGTGAAATGACCATGTAAATATGACATAAATTGAAGTCTCCCCATCATGATAAATGATAAAACACTGACACATGGATTATTTGCTGCAGATCTTTACTTTGACAAATTAATTTGAAGAAGTTTAGGATTATCTAGATTAAGATTTATAAGAGTTGAAATAGAAATTGAAGACTTGCATTTGGATTTAACAATAAAGACTAACCTCAAAGAAGCTAAAAAATCAAAGTAAAAAGCCTCATCATTATATGTACACATTTCTGTACATTTCTGATATTCCTTTTGTTACCTGCTGAATTAATTTCAAAGTGCATCAGATGCATTTAGTTATTTAAATTTCCAATGAAAAGAACTGAAAATTCAATTTCCAATAATGTATATCCAAATTTCCGTGTACAATTAGGATATAGCTACTGTTTTCTGTTTATAGTAGTTTACTGTTTATAGTAGTGTTTTCATCTGAACACTTATAGACCAGTGTTATACTGGGCAGACTCAGTGCTGAGTACTACATCGGGCTTAAAAACATTTAATTTTAATGTTTAACATTCTATGACTCCAAATCTGTTACACTTGGAAGAATTTGTCATAATAGGTTCAGATTTAATTGCACAGAATATTAGCTGTTATGTGCCCATTTGTCTTATAATTATATAAATCAATAAATTGATAGATAACAGTCAACCAAATAATCTACATTTCTTCATTTGTTTATTAAAAATAGATTCCTTTGCCTTGCAGAATTTTTGAAGCAAGTAAACAATTCAGGATTTGCTATATGCTTAGTTACAGTCATAAATGTCATGAATTTAGTTACTGTTAACTATGATTAAAAATAAACCCTGCAAAATTCTATCAATGGCCACTGACTGCAGCCCACACTGTCTCCATCTGATGTCTGAAAGCTCTATCTATGAGTTATGTGTTTATGCTGTTAGCGTTTGCTGTTCTGTATGAAGGCAGCTCTTTATCACTGCCCTGACGCACCTGTCTGTCGAATGCACATTATCAAACAGATGAACCTATTTATTGAGTGATATGAAGCATATCTTAAAATGATTAACAAAATCCCCAAATCATTCTTTTTGATGCACATTAGACCTATGAGTAAATACTAAATTGCAAAGTTTATTTTAATAGAGAAGCTTGATCCAGCATCACACACACAGCTGGAAGGAAACCATCTGGTGCATTGTTTCTTTTTATTCAGTCACAGGATGTAGACATCAATGACAAAGCCCGCATATGTTGCTTATCTTAAGTTACCTTAAGGTGGTGCTGAGCAGCCTTTTTGAACAGTTTGTCTTCTTACAATGAAAGTACAGTCACATTGTAGTTAAAGATGAAGGAATAGCAATATATTTCTGAGACAGGATGGTAAGTAACTTGGAGGGGAACTTGCAGGATGTGATCTTCCCAGGGACCTGCTGCCCTTCTTCTCTTTGCGCAAGTTTGTTCACCTAAAAACAAAGAAACAATGTTAGACTAACATGTGAATTGGATGGGAATATTTATTTTGATTTCAATGCAGAAAAGAAGCATTTTAATGTACCTTATATGTCCTGTACCTTATATGTCCTGTACCTGTTGAAGTTACCATGAAGGACTTCTCCTTCTCAATCCCTCCCCTTGCCTGATGTTTGGTGACCCTTAGGTTATACCAGCACCAGACCTCCCTCTCTAATCAGAAAGCAGCATCATTGTCCTCTGTGACTCGGACCATTTTACCTTCCCTTTACGACTTTGCTCTTATATAAGAATAATGAGATGTTTAGAGAACAGGAGGATTATTTCAGAGATAGTAGGAACTGCAGATGCTGGAGAATCTGAGATAACAAGGTGTAGAGCTGGATGAACACAGCAGGCCAAGCAGCATCAGAGGAGCAGGAAAGCTGACATTTCGGGCCT
>JAHRHZ010000249.1:47858257-47884653 GCA_024137785.1 Ginglymostoma cirratum
GTCAGCTTTCCTGCTCCTCTGATGCTGCTTGGCCTGCTGTGTTCATCCAGCTCTACACCTTGTTATTTAAGGAGGATTATTTGGTCTGTTGTGTTTGTGTGACCCTCTGTAAGATAACTCAGCCAGTTCCACTCTCTTGCCTTTCCTTCAGAATCATGCAAAGTCTTCTCTTTAGGTAATTGTCCAATTCTCTTTCAAAGTTACTGTATGGATCTGCTTCCCTCACAGTCTCAGTTAATACATTCAAGTTCAGAACTACTCACTGCATCACCAGGGTTTTTCTCATGTTGTTTTTGGCTCTTTGCTATTCAGCCTAAACCAGTCCTCTCTTGTTCACAAGCCTTCCACTGATGGAAACAGTCTCTCTCTATTTACCCTGCCTGGATGTCAGACGATTTTGAACACTTTTGTCAATTTTTTTCAACATTTTCTTCTCTTGGATTGAAAACAATCCAAGCTTCTCCAATATTTGTATGCAATTGAATTTCCTGATCTCTGTAAACCTTTCACAGCATCTCCAAAGTATTCACATCCTTCCAAAAATGTGATGCATAGAATTGGACATAATTCTCCAGTTCAAACCAAATCAGAGTTTTATGTAAATTTGTGCATACAAACATTCAAATTAGGAGTAGTAGCCAGTCACTTTGCTCCTCAAAATTGCTCTCCAATTCAGTAATGCCATAAAACTGCTTTGGTATTCAATAATGCCATGGCTGATCTGATTACCCTAAATTCCTGCTTATTACTGATGATGTTTCACCTCCTTGTTTACCAAGAATCTCCACATGTCTTGGTAGGGCAGTCCCATATTTATAAACAATGACGCCCACTTCTAGATTCTCCCACAACTGGGACCACCCTTTCCACACACTGCACGCCAAGATCCCTCAGTAAGTTACATGCTTCAGTTAAGTTCACTCTTACTCTTCTAAACTCCAGTGAAGCCCTCACAATTCCTGTCACAAGACAAAAAAATGTCTTTCTTAAGTATTTGGCGTACCATCAACCTTGTGTGCTTCCTAGAATAGGAAACTCGGTTCCTCTGCATCTCTGGGCTCTGCAGTCTCACCATTTAGATGATATGTTTTTTTTAAAAATCCTTTCTGCCAAAATGAACAACATACTCATTTGTCAGAATTTTACCCACTCACTAACTAATTCATTTCATTATACCTTCTTTGTGTTTGCATTTTATTACTGTTGTTGGAGCCCAGGTCCCCACCTGCCTTAGAAATCACTTTCTCATCCTACACTGCCACCTTCAATAATTTGTGCACATTCATACCTTCAGGTTGCTCTGTTCCTCCAACTACATTGGAGTTGTGCGCTTTAATTTGTACGTTTCTTGTTCATCCTACCAAGACGTATATTTTCAAAGTTCTCTGATTTTTACAATAAGAATCAGAAAATTATAGGAAATAGGTACAGGAGCAGGCCAGTTGGCCCCTTTAGAATATTGTGCCATTCAAAAATATCATGACTGATATGATTATTGTGATCTTAACTCCCCTTAAGTGCATGTCACCAAAGTCCCATGACTCTCTTGTAGATCAAAACTCTGTTTCGTTCAGTCTTGAATATATACAAAAAATTCATTCCCAGTTGAAAAGACAATTCTAAAGACTTACTTTGCTTTGAGAGAAGAAATTCCTCCAACTTAAATGGGAGACCCATTATGTTTAAGTTGTGTGCTCCAGTTCTGGATTGTCTCATGGGGGGATTACATCTTCTCAACACCTAGTCAACCAACCCCCTTAGAATTCTACATTTGAATAAGATCATGTTTTAGTCTTTCAAACTCCAAGAGAATAGGCCCAAACTGCTCAACCATTCCTCATAAGACAATCCCTTTATCTCAAGAATCAGCTTAGTGAACTTCTCTGAATATTTCCCTTGGAAGAACGTTCACTATTATAAGGAAATGCAAACTGTACACATTATTCCAGTTGTCATCTCACAATGTCCTGTGTAGTTGTAGCAAGACTTTCCTACTTTTACAATCTATTTCTCTTGAAATAGAGGCCAACAATTCAATTGTCTACTTAATAAATTACTGTACCTGCATGTTAACTCTTTGTGATTCATGTACAAGGGCACCCAAAACCCTATGTACTGCAGGACTGTGCAGATTGTTTCCCTTTAAATAACACGTTGCACTTCTATAACTCCTGCTAAAGTGGGCAACCTCACAATTTCTCAAATTGCAATTCAGATTAGAGGGGAGGTGATGGCCTAGTGGTCTTATTGCTGGACCATTTATCCAGAGACCCAGATAATGTTTTGGGCATCGGAGTTCAAATGCCATATAGTGAAATCTGAATTCGAAAAAAATCTGAATTTAGGGATCCTAACGATGACCATGAATCAATTGTTGATTGTTACAAAAACCCATCTGGTTCACTAATGTCCTGTAGGGAAGGAAACTGCCATCCTGACCTGGCCTGGCATACATGTGACTCCAGACCCGAACAATGTGGGTTGACTCATAACTGCCTTCTGGGCAATTAGGGATGGGCAATAAATGCTGGCTTAGCCAATAATGCAATCATCCTGTGAGTGTGGAATCTTAATGCATGCGTTCTGGAAATCGAACTACATTAAATTTATGAAGTCCCTTTTCTTCACTGTGCTTATGATATCCTCAAAGAATTCAAATAAATTTATCTTATACTATACAGTTTCCCTTTCACAAATCTATATTCATTTTGCCTGATTGTATTATTTCTAATTGCTACTGCCTGAATAATGAATTCTAGCATTTTTCTAACAACAGGTGTAAATTGTTTCCTAATTTCATTCTCCTTTTTAAGCAGCATATTATGGTTAAGGGTTTTCACGCTTTAGGATATTTTGGAAGATTAGAACCAATTCATCCAATATTGCTGTAACCAATTACTTTATGCTCCTAGGATACCGTCCATCTTATCCAGGAGTCTTCTCAGCCTTTCATCTCATTATTAGTTGTAGTATCTTCCTTCATTTTGCCCCTTGATTTTCTACTATTGTCCAGATGCATTTTTAAAATTTTGCTATTTCCCTGTTTTCAATTAATCCTCAGTCTCATCCTCTAACAGACAAATACTTGCATTAACTGCTTTTTCATTTGTATATAATGTTTTATTCATTCACAGGATGTGAGTTCTTTTCTTTTGATTGTGGAATGTGGGCATTGCCAGCTCCCCAGCATTTATTTCCATTCCTTAGTTATCCTTGAGAAGGTGATAATGAGCTGTTTTCTTGAACCGCTGGAGTCCACCTGATGTGGGTTGATCCATTATGCCATTAGGGAGGGAATTCTGGATTTTGACCCAGTGACAGTAATGGAATGGCGATATATTTCCAGGTCAGGATGGTGAGTGGCTTGGAGGGGAACTTGAAAGTGTTGGTGTTCCCACATGTCTGCCACCCTTGTCCTTCTGGATGGAAGTGGTTGTGGATTTGGAGGGTGCTGTCTGAGGATCTTTAATGAATTTCTGCAGTGTATTTTGTAGATAGTACACACTGCTGCTACTGAATGGTGGTGGTGGAGGGAGTGGATGTTTGTAGATGCATTGCCAGTTGAGCAGGCTGCTTTGACCTGGATGGCATCAAGCTTCTTGAATGTTGTTGGGGCTGCACTCATCCAGGCAAGTGGGGAGTATTCCATCACACTCCTGACTTGTGTTTGTAGTTTGGTGGACAGGCTTTAGGGAATCAGGAAGTGAGTTACCCACCACAGGATTCCTAGCCTCTGAGCTGCTCTTGTCGCCACTGCGTTTATGTTATTTGTCTATTGTGTGGTGAGTGTTACTGACTAGGCCGACATTTATTTCTTATCTGTGATTGACCTAAATAAGGTGGTGATGAGCTACCTTCTTGAACTGCTGCAGTCCTTGGGGTACTGGGGTCTCACACCCATTGCTAGTTCAGAGGCATGGAATCCTGCAATGAGTTAAGTAAAATATTTTTATTTTTGTTTAATCCATTGTGAAAGGATGAGAGACTTTACAGGTATTTTAAAGCATTTCTTTTTCAAAACAGGTGGAATAATAATATAGTCAAGTAATCCAGGCAACGGTCTTTGGAGTTTATACAATGAAAATTAAATGCACTCTTTCAGGACTGGGTGCATTTTATTTTTAATGAGTACATATCTGATTGTAAAATTAGTCAATACTTGTTCATTCTTTTTAAAATTACCCAAATTTGGCATTAGGATGTACCAATACATTATTGTGAGAAGATGTTAGCATGTTATCAAACTAGTAATCCAAGGTCAGGGTTAACGACCCAGAGAAGTGAGTTAAAATCCCACCACTGCCGCTGGAGAAATTTAAATTGTACTAATTGATATATCTAGAATATTCTCACGAGTAAAAATCACAACTACGGTTGTGCATTAAAAAACTTCTAGCTTATTATTGTTTTTAAAGAAGGAATCTATCATCCTTGCTTGGCCTGACAACGTAGGGTTCAAGATCCTCAGCACTATGCTTCACCCCTGACCATCAGTTGAAATAGCACAACAAGACTCAGCTGTAGGCAACTCACCATCACTTATTCAAAGACTTTGTGGTGTGGTGGTAGTGTTCCTATCCCTGGTTCGAGAGCCCTGGGGTCAAGTCCTACCTGCTCCAGAGGTATGTAATAACATCTCTGAACAGGTTGAGTAGAAAAATAGGTTAAAGACAGTAAAATAAGGCTCTTGGGATGCAACAGTAGTGTTCGTACCTCTGGGCCAGGAGACACAGGTTCAAGTCCCACCTGCTCCAGAAATATGTAATAATATTAATCCCTGAACAGATTGATGAGAAAATATCTCAAGGATAGTAAATATTGGCTGGAGAGTGATGTTTGCAATGTGAGAACAAATGAGAAAATGGGAACAAGCAGCATTATATGTAGAGGAATCCTGAAATGGAAGAAAAGAAATTGGACTGGAAATATTAACATAGGTTTCTTTTTCCACAAATGCTTCCAGGCCTGCCGAGTTTCACCAGCCCTTTCTGTTTTCATTTTGGATCTTTAACGTCTATGATACATTGCAACTCCAGTGGGAGATATTTCTGAAAGAATTGTGAAACTCAGCCCTTGATTTTAATTGCTTGGTAGCAAGCACAGAGACAGAAAAACTGGAAATAGGAAAATGTGGTTGAATTGTTCTGGGACGTCGGGATCTTTGGGATTCAGTCCGGGTGACTCTGGACCAATGGTGGAAACTGCTGATTGCAGATATAGGTGGGGGTCAAGGCACCAGTGCTATGTGGATACTTAACAAAAGTCCAATGAAACCAAAACCCATCCAATCCTCACCTTTTAATCCTCCTCCATTCCCTAGACACTCCACATGCCCTAGTCATGTTAAACAATGCGGTGTCTATTCCTCATGCTACTCTATATCCATCCACTCATCTCATACCAGCTCATATGTGCAATGTCACTGTTTGCCCATCCCCATAACTCCTCATACCCGCAAGTCATCTAATGGCCTGTACCAACCCATAACTCCTCACCCTTCATGATGCCTAATTTTATCTACCAACACCTCCTTAATTCCTGATCCCATCTGTGGCAACCCATAAATGCCCTCCTAGTACTCCAAACCTCCTATGTAATCTAAGTATCTATCATTGCGCCTTAAGTTTCTCTATATTTGCCCTTTGTTAAGCTATGCCTCTGGAAGGAAATCCATCCTCACCTGCACACCATATGCCAACCCACCTCCCTATGTAAATCCCCATGTTGTCCCACACACTATATGGCAACCTGTACCCTTCATCCACTCCCATTTCATTTAGAATGTATCATAGGCTAACCTCAGCAGAATGCTGACAGAAAATAGACTTGTGTTCCAATGCTGATGCCACTATTAAAAAAAACACACACATTAAATTTGACAAAAAAATCATTACATTGAAATTTCTCTAATAGCCTCTTCTGAAAACAAACATTCAACTCAATTACTTTAATATCTTATGAAAACAGACTGCTTGGAGCCATCAATGAAATTATTCACTTAACAGGTATGCCACTATGATATGCCGTCAAGTAAAATCAGTTATCCACTGCCAATGCTACAATCATCAGGATCAAGTCAACAGACATAAATGGCAACATCACATTAAAACAATCTCTACAAAATTTCTTTCAACAATTTTATGTCCAGAAGAGTCAGGTTACTTGATATAAAAACAGAAAGTGTAACAGAAGCTCAGCAGGTCTGGATGCATTTATGGGCAAACAGAGTTTCAAGCCCAGTACAACTCTCCTTTACAGTTGAAAGGGGCTGTAAAATTCTGCTCTTATGCTATTGACAGAGAGGGATCAAGAGTAATTGGAACAAATTGTGAACGTGTCCAGATTAAAAGACAAAGGCAGTACTAATGGTAGTAAAGGGGTGATAGATATAAAAAACAAATGTAATATCAGCCATGAAAAGGAGAAAGTATGCTTACTTAGTTGAGAGCAAAGCCAAAAAGACAGAAACAAGCCTTGGCCAGAGAAGGATGGGTATGTAAGAGAAAAGGCCAATAGATGTCATACCCTGAAGTGGCGGAACTCAATATTACGTCATAGAATTACATAGAATGGAAACAGGCCCTTCAGCCCACCATGTCTACGCCAACCAACAGGCACCAAACTATACTAACCCATCTACCTGCGTTTGGTCCATGGTCTACTATGCCCTGGCATTTTAAATGCTCATCCAGGTGCTTTTTAAATATTTTGAGTGTACCTGCCTCCACCATCTTCTGAGGTAATGCATTTCATATAACCACCGCACTCGGAATGAAAAAAATCCTTTCTCAGATCTCCTCTAAACCACTTGCTGCTCACTTTAAACTTATGGTTTCTGGTCTTAGGTAAGTCTTCCATCGAGAAAAGATTCTCGAGAGCTACTCTTTGTCTTTATCTGTTCTAGTTTTATATAACCCAATCAGAACAACTCTCAGCCTTCTCTGAAAACAAACCTAGCCTATCCAGTCTCTCCTCATAACTAAGAGATTTTCTCCTAGACAACAAAGAACAGCACAACACAGAAACAGGCCCTTTGGCACACCCAAGCCTGCACTGATGCTATTTGAAGCTAAAAACCTCATGATCAATTTTGAAGAAGGATCACTAGATCTGAAATGTTGACTCTGATTTCTCTCCAAAGATGCTGCCAGACCTACTGAGATTTTCCAGCAGTTCCTGTTTTGGTTTCTGATTCCCAGCTCCTGCAGTTTTTTTGTTTTTTTTTCTAAAAGCCTTTTGTCTTTATGTGGTCTGTATCCCTCTACTCCCTCCCTAATCATATGTCTGTCAAGACTCCTCTTAAATGTTGCTATTGTATTTTCTTCTGCCACCTCTTCTGGCAGTATACCCCAGGTACCCTCTGTGTCAAAAAAACTTATCTCTCACATCTCCTTTGAACATATCCCCTCTTACCTTAAACCTATGTCCCTACTTAATCTTGTTTCTACCCTGGGAAACAGACTCCAACTATCCATTCTGTTCTTGCCTGTCATAATTTTGTAAACTTCCAACAGGTCGTCCCTCACCCTGTGAAATTCAAGTGAAAATAAGTCACATTTGTCCAATTTCTCCTCATACCTAATACCCTCCAAACCAGGCAACATCCGGGTAAACTTTATTTGTATCCTCTCAAAACGCTTCACATCCTCCTGGTAGTGTGGTGATCAGAACTGTACGCAATTTTCCAAACGTATTCTAAATAATATTCTATACTGCTGCAACGTGACTTGTCAATTTTTAGATGTTATGGCCTGACAAATGAAGGCAAGCATGCCACATGCCTTCTTGGCCACTTTCTGCACCCTCTCTAGTGCAATCACATCATTTCGAGAATCTGGTGAATGGAACTGCAGACAGTATTCTACCTGTGGCCTAACCAATATTTTATAAAGTTGTAACCATTTCTGTAGACAGGGTAGAGGTGTTTCGCAAAGTGGTCACCAAGTTGCATTTGGTCTTGTGAGCAGCTAGTACAGTAGGCCAGACTTAAAATAGTACATGTAAAATACTGCTTCACTTGGAAGATGTGTCTGGGGCCTTGGGCAGTGAGGAGGAAGGAGGTGAATGGGTAAGTTTTACACCTTCTGCAATTACATAAGAAAGTGCCATGGGGAGTGAGGAGGTGTTAGGAATGATGGAAGAGTGGGCTAGAATGTCACAAAAGGAATGGTCTCTGTGGAATGCTGACATTGGAGGGAGGCAAAGATATATTTGGTGATGGCATCCCACTGGATGTGGTGGAAGTGACAGATCCTTTGACTGTAGAGAGGGATGTTATGTAAAGTGAAGACAAGCTTGAGGGACAACACTTCATTTTCTGCTAAGACACTTTACAGACTTTTGAACTCAAAGTTGATTTCTACAATTTCACAGTATTACGTCTGCACTTACATTATCCAGTCTTCACTGTACAAGTTTCGCCTGTGGCTGTTGGCTTTGCTCTCAGCACAATTCTCTCCTTTTCACAACAAATAATTACACCAGTTTTACATATCTATTTCTCCTTTACCATCATGATCACAATATTTGTCTTTTGCTCTAGGCACACTCAACATCAGTTCTGAGGAAGGGTCACCAGACCCGAAACGTTAACTCTGATTTTTAGTTCACAGATGCTTCCAGACCTGCTGAGCTTTTCCAGCAACTATTTTTTTGTACTGGATGGTGACAAGCTTCTTGAGTTTTCTTGGAGCTGCATCTCTCCAGGCAAGTGGGGAGTATTCCATCACACTCCTGACTTTTGCCTTGTAGAGAGTGGACAGGCTTTGGGAAATCAGGAAGTGAGTTACACACCACAGTATTCCTAGCATCTGACATGTAGCCACTGTGTTTATGTGGTAAATCCAGTTGAATTTTTGGTTAATGGTAACCCTCATGATGATGGTTCAATTGTTTCTTATTGGTGATGGTCATAAGCTGGCATTTGTATGAATGTTACTTGCCACTTATCAGCCCAAGCCTAGATATTGTCTAGGTCTTATTGCATTTGAACATGGTCTGGTTCAGTATCTGAGGAGTCATGAACGGTGCTGGGATTTGTACAATCATCAGCGAACATCCCCACTTCTGATTGCAGATTACTTGATAGTTTCTGGTAGTTCTTAGATGGATTGATATTTTTTTGACAGTTCTTTGATTGAATGACCATTCTTTGACAGTTTAATACTTTTTACATGACATTCTTGTCTATGGTTAATGATCCAAAAGATTACCTGACCCCCAAACAGGTAGCTGATCCCTCACCAAAGCGCATGCCCGAATGTATCATGGCACCATATTCAAAGCATACCTTGCCTCTCCAAAGTGGTAACTCCCCTGGTATCCAGGAAAATGAAAAAAAATGTAGACTGACCCTGAGCTGCTCTTCTTGGCACACATTAGATCCCAAACAACAGGGATATCAAAATCCAATTTGATTGTAGGTAACTGATCATTGAAATGGCCAGCTCCCTGCCAGAGTTGCTCAGTCTAGCCTGACCCAACGAAAATAACACTGGAGACAGAAAAGTGGAAAATACAGTGCCATGTTCGTCAGTGGAACTTTGGACATCTATATTCATCCACCATTTTCTCAAGATGGAGAAATCTCAATTGGTCACCAGGTTGGTAAAAAAAAATCATTAATCCTTTGGCCTTAATATGGAGCTCTTGTACCCTTAGCAAACAAAGAAGAAGTAATATTCCTGCATTGCCGCAAATTCTGACAGCAGCAATATTCTAATTCTTTAATTTTGTTTTGCATCTGTTAACGGTGGCTCAGTGTTCAGCGCTGCTGCCTCACAGCACCAGGGACCCAGGTTTGATTCCACTCTTGAGCGACTGTCTGTGTGGAGTTTACACATTCTCCCCGTGTCTGTGTGGGTTTCCTCCGGGTGCTCTGGTTTCCTCCCATAGTCCAAAGATGTGCAGGTTAGGTGGATTGGCCGTTCTAAATTGCCTGTAGTGTCCAGAGTTGTGTAAATTAGATGGATTAGGCATGGGGACTGCCAGTTTACAGGCAAAGGATAGGGGAATGGGTCTGGGTGGGATGCTATTTGGAGGGGTGGTTGGACTTGTTGGGCCAAATGGCCTGTTTCCACACTGTAGGTATTCTATGATTCTGATCTATCATTTCTACTGAAAGGAATGAAATAGAATATAGCTTTTACACTTCTAATAAGTTAATGAGTTGAAGCATACTTTGGGTTAGTCTGGAACTTGAAAATACGGAAGCTGCCATCAGTCTAAATTGTATCAGTGTGGAGGGACTCGAACTGAAAACGATCACAGTAAATTGCATTATTGTTGTTTGCTCTCATCTGTGGCCTCCACAGTGCAATAAGAACGTTGGAGGTTAAGTTCAGCCAGGTTGTTGAAGAGATCCAATCTTGTGAACCTAAAGATCAAATCTCATTACCAAGAGAAAGAAGTGAGATTAAGTGAATAACAATTTCAACAAGTCCTCTCAAAAATAATTTACTGAGGTGTGCTGTTCATTCTGAACTCTGCTTTCACAGGAGTAGTTATTGTCTTGACAACATTTCAATTCAGCAATACAATGAGATTAATAGACTGTAAAGTAACAAACTCGAAGAGTTGTGAATGATATTTCTTGATAGTACATAGAGTAAATTGGGTAGACAATGGCCTCATGTTATTATCTCTAGATTATCAATCCAAAGACCCTGGTAATGGTTTGGGGATCCGGGTTTGAATCCTGTCATGGCAGATGGTGGAATTTGAATTCATTAAAACAAACACCTGAAACTAAGAGTCTAATGGTGACCATGAGAAACCATTGTCGATCATGAGGAAAAACACATCTGGTTCACTAATGTCCTTTAGGGAAAGAAACACCTGTCCTTATCTGGTCTGACCTACAGGTGACTCCACACTCACAGCAATGTGGCTGACATTAACTGCCCTCTGGCAAATTAGGGATGGGCAATAAAGCTGGCTTGGTCAGTGATGCCATTATCCCGTGAATGAATAGAAGAAAGGAATTGAATAGATTGATCTGATCATCTGATTAAAGTTTATCATCCTGAAATGTTAGTCCAGTTTCACTCTTTAGTATTGCTGCCTGATCTGCTGAGTATTTCCGAGATAACAAGCATGGGGCTGGATGAACACAGCAGGTCAAGCAACATCGTAGGAGCAGGAAAACTTGACGTTTCGGGCCTAAACCCTTCATCAGAAATCAGGCCCGAAACGTCAAGTTTTCCTGCTCCTACGATGCTGCTTGACCTGCTGTGTTCATCCAGCCCCATGCTTGTTGTCTCGGATTCTCCAGCATCTGCAGTACCTTTTATCTCTGCTGAGTATTTCCAATGTTTTCAGTTGTTATTTGTGATTTCCAGCATCTATGGTATACCCCTTGTGTCAGAAGAGAGGAGGGTCAGTTTGGTGTGGGAATTCTACAGCATGGGGCTTAGGTGGCTTAAAGCACGGCTTTACAGATGAACGATGCCCCCACCTCGTCCGGCTTACACTAGGAGCCCTGTTCCATGGACGTCAGCCCCTAAAACTTTCTGCTTCTCCACCCCTCTTCTCCTCCTTTATTTTGCTTCTTGAAACTATTTTGTACATTAAGCTTTACTAACCTGTTCCAATTTCTGTTTACGTGACATGGTATCAAATTATGTCTGATGGTGTTCCTACAACACACCTGCTACATTTTTACTACGACAGGGGTCTGTATAAATGCAAGCTGCTGTTGATAAATGTTATTTTAAATAAAGACAACTTGATCCCATGAAGCAATTTGCTCACTTTAGTGTATGCTTTCATCCTAAAGCTGACGGAAGATATCAAGATGAAAGACTGATGAAGCCAGGTGTAGAATGATTGACCCAGCCACTGCTGCCTCTTCTGTACTCCCTGGTAACCATGAATTTCCCACCTCCTTGATTTTCATACTGTTCTCTCCTCTTCAATGCCATTCATATTGCACTGTTTTCTCTTCCAGTTTAAATCTACTTCTGATTGCTTTTGTTTGCGTATTCAATACCACATTGAAATGACCTTTACCCTACACCAATTTATACTTCTGCCCTTCATTTTAAAATTTATTGACTTTCAAAAACGCGCTGTCTTTTTGTGAAATCTATTTCGAAAATTTCACTCTTGAACTCATCTCTAGGTACTAATCAGTTCAATAAACAGATGTATTCATCGCTTCTGAGAAATTAAAACTCCATCACATACTGACTCACTTGCTTTACGCTTCCAGGATTAAGTATATTTATATCAGGGTTCCAGTATTCATTGTCATTCTTACTTTTACTTTGAAACAATACGAACTTCCTGCTCTGCAGTTTAGGCCATGTCTAGGGTCAAGCAGTAAGGGAAGCGTTTGCCCTAAACCATAACTAATGTGTATAATTTCATATTTATGTTTGAACATTTAATATTTAAATACTAAACATAATTTTATTTGATTTAATTTATTTATTGTCACATGCATTTTGTTACAAAATATAGCCAAAAGGGTTGTACTGTGTCGGTGTTCTCAACTGAAACATTAATGGGAAATAACTGGATGTAACAATTTGTTCACACAAAGCACAAATGAGATGAGGAAAGATTTCCACTGGGTATTCACTATAGTGAAACACCTAATAAAGGGTCAGATTTAAGATGTCTCCATTGTATCTTTTACTTTTATATCAACTATGAATCTAGCTATGCAATTAAATCTAAGGTGAAATGTTTACAATGACTTAGATAATTAAACAGTTTTATTTTTAAATTAGCTTAATGGGCCTTGAGTGTCATTGGCTAGCTCAGCATGTGTTGCTATTCTTAATTGTAACTGAGAAGGGAGTAGTGAGATGCCTTCCTGAATTGCTGTAGTCCATGTAGATACACATAGTGCTAATAGGAGGGAGTTCCAGGATTTTGGCTCAGCAATAATGAAGGAATGGTGTTATAGTTACTAGTCAGGGTTGTTTGTGACTTGGAAGGAACTTTCATGCTCCAATTGATCTGCTGTCCTTGTGTTAGAAGTCGTACAGTTCACAGATTTGGAAGGTACTGTCTCAGGGGCCTCAGAGAATTGCTGCAGTTGGTTTTTGTTCTCTGACTGATGTGGGTATTGCTGGCAAGACCCTTTGTTGTCCATTTTTAATTGACCCTGAGTTGAATGGCTTGCGAGGCTATTCCTGCGAGCAGTCAGCATCATCTGAAATAGTGTACACCAGGGTTGGGGCAGGGACAGAAATCATGAGTCTGAATGCAGCCCCTGGCTCGGGAACTCAGTTGCTGGCTGCTGACCTGAGCCAGCATGCTTACTAAAGTCCTGGGCCCAGGATATTAGGCAACAGGGACTGTCAGTAGTTGTGATTACATAACCCCTGCTTTGTATTGTTACCACTGACCATCAGAGTGAATGTAAAGAATGGAGTGCCAATCAAACAAGCTGCTTGTTCCTGTATGATGTTAAGCATCTTGAGTGTTGTTAGTCTCTTCTAGGCAACTGGAAGGTTTTCCATCACATTCCTGACAGTGCCTTGCAGGTGTGAGAATTCCAAGTAATCCCAGCCCCAGGGTCCATGGCTTGGTTCTGTTGTTTCTGGTCAATGGTAAGTCCCAGGATGTTAATAGTGGAGTTTTAGCAGTTGAAAGTCAAGGGACATGGTTAACCTCCCTCTTGTTGGAGATGTTAATTGCCTTGTTCTTGTATAGCATGAATTATATTTGCCAGTTTTCAGTCAAGTCTGAATATTGTCCAGGTCAAGCTGCATGTAGACATGGAATGCTTCAATATCTGTAAGTTGATGAATCAATGCGCTATGGTATAAAAGTAAGTGAAATTTATGCTTAGGGGAAACACAAGTATCAATCATAGAATCACCAGAGTGAAGAAAGGGGCTATTTGGCCCATTGAGTCTGCACTAACCCTCCGAAGAACATCCCAACCAGATCCTACCCCCATTACCTTCCATTTACCACAGCTAATCCACATATACTACACACCCCTGGACACTACAGGGCAATTTATCATGGCCAGTCCACCTAACCTGAGCATCTATGAGACGAAACCAGAGCAACTGATGGAAACCCACACAGACACAGGGAGAACATGCAAACTTCACATGGTCACTCAAGGCCAGAATTGAACCCAGGTTCCTGGCACTATTAGGCAGCAGGGCTAACCACTGAGCCACTGTGCCACCCTAAATAGTTGCTACTGAGGACTATAGAAGTTCAGTTATTGAATATGTTCAAGACAGGCTTTGACAGATAGAGTCATACTGCACCAAAACAGACCCTTTTGTCCAACTCGTCCATGCCAACCGGGTATCCTAAACTCAACTAATATGATTTGCTGCATTTGGCTCATATCTTTCTAAACCTTTCCTATTCATGAACCTGTCCAAATGTCTTTTAAATGTTGTAATTGTACTTGCCTTTACCACTTACTCTGGCAGCTCGTTCCAAATATGCACCACCTTCTACATGAAAAGGTTGCCACTGAGGTATGACAGGATATGGAGATAATGTAGAAAAATGACTTTGAGGTAGAAAATCAGCCATGATATATCTGGATGGTGAAACAGGCCTGAATGGCTGAATGGCTGTTTCCTATGTTTCTCTATTCCCTATGTATCCAATGTTCCTATGTACTCTAACCAGAGCTAATCCATTGGCGAATGGACATTTTCACACTTTGGATCTCTGCCGGCACTGACACCACTTACCATAGAGTTCACTTTTACCTTTTAATTTCTGCAATATTTAGGCTGATGATTGATTAGACCTGGTTGCAACAAATTATCTTGGGTTCAGTATCTGGACCAATATACAGATACTAAACATTATAACATAAGAACATAAGAACATAAGAACTAGGAACAGGAGTAGGCCATCTGGCCCCTCGAGCCTGCCCCGCCATTTAATAAGATCATGGCTGATCTTTCTGAGACTCAGCTCCACTTACCCGCCCACTCACCATAACCCTTAATTCCTTTACTGTTCAAAAATTTATCTAGCCTTGCCTTAAAAACATTCAGCGAGGAATTATTGATTGCACAGGTAAGGAAAATCGCAATGTAGGCCAAATATATCTCCAAAGTAATGTTGAATTGCTGAAATGGAGGTGTAGTTTTGTGTGGCATTGCTTTTCAATCTTTTCACTGTATTAAGACCATGTGTAAATTATGATTCAGATATAAATGTGTTTACACAGGATGAGTCGCATCAACTGTCTCTGTCAGTTCTGAATCAAATGATGCATCTCCAGTGTGATTTGCTTTTACGACCCAAGGACAACCCTAGTTAAAAGTAAAGGTCAGACTGAGAAAAGCTCCAGATCCCTAAAGACAGCCCTCTGGTTGTTGAATTTTAATGCTATACTCAGATCCTCAGGGGAGCCCAGCGTGAAATGAGAGTTTTCGCAAAAGTGCACTAACAGATGCAATTGGTCTTAACCCATTACTCAGAGAATATGAACTCACAGAAACAAGGGTAACCAACTTTTATAACTAAACTGTTAGGATTTCTATGCTATGATTCAAAATTGAAGAATTATAGAATGAAATTTTGAGCATGGACCACAAAAAATGCAAATGCTGTTACTTCCCAGATTTTTTGTTTGAAGATGATTTTCATTGACACAATAGAATTTTCAGTGGGAGATTCTATTGAAAACAAAGAATTCAATTGAATGTACCATACACAATAGGGGTATAGTTCCAAAAAGTATAAACTATGAACAATATTTCATGTGAAGTATCTCTATTTGCAGATTTTTAAATATCTCATCAATTAAACATATCATGAAACCCTTAAATCAAATAGAATGTGCATAAGTTGTAAACAAAGGAACTGTGTTTTAGGATTGGAACTCCTTCATGGAAGTGTTGTATACTAGAATTATAGAATCGCTATGATGTGGGAACAGGCCCTTTGGCCCAACAGCTCCACACTGACCCTCAGAGCATCCCATCCAGACTCATCCCCTTATAACCCACCTAATCTACACATCCCTGAACACTATGGGCAATTTAGCATGGCCAATCCACCTAGCTTGTACATTTTTGGACTGTAGGAGGAAGCTGGAGCACCCAAAGGAAACCCACGCAGATAATGGGAGAATGTGCAAACTCTGCACAGACAGTTGCCTGAGAGTGGAATTGAATGCAGGTTCCTGCTGCTGTGAGGCAGCAGTGCTAACCACTGGGCCACTGTGCTACCCTAGGGTGGGCTGAGAGTGATAAATAAGCTCTTTCTGTATTGAAACAACGTTTTGATTCCATTTTTCTTTATGCTCTGAATCTTAATTTTATTCTCCTGAAATTTACTGTATCATACTACAATAACGATGGCAAAATAAAATTGGATATTATTACTATTACCACTCATGTTTCAGGAATCGATGGTACAGGTAAATGTTGTAGATGTTATGAGAATGCTAGGTGATTTGTTCCACCTCACAAGAACCATTGCTGCAACCTGCAAAGGATCTTTGCTCAAGCTCTGTCAATTCAACTTCTCTGCTATTGAAACAAGCACTAAATCCTGTTTAACAGCACCTGCAGGAAAACCATTTCGTAAAACACAGATGAATCAGGCTGAATAGTTTTGTAACTGTCCGGATGATCATGTTATAGAGAACAAATAAATTTTGGAGCAGAGTGCTTCCAATTATGTAGTCATTGTTCAAACGAGAAGTTATTGTCTTAAAGAAGATAATGGTTGAAATTTTACAGACACCTGAACAATATGGGCTATGCTAAGAAATGTGGTAGAGTTGCATGAAATGTCTGTCAAGGGCTATCTCCATTTTGGGAACAACTCACTGCTTGCTATCAGGAAGGACCTGGAATTGGGACATGATTTCTGATAGAGAGCAGTGTGTTGCCTGGTAAAGGAGATTAATTGTTACCTGGTAAAGGAGATTAATTGTTACCAACTTTATTAATTGAATATCTCACCTCTTAAATATGCAGTTTCCCATTCAGAGTGTAGGTGAGGCTAATCCTTAGCCCAGTCAAGGGGGAGGGGCCTCTGTCATCAAGTGGCCATCAGTCACTTGCACAGTCTGACTACGAACTGTGCACAATCACCAAATTTGTTTTCTTTATTCATTCATGGGATGAGGGTGTCACTGGCTAGGCAGCAGTTAATGCCCATCCCTAATTGCCCCCAGAGGGCAGTTAAAGGTTATCCCTGTTGCTAGATCAGTTTCCTTCCCTAAAGGACGTTAGTGAACCAAATGGTTTCTCCCCTGTCAATTGATTTATGGTCATTTACACAGTTTTATAGATTCTTAATCCCAGATATTTTATTGAATTCAAATTCCACCATCTGCCAAGGTGGGATTTGAACTGGGACCCTAGAACACTATCTGTGCCTCTGGATTAACAGTCCAGCGATAATACCATTAGACCATCCCTTCCCCTTTACCCTTGACTGTAGATTCTCACTTGTGGAATATTGTTATGGATTTGTTTGCTGCAGGTTGCCTGATTATTCAACTCCCCTGCGCCTGACTGTTTGTGTCGTTCTTAATGCCGTAGCTGGAAATTTCTTCTGAATTTAATGGAATTTGTACTGTACAGCCACCTCCAATCTGCACTGCTTCTACTATATTCTATTGAGAAGCTCCTCATGTCTTAAACAAGATATAGTTTATTGCACGATAGCAATCAGCTACAAGTTACATTTGCAAGTTAGGCATTGTTACTAACATTGTTGGGAGACTAAGAATAACAGATCTATCTCCTTTGATATCCTAATCTGAATTGCCCATTCCACTTCCTTATGATATTATCATATTGGGTGGAATTCAAAACAGTCTTTGGCATTAATCCCTCTTGAACCATGATCAGAACCATTACCGCAGCATGATGTGGTCTTTTCAATGGCAAGATCATGAAATAACAATCCAGAAGAATCATTTTCTAGGTAGTACAGAACTTGCTGAAGAAGAGGCGTGTAGCTGAAACATTTTGTCTGTTCATTAGGACAAATACATGAATGCCACATTTAAAGCTATTCCAATAATTCCAATAAGTACTGGCTCCAAATATGGAATCACATCCAACAGTAAGCATTTCGTTTTGTGTAGCAAGCATGGGTTAGTCGAATACAATCTGTACAATTCCTATTGTGAAGAAATGAGCAATCATTAGTGGGCTAATAGATACACTAAAAACCAATTTAAGATACTCGCACAATGTGACTTATTTCTGCTTGCTAGAAGTGACGTTCATTCATATGCATAGCTTTGTTCTCAGCAAACAAAAGGAAAGGATCAGCCTTGCACATTTCTTAAATTATCTGGGAGCTTGGGGAGACTATGCTTCCGCATTGCCTTCTCAAAGACACTGCGTCAGCCAATCATCTTTGAGTGCCAACCAATCAGTACTCCTTTGTCCTCAAAAATAAATTGTTGCGATCATTTGAATTTTGATACTCTTGTATTTAGCCTGATGAGTGCAAAAAGAATGCCTTGACAACATGTCTTTTCAAAAAAAAAGCAAAAATTATACACTCTCCATAACCTTTTACTAAAGTAATAAATTACTTTATTCAGACAACAGCAAATCAACTCATTGCCAACTGCATGCATTTGCTTATAGCTGCTATACAGATTTCAGAAATAATCCTTGATTGATCATTTGAGTTAATGACTCAATTATAAGTGATCTAGTTAAATTATATTTGCATTTGTGAATTTGGTTGGACTGTGAAGTACTTATGAAAGAGTATGTGGAAATAATTAACAAGGCACTTTTCAAGATTATACAAGACAGTTTGATAGTGTTCGTATTAAAGGTCTACTGGTTTCTTTCACTTTATAAACAGCATTAGGATTTACATTGAATGATTGCACCATTTCCTCCTGATCAAGTTAGCTTGTGTTTACAGCTTGGCCATTTCTGAATCATTTCACAGCTCCTTCAGTGCTACTATCGTCACTATGGTTTGATTGTGATTCTTTCACTATTTTCAGACTCTAGGTTTGGCTTTTAAATCCACATCATCACATAATGAATTTGCACAGAAATTTAAAGCAAATTTTTTAGATGTGTTCTTCTTAAGTAGAGACTTGGTATTTATGCTTTCAACTAGACAATGCTTGGTCCCTAAAGCAGATGGCCTCATTGTTTCTTCTTCAGAAGAAGAACCATATCAGACTCGAAACATTGACTGTCTTTCCGCAGATGCTGCCAGACCTGTAGAGTTTCTCTAGGACTTACTGTTTTTATTAATTTCAGATTTCCAGAATCTGCAATATTTTGCTTTTATTTACCTTCAGTATTTTCCGTGGCTCATGTTTTCACCTTGCTCCCCTTTTCTCTTGAATGTGGGATTTCAGAGGTTAAGGATCCATTTGTGCTAACATTCCATTGATCGCTCATCTAAGCACCTTTATTTATCCATCAGTAAGAGAATGAGGAACTTGCCTTCACCCAAAAATCATACTTTCCAGGAAAATCACAGGTAACGATCATGAACAACTGTCATAGCTGATTTTCTTTCTGTTTTCTAGTCCATTACCACTGAAATCAAGTGAAATCAACAAAGACACTGATCAATCCTCAGATCGTATATGTTTGAATAGCTTACCTAAAGCACATTGTACAGTTATTTGTTGAGTTACTTGTGTTTGAACTGATTTACTGAAATTGTAATAATAATATATATGAAAGCTCACACCTCTCCATTCACCAGTTTCTCCATGTCACCATTGTGAGAGTGAAACAAAGAGCATAGAACAAAGATTTACAATGACCCATAGTATCTTTGTATGCCATATAATTTTGCCATTGACAAAAACAAATTTATTTTTATTTGTTGCCAACACAAGCTTTGTGAGTGAGAAGCCATTCAACAGCATTGTCATCTATTAAATAAAAGTAATCGTTCTGATGTAAAACCAAACCCTTGTTCCAGACCTATTTGTATTTAGGCTGACAATTTAACATGCAGGCCCATGTCCTTTGTCTGCACTTAGTGTGCAATCATTCCTATTGTATTACAATGTAATTCACATTTTCCCCTTCTGCATTTACCTAAACTGCTGTCAATAGCAGACAATTAACCCAGAGGGACAAGATACAAGGAAAGACATAAATCAGGCAATAACTCTGTCTTTTGCAGCTGAGAAATTATCGATTGCTGTTGTGACATCGTCTGCAAACTAATTAGCAAAAATTCTTTACATCAATTTTTAAGAAGCCATTGTCAGTCTTGTGTGATTTCTTTCCTGCATTTTGTTTATGTTCAGCTGGAAGTTATACATAACCAACAATAAAACTTAAAAGAATGAGTTTTCAAGCGATTTAATTCAGAAGTATTTACAAATTGGTGGACTAAAGGCTGAAATTTAGATGATTAAAGCAACTCATTACAATGTGTTGGCATTGTAGACCGTCTATGATCAATGTTATTCCGCAAGTCTCCATTCTTCAGGAGCTTATCCCATCTATCAGTGTCTTTCCAAAGATTTAAGTTTCTACCGATCTATCTTCATGTAATGTTAAAATGTTATGCATCTTTTTGAAAAAATTGAAGACTGACTTTCAACATTGCAGCCAACACTAAGCAACATGATGTTTAATTGACTAATTTGTTTTGCAGATTGGATAAGTCTCCAATATAATTTCTTAAAATTTCAATCTATTTATTGGATATGAATAATGCTGGCAAGACCAACACCAACATTTATTCTCCATCCTTAATTGCTCTTGATGGTGAGCTACTTTCTTGAAAAACTGCAGTTTACATGCTGAAGCACTTTTATTTAAAAATGCATTCATGGGATGTGGCTGTCGCAGGTTCAGGCAGCATTTACTGTCCATTTGTAACTACCCTCGAGAAAGTGGTCATGTGCCGCTTTCCATGTGGTGCAGCTATAGCTATAATGTTGTTAGAGCCAGAGATCCTGGATTTTAACCTAATGACAAAGATATATGCAAATAATATTGAAGAAAATGTGGAGGGATGAGAAGTAAGTTTGCCGATGATACAAAGATTATAGATTATAGAGATGTACAGCATGGGAATAGACCCTTTGGTCCAACTCGTCTAAGCTGACCAGATATCCCTCAATAAATCGAGTCTCATTTGCATCCAATTGGCCCATATCCCTCAAAACGATTCTTATTCATATACCCATCCAGATGCCTTTTAAATGTTGAAATTATACCAACCTCCACCACTTCCTCTGGCAGCTTATTGCATACATGCCCCACCCTCTGTGTGAAAAAGTTGTCCTTTGGATTAGTTGACAATGAGGGAGAAACTCTTAGGGTACAGAAGATATTGATGGATTTGTCAGATGGGCAGATCAATGGTAGATAGAATTTAACACTAAAAAATATGATATGATGTACTTTGGAAGATGTGACAGGACAAGGGAATACTCAGTGAATGGCAGGACCCTAACAATTTTGAGGGATCTTGGAGCTTGTCCATAGTTCCCTGAGGTGTCAGGTGGCAGGGCAGGTTTATTGATAGTTAAGAAGGCATACTGGATAGTTGCTTCTATTAATAGTGGCATAGATTAGATTTAGATTTAAATTTTGATTGTCATGTGTATTCGAGTAAAGGAACACAGGAGTATAACGAAAAGTGTACAAAGTCACCATTCTCTGGCATTGTCTTAGTCTACAAAAGGCAGGAATAGAAACAGAGCAGAAATAAAATAAATAGCCTAAAGAAAAGCCAACAAAGAGGTTATGTTGGAATTGTACAGGACTTTAGATAAACCACAGCTGGAGCATTGTGTTCAATTCTGGCCACCTCAAAATATGAAGTATGTAATTGAACTGGAGCTGGCCCTGAAGCCATTCACCAGAACATTGCCAAGGATACTGCATTTTAGCTATGAAAGCTGGCTGGGGAAGCTCAGGTTGATTTCTTTAGAGCAGAGAATGCTGAGCGGAGTCTTCATAGAAGTGTATAAGATTATGAGGGCATGGACTGGGTAGACAGGAAGCAGCTGTTTTCCTTAGCTGAAGCATCAACAACACAGAAGCATAACTTTAAAGTGAAAGACAGGTGGTTTTGAGGGTATTTGAGGAAAGCACTTTTCATTCAGAGGGTGATGGGAATCTGGAATGCTCTTCCCGGCAGGATAGTTAAAGCAGGAAACCTCACAACCTTTAAAAAGTATTTGGATGAGCAAGTGAAATGTCATAACATTCAAGGGTATGGGCTACGTGCTGGAAAATAGGACCAGTATAGACATGGAGAAGTTTTTTTGTTGCTGCAGTCTCAATGGGCTGAAGGGCCTCTTCCATATCGTATGCTTCTATGATTCTGGAGATGAATGTTGGAAGTTTCATCAGCAAGTGTGCAGCTAACACAAAAAATTATTGTATGGTAAATAGCAAGGAAGATATCTTTAGATTGTAGGCAGACAGACAGGAACTGGTCAGGCAGGCAGAACAATGACAAATGGAATTTGATCCCAAAAAGTGTGAGGTGCTACATTTTGGGAGGACCAACAAGGTAAGGGAACACACATTGAATGGTAGAACCCTAGGAAGTACAGAGAATCAGAGAGACCTTGGTGTGCCTGCCCATATATCCTTGAAAGCAGCAGGACAAGTAGGGTAAGGTTTATAAAATATGGGATGCTTGCTTTTATTAGTTGAGGTACCCAATACAAAAGCAGAGAGGTTATGATGGAGCTAGCTAAGCAATTAGTTAGGCCGGAGTTAGAATTCTGTGTGCAGTTTACTTTGCCACACTATAGGAAGAATGGATTGCCATTGGAGGGGGTGCAGAAGAGATCGACCAGGATCTTACGTGGACTGGAGCACTTTAACTTGGAAGAGAGACGAGTTTGGGTGGGGTTATTTCCCTTAGACCAGAGAAGGCTGAGGGGGATCTGATTGAGGTGTATAAAATTAAGAGCGGCATAGATTGGATAAGTGGGAAGGAACTTTTCCTCTTAATAGACGAGTCAAGATTTAAGGTAAAGGAATGGATGCTTATTTAAGAAAGACTTTTTACACCCAAAAATGGTGGATATCTGGGAGTCACTGCCTGAAATGATGATAGAGACAGGAACAATCACAATATTTAAGAAGTACTTATGTGATCACTTGCTGCACCATCGCATTTAAGGCTATGGCCAAGTGCTGTAGAATGGGATTCATAGAAACCTACTTGATGACCGACATGAACACGATGAGCTGAAGGGTCTCGTTCAATGTTGTAAAAACCCTATGAGTCCAAATGTGTTGCAATATTTTTCTACATAAAAGCTATCATATAAATATGCCTTTTATTTTGTTTCACAGACAATTGTATTCCTTGAAGAATTCTAGAAGGGAGAATTCCTGATAAGACTCCAATTGCACACTCTGGCACCTCCAATATGCTTTATTAATTCTTTGAAGAGGTGACCAAACACGTGGATGAAGATAGAGCAGTGGATATGGTATACATGGATTTAAGAAAGGCGCTTGATAAGGTTCCCCATGGTAGGCTCATGCAGAAGGTAAGGAGGCATGGGAAAGGTGGAAATGTGGCAGATTGGATTCAGAATTGGCTGACCCTTAGACGAAAAAGGGTGGTAGTGGATGGAAAATATTCAGCATAGTGCTCAGTTACGAGTGGTGTACCACAAGGATCTGTTCTGGTCCGCTTCTACTTGTGATTTTTGTAAATGATTTGGATGAAGGAGTGGAAGGGTGGATTTGTAAGTTCGCGGACGATACGAAGGTGGGTTAAGTTGTGGACAGTGCGGAGGGCTGTTTCAGGTTACAAAGGGACATTGATAGGATGCAGAGCTGAGCTGAGAAGTGGCAGATGGAGTTTAACCCTGAAAAGTGTGAGTTGATTCATTTTGGAAGGACAATTTTGAAAGCAGAATACAGGGTTAACAGAAAGATTCTTGGCAGTGTGGAGGAGCAGAGGGATCTTGGGGTTCATGTCCACAGTTCCCTAAAAGCTGCCATCCATGTGGATAGAGTTGTTAAGAAGGCGTATGGTGTGTTAACTTTCAGTAATAGAGGGATTTAGTTCAAGAGCCATGAAGTTATGCTCCAGCTATACAAAACCCTGGTTCGGCCACATCTGGAGTATTGTGTCCAGTTCTGGTCCCTTCATTACAGGAAAGATGTGGAAGTATTGGAAAAGGTGCAGAGGAGATTTACCAGGATGTTGCCTGGAATGGAGGGAAGGTCTTACAAGGAAAAGTTGAGAGAGCTAAGGCTTTTCTCTTTAGAACGACAAAAGATGAGAGGTGACTTGATAGAGGTGTACAAAATGATCAGAGGTATAGATAGAGTAGACAGCCAGAGACTTTTTCCTCGGGTGGAGGTAGCTATTACAAGGGGGCATAGTTTTAAAGTGAGTGGAGGTAGATATAGGGGAGACGTCAGAGGTAGGTTCTTTACTCAGAGAGTAGTTGGGGCATGGAATGCATTGCTGGACAGGGTAGTGGAGTCGGCCTCCTTAGGGGCATTTAAGTGGCTATTAGACAGGCATATGGATGATAGTATAAGGTAGAGGTGGAGGTTAGATAGACCTTAGGTTTAGGGTAAAAGTTTGGCACAACATCCTGAGCCAAAGGGCCCGTACTGTGCTGTACTGTTCTCTGTTCTATGAGACTGAAGCAAAAACAGAAATTGCTGAAGAAACTCAGTGGGTCTGACAGGATCTGTAGAGTGAGAGCAGAGTTAACATTTCAAGTCCAGTGATCCCAAGACTGCCCTTGTTTGAGAATCCAACCAAACGTTTCTCAAATGAACAATGCACCTTGAAACCGTGAAAAGAACAGACATGATCAACTAAACTATTATACTTTCAGTAGAATAGTCACTGATATGTCAGGTAACAGTCAAATAAATGATGAATATTGGAGTGCCTGAGAAGGTGTTACACTTTCAGGTATAAACCAGAGACCAACCCCAGGAGCAGGAGGGCAAATCCATTGCTCAGGTGATAGAAAGCATTAAACTTGCTCACCGTTGTAAAAACAGGCCTCATGGTGCTTAGTGGATGCATGAGAATTTGGCATTGGCATGTGTGGAATAGCTGCATTGGAGACATGCATTCATGAAAGTCATTTTACAGCTTTTGTGGACATCCTACTTTTGCCAGCTTACCAATTTGAAGAATAACCTCGAAGTTGTAAAATACAGTGAACTCATAAAATCAACTTCTTTCTTATTTTGATGCAGAGAAACCCATAAAGAAAGATATAATGACTTATCCCCTGTGAAGTGCAAAAAACCCAGAAGTTTTTTATTGATCTGTGACAAGACAATTTTACACAACAAACAAAATATGATAATTTATTCAAAACATCTGCCCCATTGACTCTGACAGCACATCTGCAGTCCTACAACAATAGATACATAAATTTCAAGTATCTCCAAATATTTTCATCTTGTAAAATATAATAAACTTAACACTATCATAAACATTTATAACATAATTTGGTGTTCAGGACACACTACCTTAGCATCTGGACTAATAAAAACCACTTTATGACACCACTACCATACTCATAACTAATTGTCCAAAAACATAAGCATTTTTTAAAAATCATTCATGGGATATGAACATTGTTAGCTATGCCAGCATTTATTGCCTATCCTAAGTGCCCTTGAGAAAGTAGGAGTAAGCTGCTCTCTTAGATTGACATCCTTGGAATGTAAAGACACACAATGTTGTGAGGAAGATTCTAAGATTTTTAACCAGCAACAGTGAAGAAATGGTGATAGAAACTTGTGGGTGCTGTTCTCATTCATCTGCTGCCCTTGACCTTCTAGTTGGCAGAGGTCACAGATTTGGAAGGTGATGTGAAAAGATGCCTACATTATTTGGAAATTACCTTAAGTTCATCAAAAAATTAATCTTATTACATTATAATATTACTTGCAGGATAAATAGTGTCATAGTTCAACTTCTCCCATCAGAGGATCTGACAATTGTGAAAGTCTTTGCATCTTGACTCTCAGTTGCTTTTGCAATCTCCTTTTAGAACCTATTTACTGCTTTTTGAATATCACTCACCACTGTTCAGTAGCAGTAGCGAGTGCATTTTCCTGCCATTTAGGGCCTGTGGCAGGAACAGCAAGGTCATTCTCCCGGTGTTTGTGGCAGGTAGCAGCTGCAGCAAAGCTCCCCCTGTGATCGGGGACAGCGGCATCGGCAGCAGCAGACCCTTCAAGGTGGCTTCAAAAAAGCGACACCTGCAGTCAGAGCAGGACTTGTGGCCTGGCAGTAGCCTGGGCTGGCAGTGGAGCCAATGACTCATGGTTGTATGGTGAGTGTGGGTTCAGCAGCATCAGTGAATTGGGCAAACGGATGGCACCTAAAGTGGAGCAACTCCTACCTTTGTGAGAGATAGTAGAGGTGTAGAGCTGAATGAACACAGCAGGCCAAGCAGCATCTTTGGAGCAGGAAAGCTTGACGTTTTGGGCCTAGACCCTTCATCAGAA
>JAHRHZ010000249.1:47885053-48024882 GCA_024137785.1 Ginglymostoma cirratum
CGATGCTGCTTGGCCTGCTGTGTTCATCCAGCTCCACACCTTGTTATCTCGGATTCTCCAGCAACTGCAGTACCTATTATCTCTGATACAATTTTTACCCCCTCCACTGACACCCTTATCCACTTAGCTGAACTCGTCCTCACACTTAACAACTTCTCCTTCAACTCCTCCCACTTCCTACAGATGAAAGGGGTGGCCATGGGTACCTGCATGGGCCCAAGCTATGCCTGCCTCTTTGTAGGTTACGTGGCACAGTCCCTCTTCCAAAGCTACACTGGCCCTATCCCCCACCTCTTCCTCCATTACATTGATGACTGTACCCGCGCTGCCTTGTGCTCCCACGAGGAGCTCGAACAGTTCATCTGCTTGACTAACACCTTCCACCCCAACCTTAAGCTCTCCTGGGCCATCTCTGATACCTCTTTCTCCTTTGTGGACCTCTCTGCCTCCATCTTTGGTAACAACCTGGAAACTGATATCTATTTCAAGCTGACTCCTACAGCTACCTAGACTATACCTCCTCTCATCCACCTTCCTGCAAGGATGCAATCCCCTATTCCCAAATCCTTCGCCTCTGCTGCATCTGCTTCCAAGCTGGGGCATTCCACTCCTGGACATCCCAAATGGTCCTCGTTTTTCAAGGACCGCAATTTCCCCGCCCAGTGGTCAAAAACACCCTTGACCACGTCTCTTGTGTTTCCCACACCTCAGCCCTCACACCCCCTCCCTGCAACAAAAACAAAGACTGAATCCCCCTTATCTTCACGTATCACCCCATTAACCTCTGGATTCAACGCACCATTCTCTGCCACATCCGCTACCTGCAATCTGACCCCACTACAAAGGATATATTTCCCTCCCCACCCTTATCTGCCTTCTGGAGGGACCAGTCTCTCTGTGACTCCCTCGTCTGCTCCACACTCCCCACTAGCCCCACCATCCCCGGCACTTTTCCCTGCAACCGTCAGAGGTGCTACATCCGCCCCTACACCTCCCCCCTCACCCTCATCCCAGGCCCCAAAACAACATTCCACATCAGACAGATGTTCACCTGCACATCCACTAATGTGGTTTATTGTATCTACTGCTCCCAATGTGGTCTCCTCTACATCGGGGAAACCAAGCGGAGGCTTGGAGACCACTTTGTGGAACACCTACGCTCGGTTCGTGACAAACGACAACACCTCCCAGTTGCGAACCACTTCAACACCCCCTCCCACTCCTTGAATGACATGTCCATCCTGGGCCTCCTCCAGTGCCACAGTGATGCCTCTCGAAGGCTGGAGGAACAGCACCTCATATTCCACCTGGGAACCCTACACCCCAACGGTCTTAATGTGGACTTTACAAGCTCCAAAATCTCCCTCCCCTGACCTCATTCCAAGACCAGCCCAGCCCATTCCCGCCTCCTTGACCTGTCCATCTTTTCTCCCACCTATCCGCTCCTCCCACTTCACTGACCAACCCCCACTTCCTACCTACTAGCCTCATCCCCGCTACCTTGACATGTCCGTCTTCTCTCCACATATCTGCTTCACTATGCACCTTTTATCATCGCCTCCCCCCTCTCTATTTATTTCAGAGACCCCTTCCCCTCCCCCATTTCTGAAGAAGGGTCCAGACCCGAAACTTCAGCTTTCCTGCTCCTCTGATGCTGCTTGGCCTGCTGCGTCCCTCCAGCTCCACACTGTGTTCTCCTACCTTTGCGAGTCTGGCACAGGCAGTGGAAGTCTTCCTTGAGGCTTGATGCCGGTACGGACTGGGTCAGAAAGACTGATGTTCTGAACTTTTTAATTGTTTATTTTTCTCACTTATTCCTATGACCTATACTGCTGGACTATTTATTTCTTGACTTTTCTAATTTGTATTTTTTTGTTTCCTAAGAATTTGATAATAAGTATCTGTACCTAGGTGCCTTCCTTCCTAAGTTGGTGCTGTAATGCAGTGACTATAAACTTTTCACGGTGCTCACTTGAGACGATGAAGCTAATTCAATTTAATTCATTTTAATATTCAATAGTCTCTCCAGGTATTGGCTCCTTGTGTTTTGCAATTGTTCGCTTGCTGCCATTAATAAAGTGGGATCAAAAATTCACATATTCAGTAATACCCTGGCCAACCCTTATGTTCTATTCAATGTTACATTGTGACAATTCACTTAAACACACATATATATCAGCAGCTCAGGCAGCACTGCTGCCTGTCTTACTGAGTGCTCCTGGCACTTGCCGATTTCATTTTGGATTTTTAAAATCTGCAATATTTCATTTTAGTTCCATTTAGACATACATGCATAGATATTTTTGTCTGTAATGTGGTCCATTTAGTACAACTTGGCTGTTACTGTGTTCTATATTGAGAAATGGAAACAGTTAAAGGTTTTAATTTTCTTTCCATTAATATGTTATTATTTGCACTGTATTATAGGCAGTATGGGGACATTGTGCCATACATTATATTTATTGAACCAGAGGACATCTGTGCCTTATGGGTTGGGAGGACAATAAACACCTTACATATGCCTTTAAACTGTCTTTAACTTCCTACAAACAGAACACTACTTTGTAGTTCTTGAGTTGCTGAGCTGAGATAACGTCAGGTTGTCACCATCTTCAGGAGGGAGTATGTTCTCCACCAGGAGGTGAGTTGATTCTTCGACATGGAGACAATAGAGAAAGACAGAGAAATACATCAAAGATCTTTATACTTTTATTTCTGAATGAGCTGTGAGTGCCCTTATTTCATTCAAGTGTCCAGAGAGACTGATTGGGATTCGAGGAGGAAATATATCATTTCAAAGTTGTCCACTGTATAAGAAGAGTAGAAGAAATAGAAGGGAAACAAGAGTCGAAGATATGCATCAGATAACTAATGAACAATGTTCAGTGTTTTATTGTTTATATGTAAATCTTTGTCATGTAAATTTAAAGAGCAGTCCCCTTTGATGCTCACTCTGAAAGCGAGTAGAAATTAATGTTGCGTTCGATCTTTGGTTTCCTCCCAGGGCCAATCAGTTCTGTTTGAAGACTGGACAATGGACAAGAGATATTGTACACATTTGCAGCTTCATATTTAAAATATGAAGTCTAGTGGTAACAAAACTGGTGAATGGCAACTTCTGCAGCAATCCTTGATCTACCACCAATAACAGACACAGAATTAATTTATTTTGAATTACCTCTTTTTGTTTTAATCTAGATTATTTTTAAGATAAGAGAAAATTACTATTCAGATTTCACTGCAGCAGCTCTTGCTTCTCAATTTCTGGTCTCATTAACCTATCCATGAACCCGAACACCAGCATGTCACACGTTTTACCTAAATCATAAGATTGCATAAAATTGTTCAAACAATGTCTAGAAATGCACAGATAACCTCTTGCTTTTCTTTAGAACCACTCATCATTTTTTTTCTAAACGACCTTTCCCGACCTCTGCTACCCTGACCTCCCAACACAAAGTCCAAGGAACTCCTGGGATAATTTTTGACCACATACCTGCTCCATTCCCAAAATGAGCTACTTTCGCCCTGTTTAATGTTGTTCGCAACAACAGTGCTACCTCGGCTCATCTGCTACTGAAACACATGTCCATGTATCGTAACCTTGAGACTTGACAATTCCAATACACTATGGTTGGTTTTGTAGAAGGTAATGGTTTTGAATCGTTTAATGTTAAAAATGGCATCAAGCTCCACCAAATCTGATGATGTCACACCATCTTGAGTAGAGAATCAGAGGATTCAGCTCGTGAGCCAAGTGAGGTCAGTCGTATAATCCCTGGCTCCTGATAATATTAACAATTATTTTTAACTTAATGTAACATATGCCAATTGCTGGCATGTAATATTGTTATAATACATGCCACTTTTTAATAAGACTCCATATTAATGGAACAGTCCTTTAGACCCTATATAGAAAGGATAACTTTCTCATAACCAATCGCTTATAGTTGTTGGTTCTGAAAAATACAACATGGTGATTAACAGTGAGATTGTTATTTAAACATCTCAAGGTTACAACAGTGTAAAAATTCATTTGACCTAATGAAAGAATTTCCAGTAAACAAGTGTGGTCACCACTGTAAGTAACATCTCCACTTGCAGAATATTCCAGTCAGTCCCTAGAAAATGGTTGACGAGAAGAGCAATCATGGAAAAAATGGCAGGAAAAATAAAAGCTAAAACCTTCACCTTAGAGCTGGTGAGAGACACAAGAAAGAGTGTGGCCTAGTAAAACAGCTAAAAAGTCACACTTAGCAGTTCCACAGGCATCAGAGCAGAAGTACCTGTAGGGGCAGTCTCAATTTGAGGTTTGGCTAGGAAGCAGCCATTTTAGAACTAATTGAATGCTGTTTACAACCCCAAAGAAAGGGAGAAAAATAAATTAAAGTAGAAAGGAACAAGCTGAGAAAGATAGAGGCAAAAATAGAGCACGTACCATTCATAGTGAGCGCATGTCACTTGGCACAAAACAGTAGCGAAGTCAAGAGTCATTAAATTAATTCATATTGAAACTACATAATGCCACAAAATGGTTACAAAAGGACAACTTAAAATGTTTAGAAGATCTGACAAAAGAAGATAGAACAGTTTAGGTAGTAATATCATGAGATGCCTAATTTAGACCATGGATTATCACATATTAAAATGATAGTGACTGCTGTCTGGGCTCACCAACTGCCTCGTGCAGATTGCCAGAAAGCTGGTGTGGTACAACTTTGAGCCCCCACGCTGCTTCCACACTCCAGACCAGGAAGAAACTGTAGCTGCATCGTACCAGCCGCCTCGCGCCAAAGACTTGCTCCACATTACAGCTGCTGCTGTTACTCCTGCCTCCGTGACTGAGCTCCCTCCAGAAGGTAAGGTAAGAATATAACAAACTAAAAGAAAAAGAAAAAAAAGGGGAAAAAGACAAAAGAAAAGAAAAGTGGTTGGAATGGATGAGTCCTGGCTTGGGAGTCCTACTCTGCCACCATCTTGACGACTGATTGGGAGACCTTTACAAAATAACAGAATAACCAAAAGAAAACCAATTATGAGGTAGAGATGAAATATGAGACTAAGGACTAGCTATTAATATAATAGAAAAATTGCAAGTGGTTCTTTTAGATATCTAACAGGTAAGAGAGATGCAAGAATGGACATTGGATCGCTGGAAAATGAGGCTGGAGAAGTGGTAACGGGGAACACAGGAATAGACGAGGAACTGAAGAGGTACTTTGCATCAGTTTTCACAGTGGAAGACACCAGCAGCATACCAGAACTTCAAGAGAGTCAGGGGGCAGAGCTGGGTATAGTGGCTATCACTAAGGAAAGGGCACTGGGGAGCTGAAAAGTTGATAAATCACACAGACCAGACGGACTACATCCCAGAGTTCTGAAGGAGATAGCTGAGGAGGCATTGGTGGTAATCTTTCAGGAATCACTGGAGCCAGGGAGGATGCCAGAGGACTAGAAAATGGCTAATGTAACACTCCTGTGTAAGTACGCAGGGAGGTAGAAGGCAAGTTAGCCTGAATTCAGTCAAAAACTTACAACATAGAACATAGAACAGTACAGCACAGTACAGGGCCTTCGGCCCACAATGTTGTGCCAACCTATTATCCTACTAAGATCAATCTACCCTGCATACCCTACATTTTACTATCTTCCTATCCTATTGCTTAAAAGTCTCTAAAGTATCTGACTCTGGCTAGCTCCTCCCTCATGTCTTTGTAGTTATCTTCACTCAATTGTAATACTGTTAATTCTGCTTCCAGCTTCTCCTCCTCAAACTGCACGGTGAATTTTATCATAGTCGTGTCATTGAAAAGATTTTAGAGTCCATTATTATAGATGAAATAGGGGAGTTAAAATGCATGGTAAAATAGAGCTGAGTCAGTATGGCTTCATCAAGGAGAGGTCATGTCTGACAAATCAGTTAGCATTCTTTGAGGAGAAAATGAGCAAATTAGACAAAGCAGAGCCAGTGGTCATGATCTATTTGATCTTTTTCTAATTTTTTGGCTTGCCATGAATCTTCACCACTTTGTATGGTTTTTCTCTTGTTTTTATGTTGTCTCTGACTTTTGTTGTCAGCCATGGTTGCCTTATCTTCCCTTCAGTATGTTTCTTCTTTGGAACATGTTTCTGCTGTGCCTCCCGAATTACCCCTAGAAACCCCTTCCATTGCTGCTCCACTGTCCTCCCTGCTGGGATCCCCTTCAAATCAACTCTGGATAGCTCCTCCCTCATGTCTTTGTAGTTATCTTCACTCAATTGTAATACCATTAATTCTGCTTCCAGATTCTCCTTCTCAAACTGCACGGTGAATTCTAACATAGTATGGTTGCTGCTCCTTAGCTCAATAATCAAGTTTGTCTCAATATACATCACCAAATCCAGAATAAAAACTGAAAGAACTGTGGATGTTGTAAATCAGGAACAAAATCAAAGTTGCTGGAAAAGCTCAGCAGGTCAGGCAGCATCTGTGAAGGAAAAAACAGAGTTAAGATTTCAGGTCTGGTGACCCTTTCAGAATTCCTTGTTCCCTATTAGACTCTATCACTAGCTGCTCCAAAAAAAATTGTAGACATTCCACAAGTTCCTTTTCTTGAGATCTGCTACTAACCTGATTTTCCCAGTCAATCTGCGCTTTGATGTCACCCATTATCATTGTAATAGTGCATTTCTTACATGCTTTTATGGCACTGATTGATATAATAGGAAAAAAAGCACAGTTTCAGAGATTTAATGTCAGATATGAGCCAAGCAAAGCTTGGACACCTTGCATATAGCAGTTGTTAAGAGGCTGAATTACTTCATATTTAAATTCTAAATCACTACCTGAACACATAAATATGCTACTGTATTCAATAGAAAGCACTGCCAGAAGAGTCATAAATTGCCAAAACATCAAAGAAAGAACCAACACATCTGAAGAAATTCTAACAGGTTTTAATAATTATTTGAATCTGAGAGCAAACAAAATTATTTATTTAATAGAATAATTCACCATCTAGGAAAATACAAAAATAATTTCATTAATGACCCCTCCAGATCAGTGGAAACTGTGACTATTGTGCTTTGAAGTAAGAATTCATAAGAGACAACGTGGTTGTTCGAATTAATGATGAGGTTTTATCAGATTTATTACAATCCAAGATTTTGTTTTTGACAGTTATTCAAACTATACTAGAAGGCCACATCAGGAAAGTTCAAAAACAAATCCTGGAAGAAGAGGGCCAACTTTACCACAGGAGAGCAACAAACCTAATCCACTTTATAAGGTGGATTTGCAGAACATACGAACAGTCAATGTCAATGCCTTATAGGTTTCAACCAGCTGCAGCAAAAGAATGCTACATCTATAGAACTATTGGTTACTTCCAGAAGATTTATAGAGGTAGGATATCTCTGAGCAGTAAAAATATTCAAATGATTCCACAAAGATGTTAATGTGATCGAACTACTGGAAAGATACCCGAAGTATTCCTATTGATATTAATGATTAAATTGACTTGCATTTGGCAGAGTAGAGGACAGATTAGGAGTCTAGCTCGAGATCCTAATAGGGTTCAATGACACATCCCTGGCTGCCAATAATCTGAATAACTATGACTGACTAACAACTGTAACTTGTACAAATTCTTATTAAGCAATAAACTACATTTTGTAGTTAAACCACATACATCTTCTTGTTAAGACTCATTCATGGTTCATCATTTACCATTGTTAATTAAACAGGCCCTTAGAAATCATATAGAAAAGTGGATTAGGCCAGGGTGGTTGTGGTACAGTGGTGGTGTCCCTACCTCTGGGATAGGAGGCCTGGGTTCAAGTACCACCTGTCCCAGGGCGTGTCATACTATCTTTGAACAGGTTGATTAGAAGATAGAGAAAAGAGGATTAGTATCAGTACTCTACTCTAATTAAACAAACGTACAACAGCTAGCCTCCCATTTTCTGTCATACATAAATTTGTGCTCATCCAAAATTCTGCTCTATATATTTTAATCTGTACCAAATATCATTCACTAATCGTCCATATGTTTGCTGACCCTCGCTGTCCTGCTCCAAGGACACCTTAGTTTTAATTTTTTCATTTTTATTTTCACAACATGTCCCCGGGCCTTCCTATCACCATAATTTCCTTCAGTCCCACATGCATTCCACAGTTTGTGTACTTATTCAATTCTGGCATTCCGTGCTTCCCCAAAATTAAGCACTTCCACATGGATGGTTACGTTTTCAGCAGCCTTGGCCTGAAATTCCGGTACTCCCTCCTTAAACTTCTTTGTCTTCCTCTTTGCTTTTAAGATGCTCTTTGAAATGTATCCCTTTGATCAGGTTTTTGGTCATCTCACCTGATATTCCCTTCTGTGTATTTTTCTTGATTATCACTCTTGTTAAGAACCTTAGGATGTTTTGATATCTCCAATGTAGTAAACAAGTATAAATTGTTGTTATTCAAAATGTAGTTTTAACTCATATTCTGATGAAAAAAACAGGCACACAAAGAAAGAACAATGAATAGGGTTGTAACAGTTAATGTAATTAGAACATTGCACAGAAGCTGATTTCTAAATATCACAGAGTTGCCAGAGGTCTTTAACTTCTCTCTAATCTATTGATCAAACATGTCAAAGTACAAAGACTGAAGTTATACATATGCAATGTGCAGATTAGAAAGTGAATTTTAATATAATCCTGTCCTTCCTGATGAACAAGCAGTCAAATTTTCTGCTTCCAACAGTGTAGATAAAATTATTGATCATTTATTTAATAGGCTATGTTCACATTTTAAAGAGATTTACTCTTTATTCTGCAGTCATTGATTTATTATAAATAGTTGAGATATTGAAGAAAAGGACATTTTAGGAGTTGATTTATTTTGCATTTATTTCATATCATAAGTTTCACAATGAATATAAAACATAATATAATTTTTGGAGTATGTAATTACATTTTGATTTTATTCTTACTGTAAATTGTATACACATAACTTATATTGATATTTTGTTTTTACAGTAATATAACATCCCAGGTCACTTTACAGGAGTGTAATAAAGCAAAATTAGGGCAGATAATCAAAGGCTTGGTGAAAGAAATGGGTTTTAAAGAGTAAAAACGGAAATTGCTGGAGAAACCCACAGTCCAAAGATATGCAGGCTAGGTGGATTTGCCATGTTAAATTGCACATAGTGTTCAAGGATGTGTAGGTTAGGTGGGTTACAGCGGGGATGGGTCTGGGTGGGATGCTCTGAGGGTCGGTGTGGACTTGATGGGCCACAGGGCCTGTTTGCACACTGTAGGGATTCTATGATCTATGATCTATGACCTATGAGCTCAGCTGAGATGGCAGCATTTGTGGAGAGAAAGCAAAGTTAACATTTTGTGTCCAGTGACCCTTCTTCAGAACTGATAGCAGCTCAGAAAAGTTGACATATATGCCAAAGACAGGGGGTATGAGGGTGTGGGGGAAGGACTGAAGTCAGTAATTGGTGCAGACAGAGCCTAGATGGACAGAAAGACAGTAAGGCAGATAAAGGGATGGATAATGGTAAACCAGGGAGAAAGAAAAACTGATAATTGAGATTGATAATTGAGTAGGTGAAAATGGGTTGGCTGTGATGAAATGTGATGACAGGTCCTGAGGTAAATGGGTAGGTCTGTGTAAAGGAAGTGAAAGAAAATGTATAGATTTTAAAATTATTGAGACAAAAGTAGAAATTGCTGGAAAAACTCAGCAGGTCTGGCAGCATCTGTAGAGAGAATCAGAGTTAACATTTCAGGTTGAATGGCCCTTCCTCAGGACATTAAAATTATTGACTGCTGTTTCACCAAGTGGAAAATGGGTTGCTGATTGTTCAGCTTATGCTGAGCCTCACCAGAATGTTGCAGCAAGCCCAAGTCAGAGATGTCGGTGTGGGAATGCAGTGGTGTGTTGAAGTGGCAGGCATCTAGAACAAAGGTATTCCACAAAGCAATTGCCCAGTCTGTGTTTTATCTTCCCAGTATGAAGGAGGCACTCAGTGAACAGGGAAAACTGTAGACTAGACTGAATGAAGTACAGATAAATTGGTGCTTTACCTGCCAGGTCTGTCTGGAGCCTTGCAAGGTAGAAGAAATGGTCAGGTGTTATGCTTTCTGCAGTTGCAGGGAAACATGCTGTGGGGATGTGGGTAAATGTTGGGAGTAGAGAAGGAGGGGACCAAGATGTCCCAGAGGGAACAATGCCTGCAAAATGCTGACAAGGGAGGAGAAGGGAATATGTGTCTGGTAGTGGCATCCTGCTGCAAATGGTAGAAATAGCAGCTAATTATTGTCTGGCTGTGGATGCTGGTGGGATGGTGGGTGAGGACGAATGGGACCCTAGTCCTACCGCTGTTGTGGGACGGGTGAGAAGGCAGGTGGGCAGAAGTGGGAGAAATGGGTTAGTCATAGCTATCAGCTTAATTAAGTATCTCATTCAAAACAAAGCAAAGCAGTCCTGCAGTTCTGCAGTGGAGTTTCTACTCCACACAACTGTGATCCACAACTTCACTAAATACCCTTCCATTCAAACATTTACACAAACGCCCCTGTAGTGAGCTTGATGTTCAGCATGTATTTACCTTTGAAAATTACCACAGATTTTTTATTCATTCAAGGGATGTGGATGTCACTGGTTAGGCCAGAATTGATTGCACATTCCTAATTGTCCTTGAGAATGTGGTAATGAGATACCTTCTTGAACCACTGCAGTCCACGTGGATGTGGATGAACAATGCTGTGAGTGAAGGAGTTCCAGGATTTTGAGCCAGTGACACCGAAGGAGCAGTTATATATTTCCAAGGGAAGACGTTGTGTGGCTTGGAGGGTAATTTCAAGATGGTAGTGTTCCCATGCACCTGCTGTCCTTTTCCTTCCAATTTTGTAAGGTCTGTATCATGAAGATATAAATATTGGTAGAGCTTCCTCCTCCAGTAAGTTGTTAATTGTCCACAACCATTCATGAGTTGATACAGCAGGACTGCAGAGCTTTGGTGTGATGTGTTAGTTACGGGATTGTTTGGTCCTGAGCTGCAGCTTCACCGTGATAAGACTTCATTTTTAAATACCCTGACACAACTCCTGGAATGCCCTCTTGCACTCACCATGAACCCAGGGTTGATTTCCCCTGGAGTAGTAATGGTGGAGCTTGGAATTAGAGTCATAATGCAGATTCTATGATTTTGGTCAAGTTTGAGTGGTGACAAGCTTTTAGGAGGATTTGGCACTGTAAGGTCTAATGATTTCTCTGGCAGCATCATACAAAGTCACCTTATCAATTGGCTCAATGGCATCTCTCACATCTGATTTTCACTCCATCTTATCTCCCACTATTCTCAGATCAACTCATCACTCAACAGATATCCCCAAAAGACCATGCCAATTCTGAAAGCCTGTGGCGCACCCAGCCAATTATTGTCAGTCCAAAGCTGCCCTGCATGATTACTGACATTTGCTTTGGACTTTTGAGGGCCATACCTTTATTTTTAGAACTGTGTTGATGTCCTCCCTGACCTTACCATCCACTCACCTCCGTTATCTCCTTTGGGCTGCTCTGGAGATAGCAGCATGACTCTGTCCCACATCTACCTTCCCGAAATGAAAATATAACAGTAGCATGCCTTGCCAACGGAAGTAGGTCTGCCCAACTGGAAAGCTTCCTGTTCAACATACCCATTTCTTGAGTGAAAATCTGACCCATTCAGATTGATGCAAATTCTTTGCAATTTGCACTTGCTCATTAAACCTACAGATTTGTGTGCTAAATCCAAACTTTCAAACAGGTTCATTAAGCCTAGCAACCATTCAGTGCCTGTGTTCACCTTTAGGATAAAATAATTCCAAATAATTTCCTGGTGGATGAATTAGAATAAAAAGAAAAAAAAAATCAGAGTCTGAACATTCAGAAAAGATGTTAGAAAATAATTGTTCTCACAAAGGACAGTTGATGTACTAAACACTTTCCAACAAAAAGCAGTAAATGTCATCTGAATTAACAATTAGATATCTGGGATTGATACGTTTGTATTAGCCAATGGTATTAAAGGGTATTGATCCAAGGTCAGTAAATGGAGTTAAGCTAGAAATTAGCAATGATCTTATTGAATAACTAAACAGGCTTGAGGGCCTTGAATGATCTACATCTGTTTTATATTCCTATGAACCCGATAACTTGCATCTGATTAGACATAGTAGCTTAGTAATTTGATTGCTAGGTAGCATACATGTCTGATTCTGCACCAGAAGATTACGTCCAACACTATTGAATTAGGTTACAAATGAACATATGAATTAAGAGCAGAAGTAAGCCATCTGGCTCATTGAACCTGCTCCAATATTCAATAGGCTCTGGCTGATCTGTTTGTGTTTCAAATTCCACAATCCAATCCCATTTCCGAATAACCGTTAATTCTTTTGCCGACCAAAAATTTTATCTATCTTCACTCTTGGAACTATCTAACAACCCTTATTTCACCTCGGTTTGTTACAGAGAGTTCCAAAGTTGCCCAACTGCTAAGAAAAACTTTTCTCCTCATCCCCGTCCCAAGATAGTGAGCACTAATTTAAAAGTGTCACCTAGTTTTGGACTCACTCACTAGAGGCAGCATCATTTCCACAACTACCTTGTCCAGACCGTTCAAGGTCTGCTATACTTCAATCAAATCTCAGTTCAATGGCAATTAGGGATAGACAGCAAATGTGGGCTGTGTCAGGGATGCCCAAATGCTGTGAAAGAATAAAAATGTCACAGCTCCATAGACTATCAGGACACATATCAGAGTAATTTAAGCGTTTTAGTCTCACACTTAGCTAAGTATCCTTTGTTTGTCATAGAATACTAAGTGCATCATCCTCTGGTAAATACAATTGAATTCCTAGGTTATTATTTATTCCTGAATTTGTATGAAAGCAATTACTTCAAAATAACTTCTCAAAAAGAAAATACAACCCTAATCTTAAGAACATTTTGTCAAACACAAGTTTTGCACTCACTACATTTGTTATATTATAATGGCTCTGATCTTGAAACGATCTAAAATCAGTAATAGGGTAGATATAAAGCAATCTGTTTTCTCATAATTTCACTCACATTTTCTTCTGCTGTTGATATTGATATCAGTCTGTTAGCAGGTACCAGATTAACAGTAAATTCCCTGTTACTGAAACACTTCTGATTGATGTAATTCAAAGAATGACATGAAGATTAGAAATGGCTCATAGCAGACATAAACGTATAGTAGTCTGCAGGAGAAATAAGAGAAACAGTTTACCATCCACGCCTGCATGGCTTTGTTTAAAAACCAGCACGGCAATCAGCTATTAATTGCCTTTGATTTTTCAAAAATGCACTTACTCTGTCCTTAATTTTTACAATCTCTTAAGAATAATGGATCTGTGTCACCTTGAACATATGGATAAGGATACCTTCATGACCAAAAAGATCAAAGATTTATTTTTAAATTTCGGCCACAGTACTAATGAGACAGCTGATTAACTGGATTTAAATGTTTAAATGTTTCAAGCCTGGGAGAACAATGTTCTGTTATCCAAAAGCAAAAGCGATTTTGAAAGGGACTCTCTCATAAAGCAACTGCTTTAGTTGATTTATTTTTTGTACTTTGCACCAAGCTCCATATTGATTTTTGGAAAGACAATGCATTGAGGATAATATAAAGAAGAATGTGCACTGCAGATCTTAAGGTGAAATATGTAGCTCATTTGTAGTGTCCAAGACATGCTTTGTTTAGATCAATAAATTGTTTGGTTCACCTGTGTGTTCTGGTAGCAGAATCCTACTACACTAATTTAGTTATTCCAATATTAAAATGTATTTTATGGATGGTAAAAGTATCTGGCCCTTTTGGTGAAGTGTAATGACAATATATGTATAATGCATAATATGTATAGTGTTGCTAATTCGAACTACATAAATATCTCCTGTTTGTTTACCTTGGATTCCAGCATCTGCAGTTTTTTTTTGTCTCTATATAAATATTTAAGTTGGAAACCTATAGCACTTGACTAAAGTTGAATCCACAAAACATTTTTCTGCAATGATCCCCAAAGAGTCCTTTGACGAGTCCACCTGCCACCACAGACGTAATCTCTAAACTACGGATAGTGGAATTCCTGCAGCTGACCGTTGTTGCATTATTCTGCCACTGCACAGAAAATGTTTTGCAAAAAGCAGTGGGAGGACAAAATGGGCAATTCAACCAATACCAGTTGCAAAGCGTTTTTTTCTTTCCAGAAGTTCAGGCGAAGAAGCAGTGCAGTGGAAGCTAGAATTGTGCATCCCGTCCACTTTGTTTTTATTTTACAGGTGTCAGAAACGACGTGTAGAAAATCATACAAGGTTAAGACAGAATCTGGTAGCACCTTTTCATTACCTCATGATATCACCTTGTTATTGGAATGGATTATGGTTCATCCCGAATTTCCCTGATTACCTCTGAAGGCCATTACAAAGCAACAATGTCAATGTGAGAATGTAGGCACCAACACATCAGTTCAGGTAATACCAAGCAGATTTCCATCAGTCAGAGGATCAGTGATTGTTGTCAAGTTACTCGTTATATGTCTTAAAAGCCAAATTCAAATCATTATCCACTTGCTATCATGGGATTTGGACACATTGGGTCATTCGCTGATATCACCAGACTGGGACTGATAGCTCACTTGGTGGGATAGCTGGTTAGTGATAAAGTTATAGAGTTGTATAGCTTGGAAACAGACCATTTGGTCCAACTCGTCCATGCCGACCAGATATCCTAAGTTAATTTAATCCCATTGCCAGCACTTGGCCCATATCCCTCTAAATATTTCCTATTCATGCATTCATCCAGATGCCTTTTAAATGTTGTAATTGTGCCATACTCCGTCACTTCCTCTGGCAGTTCATTCCATACACACACCACCCTCTGCATGAAAACATTGCCCTTGAGATCCCTTTTAAATCTTTCCTCTCTCACCTTAAACCTATGCCTTCTAGTTTTAGATTCCCCTACCCTGCGGAAAAGACTTTGGCAATTCACCCTACCCATGCTCCTCATGATTTTATAAACTTCTATAACATCACACCTCAGCCTCTGACACTCCAGGGAAAATAGCCCCAGTCTATTCAGCCTCTCCCTATAGTTCAACCCCTCGAACCATGTCAACATCCTTGTAAATCTGTACCATTTCAAGTTTCACAACAACTTTCCTAGAGCAGGGAGACCGGAATTGAATCCAGTACTCCAAAAGTGCCCTAACCAATGTCGTGTGCAGCCGCAACATGATCTCCCAACTCCTAAAGACATTGTACTGACCAATAAAGGGAAGCATACCAGACCCTTTCTTCACCACCTTGTCTACCATTGATTCCTCTTTCAAGGAACTACAAAACTGCACTCTGAGATCTCTTTATTCAGCAACACTCCTCAGGACCTTACCGTTAAGGTTTTAAGTTCTGCCTTGTTTTGCCCTTACAAAATGCACCACCTCACATTTATCTAAATTCAACTCCATCTGCCACTCCTTTGTTCATTTGCCCATCTAATCAAGGTCCCATTGTACTCTAAGATAACCTTCACCACTGTCCACTACACCACCAACTTTAGTGTCATCTGCAAACAAATGAACCATACCGCCTATGTTCACATCCAAATCATTTACATAATTGACAAAAAACAGTGGACCCAGCACTGATCCTTGTGGTACATTGCTGGTCACAGGCCTCCAATCTGAAAAGCAACCCTCCACCACAACCCTCTGTCTCCTACCTTTGTGCCAGTTACGTAAGCAAATGACTAGTTCTCCCTGTATTTTATGTGATCTAACCTTGTTAACTAGTCTACCATGCAGAACCCTGTTGAATGCCTTACTAAAGCCCATATAGAGCAAGTCAGCTGCTCTGTCTTCACCAATTGTCTTTACTTCTTCAAAAAACTCAATCATCTTCGTGAGGCACAATTTCCCACATGCAAAACCATAACATCATGGGCTCAGTTCCCACATTGCCTGAGGTTATCATGAAGGACTCTCACTCTCAACCTCTCCTCTCATCTGAGGTGTGGTAACCCTCAAGTTAAATTGAGTACTGATCAGTTGTCCTCTGATCCAGTAGGACTATGGCAACTTTACCTTTTAACTTTTGGGTTAATAGTTCAATAGCATAACCATATCATGTACATAATCCTCTAAGTAATAATGAAAACAGTTTAAGAGGCATTTAGACAGACACATGATCAAGCAGGGAGTAGAGGGATATGGACTTTATGCAAACAGATGGGATTAGTTTAGAATGGCATTATGCTGAGCACAGACATTCCTACAAAGTAGGAATTCTTGATCTCACAAGGAATCAAGGGCTATGGGGAGAGTGCGGGTAAGTGGAGTTGAAATGCCCATCAGCCATGATTAAATGGCTGGGTGGACTCGATGGGCCGAATGGCCTTATTTCCACTCCTATGTCTTATGGTCTTATTCTGGGCCAAGGGGCCTGTTCCTGTGCCAAACTGTTTCTATGTTCTCAGATCGCAATGTTGTGCAAAATATGCAATATTAAAAGCATACATTTTCACGGGAGTAAGAAATTGGACTTTCTAATATTTTGTAACAACCTTCAGAACTCAGAATAAGAACTACAAACACAAAGGGAACTAATAAAGCAGAAATAAATGTTCTGAGAATCAAGCCTGGACAAAGTAATGCAGAAGAACAAAATATGAGCCCAGCACAAAGAGTTGTTTAAGATTTCTGGACAGGTGTTTGTAGAACAGTAAGTAACTATCTGGCCTTTGAGACCTCTTTTTTTATTTTCAAGACATAAGCATTACAGACAGGTCAGCGTTTAATCATTCATATCTAATTCCCTTTCGTAAGATGGAATGAAGGGCACACCTTGTGGTAAAGGTAGTTTTATGTCGTGGTAAAGTAGGAATTTCCGGGATTTTGATCTAGCAATGACAAAAGTACAGTTTTACATGCAGACTCAGGGTGGTGTGTAACTTGAGGAAGAACATGGCAATGGTGCTGTCCTTCTACAATTGGCAGAGATTTTGTATTTATTCATAGGATATGATCGTTGCTGGTTGGAATTTTTGCCCGTCCCTAATTGCTCTTAAATTAAGTGATTCTCTTTAGGCCATTTCAGAGGGCAGCCTGGAATCAACCACATGGCTGTGCGTCAATGTTACTTGTAGGCCAGACCAGGTAAGTGTGGCATATTTCTATCTCTAAAGGACATTAGTGAATCACATGGCAATCAACAATGGTTACTTGGTCACCATTAGACTAACTTTTAATTCCAGATTTTTAAAAATGCATTTAAATGTCACAAATGTCACTATTTTGGATTTGGGAGTTATTATCAAAGCAGCTTTGATAACTTGGTACAGGACAACCTGCAAACTTCATTCACTACTGTCTCATAATGTTATGGTGAAAAGAATGGATATTTAAACTGAAGGAAAGGGTGTTGATTAAAAATGCTGCTTGTCCTGGTTGATAATTCTCACTGATTGTTGCGAGTGCATTCATTCTGGACAATGATGAGTATTCTAACACATTAATGACTTGCACTTTGCATGTGGTGGAGGCTGAGAGACTGTAGAATCAGGAATGTATTACTTATCTAGAAATTGCTGGAGAAACCCAGCATGTCTTGCAATGGCAAAGGCGAGAGAATTAACCGTTTTAATTAACAGAATTAATGTTCTCTCTCCACAGATGCTGCCAAAGGCGCTGAGTTCCTGTAGTACATTCTGTTATTATTTCAGATCCCCAGTACCACAGTACGTTGATTTTTCTTGAACTTCTGAAGTTAATTGGGATGTAGATAGTTGGGGTTTCAGCAAGAATAATGCCATTGAATTTTAAAGGGAAGTGGCCAGCCTTGATCTCCAATCCTGAAGCAAGTGCACATTTATCTTACAGTAAATCAACATTACTGGCTGTCCTGCAAAGGCAACTTTTTAATTTGATCAGTCTTAAGAAATTGACCAAAATTTGAACCCCAGAATGCCTTAAGGAATCAATGGGACCTTTATTTTTTTTAAAGTTGTGCATTGAACGAAATGCAGGTGGAAATTATTCAGATGGAGGCAAAAATGTGATTGATTCATTTTATGAATATTTTAACTGAGGAAGTAGCTCGAGTAATCAAACTGCGCAATCGTACATGTTTATTGAAATTTAACAGACTGTCCTGTTCACTTAACTGTTGTGGTCAGGCTATTAATAAGGTTTACAAGTCAACAAGACAGGGAACGACCTTGACTCTACTGAGTCCAGATTGATACACTCATCCTTTGGAAGTGTTGATGTTGAAATTATCCCTGGAGTAAACCCATTTACCGACCCTTCAGAATGCTGATAAAACCAGAATTTATTTTTCCCTATCATAGCGTGTTGAATTGAACCGTAACAGAATGAGAACAATCCCTTTGTGGTAATAATCAATTCACAGAAATTCACAAAAAATCAATTCACAAAAAACAGAAATTGCTGGAAAAACTCAGCAGGGCTGGCAACATCTGCAGAGGGAAAACAGAGTTAACATTTCGGGTCCAGTGACCCTTCCTCACGATGGATGGAGCTGAGCAAGATGGTAATTAATCAATTGAACGGGTATGATCTTTATATAATATTGTTTGCGACAAATTCACTGCATCAGCTGGGAGGCCAGGTGTTTTAACATTAGCATCCTTGAAGCAGCAAACAGCATTAGAATTGAAGCCATGATCATCTGAAACCAACACTGCTGGGCTGGCCATGTGCTTAGGATGTCTGAGTTCCAACTGCCAAAGCAAACCTTCTTCGACCAGCTTAAGGAAGGTACTCAAATGAGAGAAGGACAAAGGAAACATTTCAAAGAGTCCCAGAAGGCCTCCCTCAAGAAAAACAACTTGACCCCTTCTCCCACCTCCAACACAAGCCCTCCTCCTGGACACCACCCCAAGGGCTCCTACCCTCCCTCAACCTCTTCATCTCCAACTGCCGTCGAGACATCAATCGCCTCAACCTCTCTACCCCTCTCAAACACTCCAACCTCTCCCCCGCAGAACGTGCAGCCCTCCGCTCCCTCTGCTCCAATGCCAACCTCACCATAAAACCCGCGGACAAGGGAGGCGCAGTTGTAGTATGGCGCACTGACCTCTACATTGCTGAGGCCAGGCGCCAACTCTCTGACACCTCCTCCTACTGCCCGCTGGATCATGACCCCACCCCCGAGCACCAAATCATCATCTCCCAAACTATCCACAACCTCATCACCTCAGGTGATCTCCCACCCACCGCCCCCAACCTCATCGTTCCCCAACCCCACACCGCCTGCTTCTATCTCCTTCCCAAAATCCACAAATCTGAATGCCCTAGTCGACCCATTGTCTCTGCCTGCTCCTGCCCCACCGAACTCATCTCCACCTACCTAGACTCCATTTTCACTCCCCTGGTCCAGGAACTCCCTACCTACGTCAGTGACACCACCCACGCCCTCCACCTCCTCTAGAACTTCCAATTCCCTGGTCCCCAACACCTCATTTTTACTATGGACGTCCAGTCCCTATACACCTGTATTCCCCATGCAGATGGCCTAAAGGCTCTCCGCTTCTTCCTGTCCCACAGAACTGACCAATCCCCCTCCACTGACACCCTCATCCGCTCAGCCGAACTCATCCTCACCCTCAACAACTTCTCTTTCAATTCCTCCCACTTCCTACAAACAAAGGGGGTGGCCATGGGTACCCGCATGGGACCAAGCTATGCCTGCCTCTTTGTAGGTTACGTGGAACAATCCCTCATCCGTACCTACACTGGCCCTAAACCCCACCTCTTCCTCTGTTACATTGATGACTGTGTCGGCGCCGCCTCGTGCTCCCTCGAGGAGCTCGAACAGTTCATCCACTTCACCAACACCTTCCACCCCAACCTGAGTTTCACCTGGACCATCTCTAACACCTCTCTCTCATAGAACATAGAACATAGAACAGAGAACAGAGAACAGAGAACATAGAACATTACAGTGCAGTACAGGCCCTTCGGCCCTCGATGTTGCACCGACATGTAAAACCAATCTGAAGCCCATCTAACCTACACTGTTCCATTATCATCCATATGTTTATCCAATGACCATTTAAATGCCCTTAAAGTTGGCGAGTCTACAACTGTTGCAGGCAAGGCATTCCATGCCCTTACGACTCTCTGAGTAAAGAACCAACCTCTGACATCTGTCCTATATCTATCACCCCTCAATTTAAAGCTATGTCGCCTCGTGCTAGCCGTCACCATCCGAGGAAAAAGGCTCTCACTGTCCACCCTATCTAATCCTCTGATCATCTTGTATATCTCTATTAAGTCACTTCTTAACCTTCTTCTCTCTAACGAAAACAGCCTCAAGTCCCTCAGACTTTCCTCATATGACCTTCCCTCCATACCAGGCAACATCCTGGTAAATCTCCTCTGCACCCTTTCCAATGCTTCCACATCTTTCCTATAATGCGGCGACCAGAACTGCGTGCAATACTCCAAGTGCGGCCGCACCAGAGTTTTGTACAGCTGCAACACGACCTCACGGCTCCGAAACTCAATCCCTCTACCAATAAAACCTAACACACCACATGCCTTCTTAACAACCCTCCTAACCTGGGTGGCAACTTTCAGGTATCTATGCACATGGACACCAAGATCTCTCCGCTTGTCCACACTACTAAGAATCTTACCATCAGCCCAGTACTCTGTATTCCTGTTACTTCTTCCAAAGTGAATCACCTCACACTTTTCCGCATTAAACTCCATTTGCCACCTCTCGGCCCAGCTCTGCAGCTTATCTATGTCCCTCTGTAACCTGCAACATCCTTCCGCACTATCCACAACTCCACCGACTTTAGTGTCATCCGCAAATTTACGAACCCATCCTTCTACGTCCTCATCCAGGTCATTTATAAAAATGACAAACAGCAGTGGCCCCAAAACAGATCCTTGTGGTACACCACTAGTAACTGAACTCCAGGATGAACATTTCCCATCAACCACCACCCTCTGTCTTCTTACAGCTAGCCAATTTCTGATCCAAACCGCTAAATTACTCTCAATTCCATGCCTCCGTATTTTTTGCAATAGCCTACCGTGGTGAACTTTATCAAACACTTTACTGAAATCCATATACACCACATCAACTGCTTTACCCTCATCCACCTGTTTGGTCATCTTTTCAAAGAACTCAATAAGGTTTGTGAGGCACGACCTACCCTTCACAAAACCGTATTGACATTCCCTAATCAAATTATTCCTTTCTGGATGATTATAAATCCTATCTCTTATAATTCTTTCCAACACTTTACCCACAACCGAAGTAAGGCTCACTGGTCTATAATTACCAGGGTTGTCTCTACTCCCCTTCTTGAACAAGGGGACAACATTTGCTATCCTCCAGTCTTTTGGCACTATTTCTGTAGACAATGACGACAAAAAGATCAAAACCAAAGGCTCTGCAATCTCCTCCCTAGCTTCCCAGAGAATCCTAGGATAAATCCCATCCGGCCCAGGGGACTTATCTATTCTCAGACTTTCCAGGATTGTTGAAACCTCCTCCTTCTGAATCTCAATCCCATCTAGTCTAGTAGCCTGTATCTCAGTATTCTCCTCGACAGCATTGTCTTTTTCATGTGTGAATACTGATGAAAAATACTCATTTAGCGACTTTCCTATCTCTTCGGACTCCACGCACAATGTCCCACTACTGTCTTTGACTGGCCCTAATCTTACTCTAGTCATTCTTTTCTTCCTGACATACCTACAGAAAGCTTTAGGATTTTTCTTGATCCTACCTGCCAAAGACTTCTCATGTCCCCTCCTGGCTCTTCTTATCTCTCTCTTTCGGTCCTTCCTGGCTAACTTGTAACTCTCAAGCGCCCTAACTGAGCCTTCGCACTTCATCTTTACATAAGCCTCCTTCTTTCTCTTGACAAGAGATTCAACTTCTTTAGTAAACCACGGTTCCCTCGCTCGACCATTTCCTCCCTGCCTGACAGGAACATAGTTATCAAGGACACGCAGTAGCTGTTCCTTGAACAAGCTCCACATTCCAATTGTGCCCAGCCCCTGCAGTTTCCTTCCCCATCCTATGCATCCTAAGTCTCGTCTAATCGCCTCATAATTGCCTCTCCTCCAGCTATAACTCTTGCCCTGTGGTATATACCTATCCCTTTCCATCGCCAAAGTAAACGTGACCGAATTGTGGTCACTATCACCAAAGTGCTCACCTACATCCAAATCTAACACCTGGCCTGGTTCATTACCCAGTACCAAATCCAATGTTGCCTCGCCTCTTGTTGGCCTATCTACATACTGTGTCAGGAAACCCCCCTGCACACACTGGACAAAAACTGATCCATCTAAAGTACTCGAACTATAGCGTTTCCAGTCAATATTTGGAAAGTTAAAGGCCCCCATAACAACTACCCTGTTCCTTTTGCTCCAATCCAGAATCATTTTGCTATCCTTTCCTCTACATCTCTGGAACTATTCAGAGGCCTGTAGAAACTCCCAACTGGGTGACTTCTCTTTTCCTGTTTCTAACCTCAGCCCATACTACCTCAGTAGACGAGTCCTCATAAAACATCCTTTCCACCACTGTAATACTGTCCTTGACTAACAATACAACACCTCCCCCTCTTTTACCACCTTCCCTGATCTTACTGAAACATCTAAACCCCGGAACCTGCAACAACCATTCCTGTCCCTGCTCTATTCATGTCTCCGAAATGGCCACAACATCAAAGTCCCAGGTACCAACCCATGCTGCAAGGTCACCCACCTTATTCCGGATGCTCCTGGCGTTGAAGTAGACACACTTCAAACCACTTCCTGCCTGCTGGTACACTCTTGCGACCTTGAAACCTTATTCATGACCTCACTACTCTCAACTTCCTGTATACTGGAGCTACAAGTCAGGTTCCCATCCCCCAGCTGAACTAGTTTAAACCCTCCCGAACAGCATTAGCAAATTTCCCCCCAAAGATATTGGTACCCCTCTGGTTCAGGTGTAGACCATCCCATTTGTAGAGGTCCCACCTACCCCCGAATGAGCTCCAATTATCCAGGTATCTGAATCCCTCCCTCCCGCACCATTCCTGTCGCCACGTGTTCAACTGCTCTCTCTCCCTATTCCTCGCCTCGCTAGCACGTGGCACAGGTAACAAACCAGAGATAACAACTCTGTTTGTTCTAACTATAAGCTTCTACCCTAGCTCCTTGAATTTCTGCCTTACATCCCCATCCCTTTTCCTACCTATGTCGTTGGTGCCTATGTGAACCACAACTTGGGGCTGCTCCCCCTCCCTCTTAAGGATCCCGAAAACACGATCCGAGACATCACGGACCCTGGCACCTGGGAGGCAACACACCAACCGCGAGTCTCTCTCGTTCCTGCAGAATCGCCTATCTGTCCCCCTAACTATGGAGTCCCCAATGACTAATGCTCTCCTCCTCTTCCCCCTTCCCTTCTGAGCAACAGGGACAGACTCTGCGCCAGAGACCTGTACCCCATGGCTTAGCCCTGGTAAGTCATCCCCCTCAACAGAATCCAAAACGGTATACCTGTTATTGAGGGGAACGGTCACAGGGGATCCCTGCACTGTCTGCCTGTTCCCTTTCCATCCTCTGACTGTAACCCATCTACTTTTTTCCTGTACCTGAGGTGTGACTACCTCCCTGGAACTCCTCTCAATCACCCCCTCAGCCTCCCGAATGATCCGAAGCAACGGCCCAAATATATTACCTCCCTTACTCAACCGTCCCGTGGCTGCTCCTGCTCGAGGCGCACTCTGCCTATTCACGAGGTAAGTTTTTAAAGGAGAAGCTTACCTTCCCAGGCTGCCCTCGCGCCTCCTTCCGGACTCCCGCCACTGAAACAACTGAAAGGCCACAGTCACATGAGGTAAGACCTTTACACTCCTGAAGCTTACCTTCCCAGGCTCCTGGGCCTCTACCTACCTTCCTGGACCTCTCTGTCTCCATCTCGGGTAACCACCTAGAAACCGATATCCATTGCAAGCCCACCGACTCCCACAGCTACCTAGAATACACCTCCTCCCACCCACCTTCCTGCAAAATTACCATCCCCTATTCCCAATTCATTCGCCTCCGCTGCATCTGCTCCCGGGATGAGGCATTCCACTCCCGTACATCTCAGATGTCCTCATTCTTCAAGGACCGCAACTTCTCTCCCGCAGTGGTCGAGAACGCCCTCGACCGTGTCTCCTGCATTTCCCGTAACTCATCCCTCACACCCCGTCCCCGCAATAACAACAAAAAAAATCCCCCTCATCCTCACGTACCAAAACAAGTGAGTTTGTAATTAAAGAGAGTTAAATGGAATAATGTGTATGGGGATTGGTTAGCTCAGTTGGTTGGATGGTTAGTTTGCAATACAGAGTGATACTAACAGCATTGGTTCAATACCCACACCAGCAGAGGTTACCATGAAGATTTGCCTTCTTAATCTCTCTCCTTGCCTGAAGCATTAAGCCATCACCATGCCTCTCTCTAATGAGAGCCCTATAATGTTCTGACCTATGGCAACTTTATCTTATGATGCAGTGGAGGGTACCTACCTCTGAATGAAGAAAGCCTGTTCTAGAGATGTGTAGTAACATCACTGTACAGGTTGATTAGTAAATAACTGCTGCAGTGATATTCCAGGGGTAAAAAAGTTAGTCTCCAACAACCTCAACCATTTTCCTTCGTGTTAAATATGACAACAGTCATTGGAGACTCAATTCCCATTGACTTCAATCTTGATGCCATACATTATCTTGATGTCAAGTGTGCCCCATCACACATAGTTCCAACTGCCCAGCCTCACCTTTGAAATGTAGTTCTTATGTTCATATTTGAATCAAGGATGTAATGAGGCCTGAAGCCGAACTGCACTAGTGCAGCCCAAAATGAGGCCATCATCAAGAAGACTATTTCTGGGTAAGTGTTGCATGATAGCACCATCAACACAATCTTCAAACACTTTCCTGATGATTAAAAGTATGTTGATCGAGCAGAAATGAGCCACAATGGGTGTATCCTCATTTTTGTCGATTGGACATGTCTGCACAATTTCCCTTTGGTTATGTCGATTCTGATGGAATGAAAGTCTGATGCTTGGTGGCCAGTCTCCAAGTTTTAAGCTGCTGCACACATTGGCAATCCATAGAATATAATGGAGACTGCTCTCAACCTAAAGTAGTATACCTGTAAAGTAGCAGTGACAATTGCTGAAAGTGTTGAATCTATGCAATGGAAATGTGTTCCTTTCAGTGTGTTTGTCCATAATTAATTCATTTGATTTTCAAAATCTGATTTTAAATGTTTTTATGGCAGATGGGAGCACTACATAAGTCATGAAATGCCTAACCCTCCTGCAGAATGAGATTCCAGTGAAAAGGGGGGTTATAATTCCGTGAATACCCATTATAAGTGCTACGACTCATCCCAGAAAATGAGAGTCTGTGTTGGGTTGTGGTATCATGTGACAGTTCTGTACCTTCATTCTTCCTAATGGAAAATTGCTACTTTTTTTTTATTAACTCATGAACTGTAAGCATTGCTGGTAAAACCAGCATTTATCGTCCATCCTTAATTGCCCATGGGATATTCAGATATACATTCATTAATGTCAATTCCAGTAATCTATTTTTCTCATAGTTCACTATGAGAAATGGCGCCTGCCGTATTATGATTGGCTGACGTGGGACAAACAAATTGCAGTGATAGAAAATGCATTGTGCCTGAGAAAGATCAACACATTTAGTAAGCCTCTTCAAAGCATGGTTTCCAGTTATTAGTTAAAATGAATTATCTGCTCATAAGCCTTCATGATTAGAATAACTGTATTTTCATGCACAGGAGAAACTGGCAACAGAATTTGATTAATTTTTGTGATTCTTCATCGCCTTTTGAACTTGACATGTCTAATCTCTAGCTGGGAGTGAGAGTTTCTGCTTTAGTTTCACTTTGGTGCCTGAGCTGATATCTTCTTAACAGACCAAAAATAGAAATTGCAGGAGAAACGCAGCAGAAAGCAAAATTAACATTTAGAGTTCAGTGACCCTTCTTATCTATAGAAATTTATTAGGAGACATAAGCTCCAACTTTCCTCAGATAAATCATAGACATCTACAGCACAGAATAAAAGCTCTTTGGCCCATTGAATTTGCGGCAGTCAAAAACAACCACATTTTAATCCCATTTTTAGCACATGGCCCCTGGCCTTTTATGCCTTACCATCTAACTATTTCTTAGATATGTCTGAAATATTACTGGAGTAGGGCTAAACAAAGCTAGCAACTAGATAGAGTCATAGGGTCAAACAGCACAGAAACAGACCCTTCAGTCCAACTTATCCATGCCGATTAAGTTTCTAAAACTAAACTAGCCCCATCTGTCTGCCCTCTAAATCTTCCCTATTTGTGTGCCTGTTCAAATGTCTCTTAAATGTTGTAACTGTACCTATCACTTCCTCTGGCATTTCATTCCTCATAGGAACCACCATTTGTGTGAAAAAGCTGCCCTTCAGGTTCCTTGTAAATTTTTCTCCTCTCACCTTAAAAATATGCCCTCTAGTTTTGAACTCCCTTACCCTATAGTAAAGACCTTTGCTATTCACCTTATCTATGGCTCTTCACAATTTTATAAACCTTGAGAAGATCTTCATTCCATGCAAGACTTTCACCTTAAAGAAACTATCAATGGGAAATACACTTGAGGTTGGTAAGTGCTGCGCTTCTTGTCTTTTCATTTAGGGTAGGGGAGTTCAAAACAAGAGGGCATATTTTTAAGGTGAAAGGAGAAAGATTTAAAAGGAACCTGAAGGGCAACCACGTGCCAAGAAATAAATCCGTATGTTCCCCAACCAGAAACCTTAGATGAACAGGGAAATCCATTGCCTACTGAAGTCCAGACGTGTGTGGCATTCAAGTTGGATGACCCAGAACTTTACAGGAAATCCAGATACGACCTCCGTAAGGCCATTTGAGATGCCTAGAGGCAGTACCGGACCGAGTTAGAGGCCCAAACTAACCACCTGGATACCTGCCACCTGTGACAAGGTCTACGTGATGTAACAGGATGCAAAACGAAGCAGAACAAAATAGCAGACAAAAACACATCCGTCCCTGATGTGCTGAATGCTTTTTACATTCGGTTCAAGCCGGATGCCAGTGGTGCAGTGTTACCTGTCCCGACAGCCTCAGTCACTGCTGCAAACGTCAATTTGGCCTTCCTGAGAGTCAGTCCGAGGAAAGCGATGGGCCCGGACGGAGTACCCAGCCATACACTCAGATCCTGTGCGGATCAGCTGGTGGAGGTATTCACTGACATCTTCAATCTCTCCTTGCTACAATCTGAAATCCCTACCTGCTTCAAGGTGACCACCATCATTCCAGTATCAAAGAAAACACATGCAAGATGCCTCAATGACTACCACCAGTGGCTCTGACCTCCATTATTATGAAATGCTTCGAAACGTTAGCCATGGCTCATATCAACTCTAATCTCCCATCCTGCTTCAGTCCCTTGCAACTTGCCTACCAGTGCAACAGGTCACAGCAGACACCATTTCCTTAGTCCCTACATTAATCCCTGGAACACTTTTTTAATTTATTCATTTTGAGGTATGTGGGTGTTGGTGGCTGATCAGCATTTATTGCCCCGTTCCTAGCTGCCCTTGAGAAGGTGATGGTGGGCTGCCTTCTTGAACCGCTGCAGTCCTCCTGCTGTGGGTTGACCCACAATGCCATTAGGGAGGGAACTCCAGGATTTTGACCCAGCGACAGTGAAGGAACGGAGATATATTTCCAACTCAGGATGATGAGTGGCTTGGAGGGGAATTTGAAGGTGGTGGTGTTCCCATATGTCTGCTGCTCTTGACTTTCTAGATGGAAGTGGTCGTGGGTTTGGAAGGTGCTGTCTGAGGATCTTGGGTGAATTTCTACAGTGCAGCTTAAAGATAATACGCACTGCTGCCACTGAGCGTCGGTGGTGGAGGGAGTGGATGCTTGTGGATATAGTACCAATCAAGCGGGCTGTTTTGTCCTGGATGGTGGCAAGCTTCTTCAAGCTGCACTCATCCAGGCAATTGGGGAGTATTCCATCACACTCCTGCCTTGAGCTTTGTAGATGGTGGACAGACTTTGAGGAGTCAGGAGGTGAGTCACTCGCCACAGTGTTCCTAGCCTCTAACATGCTCTTGTAGCCATTGTGTTTATGTGGTGAGTTCAGTTGAGTTTATGATCAATGATAACTCCCAGGATAGAGGGTTTTTCAGTAATGGTAACACCATTGAATGTCAAGGGGCAGTGGTTAGATTGTCTCTTTTTGGCAATGTTCTCAGGCTGGCATTTGTTACTTGCCACCTGTCAGCCCAGGCCTGGATATTGTCCAGATCTTGTTGCATTTTGGCATGGGCTGCTTCAGTGTCTGAGGAGTCACAAATGGTGCTGAACATTGTGCAATCGTCAGCAGATGTCTCCACTTCTGACCTTACGATGGAGGGAAGGTCATTGATGAAGCAGCTGAAAATATTTGAGCCTTGGATACCACCCTGACGAACTCCTGCAGAGATATCCTGGAGCTGAGATGACTGACCTCCAACAACCAGTATCTTCCTATGTATCAGGTATGATTCTAACCACCAGAGAGTTTTTCCCGATACACAGACATTATCTGGATAATAAAGATACCTATATCAGGCTTCTACTTATCGACTACATCTCCATCTTCAACACTATAATTCCCAACTAAACTCATCTCCAAACTCAAAGACCTAGGTTACGGCTCAGCCCTCTATAACTGGATCCTCAGCTTGCTGACCCACAGACCACAATCAGTGAATGTAGACAATTGCACCTCCTCCACAACAACCCACAACACTGGCACCCCGTAAGGGTGAGTACTCAGCCCCCAACTATACTCCATGTACACTCACGACTGCGTGGCCAAATTTCATCCAAACACCATCTACTAGTTCACTGACAACATTACCATTGTAGGCCGATGTCAAACAATGATGAGCCAGAATACAGGAAGGAGATAGAATGATTAGTGTCGTGGTGCAAAGATAACAATCTCTCCCTCAATGTCAGTAAAACTAAAGAACCGATCATGAACTTCAGGAAGAAAGGAGGAGGACACACCCCTATCTACATCAATGGAGCTGAGGTAGAGAGGGTTGAGAGCATCAAGTTCCCAGGAGTGATGATAACCAATAATCTGTCCTGGGCTTCCAACGAAGACGCAATGGTCCATAAAGCACAACAACGCCTCTTCTTCCTCAAGAGGTTTAGGAAATTTGGAATGTCCATAAGGACCCTCACCAACTTTTACAGATGCACCATCAAAAGCATTCGGTCTGCGTGCATCACGGCTTGGTACGGCAATTGCTCTGTCCAGGATTGTAGGAAAAGACAGAAGGTTGTGAACACAGCCCAGACCAACATGGAAGCCAACCTCCCAACTATGGATTCCATCTCCACTTCTCGTTGCTGTGGAAAGGCAGTTAATATCATCAAAATCCCCTCCCACCCTAATTGTACTCTGTTCTAACTTCTTCCGTCAGGCAGAAGGGTACAGAAGCTTAAACACATGCACCAACAGGTTCAAGAACAGCTTCTTACCTGCTATTATTAGACTGCTGAATGGACGTCTCTAATTTCAAATCTAATGATGACCTTGCTTTTGTGCACCTCCTGTGCAGCTGTAACCTTGTATGCCTCAGTCTGTCTAAACACCCTATGATCTGTATTCCCTTGTATTTTATGACCTGCCTGTTCTGCAGTCAAAACAAAACTTTTTAAGGTATCTAGGTACTTGCAACAACAATAAACCAAATCAAATTCATTTGACACTGAAAACACTCAGAGCTGGAGGGATGGCATCACCCACTAATAATGTTATTGGCCCCTCCTCCTATGAAGCAAGGAAACAGCATGCTGTATTCTCCCCTGTTGGAAATAAGACCATCTTCACAGAGTGCGCAGGCAGTAGAAGACATTCGGCCTTTTGTTCACACGCTTTTCAGGAGAGGGTCAAAAATCAAATTTTAAAAATGATTGTTCATCAATTTGATAAGCAAGCTGAGCAGGCAGGTGCTAGCCAGTATCCCACGTTCCTGACCTCATCTTTCCCCACCCAACGATGCCCAAGATGTACCGACACAGATGCTACAGAAAGTAACCCAAGTTTAAAGTTAAGGTTAGGTTTAGAGGAACAGTTGGACAAATACTTTAGTTACTGACAGAACAAAACTCCCACAGCTCCGCTGCTGCAGTTTTGGAGTGGGATGACAAGGCTGACGGTTTCAGTTTCCTAGAAGTCACTGGATGAAAGCAAATAGTAATCTCACTCTTGTGGGTGATGAGACACTGGGGTAGCATCCTGTTGGCAGCCTGTTAACAATATCCCTCATATTGAATTATTCCAAGCAGCAATATCAGGATTACAGCAGGAATGCAACAACAAATACGTCCTGGCCAGATTTTCTGGTCTTATACAAAATGCCACAGTCAAGATAGATGGGGGGGGGGGGGGGGGGGGGGAGATGTGAGGAGGGGTGCAAGAGAAAAGGGGGAGTGGTGTTGTTAGTTAGGAATAACATTACAGCTGTACTTAGGGAGGGTATTCCGGGGAATATGTCCAGTGAAGCTATTTGGGTGGAACTGAGAAATAAGAAAGGGATGATCACCTTATTGGGATTGTGCTATGGACCCCCCAAGTAATCAGCGGGAAATTGAGAAGCAAATTTGTTAGGAGATCTAAGTTATCTGTAAGAATAATAGAATTGTAATGACAGGGGATTTTAACTTTCCAAACATAGACTGGGACTGCCATAATGTTAAGGGCTTGGACGGAGAATTTGTTAAGTGAGAATCATAGAATCCCCACAGTGTGGAAACAGGGCCTTTGGCCCAACAAGTCCACACCGACACACAGAGCACCCACCCAAACCCATCCCCCTATAGCCCACCTCATCCACACATCCCTAAACACTACGGACAATTTAGCATGGCCAATCCACCCAACCTGCACATCTTCAGACTGTGGGTGGAAACCGGAGCACCCGGAGGAAACCCACGTAGACACGGGGAGAATGTGCAAACTCCACACAGACAGTCATCCAAGGGTGGAATCAAACCCAGGTCCCTGGCGCTGTGGGGCTGCAGTGCCAACCACTGAGCCACTGTGCCACCCATGTGTACAAGAATTTTTTAAAAAATTCAGTTTGTGGATGTACTTACTAGAGAAAGAGCAAAACTTGACCTACTGTTGGGAACCAAGGCAGGACAAGTGACTGAGCTGTCAGTGAGAGTGCACTTTGGGGCCAGTAATCATAATTCTATCAGTTTTAAAATAGTTATGAAGAAAGGCAAACCTGATCTAAAAGTTAAAATTCTAAACTGGACGAAGGCCAATTTTCGTGGTATTAAGCAAGAACTTTCAAAAGTTGATTGGGGCGAACATTTGTAGGTAAAAGGACGGCTGGAAAATGGGAAACCTTCAAAAATGAGATAAGGTGAATCCGGAGACATTATCTTCCTATTCGTGTGAAGGGCAAGGTTCGTAGCTATAGGGATTGCTGGATGACTGGAGAAATTGAGGCTCTGGCTAAGAAAAGGAAGGACGTATATGTCAAGTACAGACAGCAGGGATCGAGTGAATCCCTAAAAGAGTATAAGGGCAATAGAAGGGAAGTAAGAGGGAAATTAGGAGGGCAAAAAGGGGGCATGAAATAGATTTGGCGGATAGGATTAAGGCAAATCCTAAGGGTTTCTACAAATATGTTAAGGTTAAAAGAATAACTATTCTTCTGAAAATCAGGACAGAACTTACACACATAAGTTCCTGGGGAGTGTTGTCAAACAAAGAGACTTTGAGTGTGGTTTCATAGCCCCTTGAAAGTGGAATCACAGGTAGACAGGGTGGTGAAGAATGCATTTGGTACACTTGCCTTTATTGGTCAGTGCATAAAGTATAGGAGTTGGGAGGTCATGTTGCGGCTATACAGGGCATTGGTTAGGCCACTGTGTTCAATCTGATCTACCTGCTTTTCAGAAAGATATTTTGAAACTTGAAAGGGTTCAGAAAAGATTTACAAGAATGTTTCCAGGTTTGGAGATTTTGATCTATAGGGAGAGGCTGAACAGGCTGAAATTATTTTCCCTGGAGGATTGGAGACTGGAGGGGGGTGACTTTATAGAAGTTTATAAAATCATGAGAGAAACTGATAGGCTGAATACTCATAGTATTTCCCCCAGGGCAGAGGAGTCCAAAACTGGAGGGCATAGGTTTAAGGTGAGAGGGGAAAGATTTATAAAGGACCTAAGTGGCAACTTTTTCATGCAGAGGGTGGTGCGTGTATGGATTGACCTTCCAGAAGAGGTGGTGGAGGCTGGTACAATTACAACATTGAAAAGGCATCTGGATGGCTACATGAATAGGAAGGGTTTAGAGGGATGTGGGCCAAATGCTGGCAAATGGGACTAGATTAATTTAGAATATCTGGTCGGCATGGACGAGTTGGATCAAAGAGTCTGTTTTCCATAGTGTACATCTCTGTGACTCTAAGAGTTGACATCTTGGCATGTTAATATTCTCTTGGAAGGATGTTGGAACAGCTGTTGATTTTCAGGATCAGTTGAATTTAATCTTATCGCAGAATATTTCCCCCCTCATTGCAATAGTGCTAGTTGTTCCCGTCTTTTCTGAGCTTTACCTGAATCCTAAAGACATATTACTTTAGTGCTGTGGAACCCACCCCATCAAAATTTACCATCTGCAAATGGGTTTCAGTACATTTAAGGCATCAAAACAACTTAGGGAGCAGGGAGAACAAGTTGTGGAGCTGGATGAACACAGCAGGCCAAGCAGCATCATAGGAGCAGAAAAGCTTGACGTTTCAGGCCTAGACCCTTCATCAGAAATGGGGGAAGGGAAGAGGGTTCTGAAATAAATAGGGAGAAAGGGGGAAGCGGATAGTAGATGGATAAAGGAGAGGATAGGTGGAGAGGAGGCAGACAAGTCAAAGAGGCGGGGATGGAGCCAGTAAAGGTGAGTGGAGTTGGCTTAGATGGAAACCTAAAGGCTGTTCCCCTCAGCATGTTCTTTTATTCACTCATGGGATGTGGGGATCACTTGCTGAGCCAACGTTTATTGCTCAACCCTAGTTTGCCTTTGAGAATGTGGCAGTGAGCTGCATTCTTGAATGGTGCAGGAATTCCAGGGTTTTGACACAGTGACACTGAAGGAACAGCAATATATTTCCAAGTCAGGACAGTGAGTGGTTTAGAGTGGATCTTGCAGCCGATGGTGTTCCCATGTACCTGCTGCCCTTGTCCTTCTAGATGGATGTGGTTGTGTGTTTAAAAGACGGTCTCTAAAAAGCTTTGGTGAATTTCTGCAGTGCATCTTGTCGATGATGTACATTTTAGAGTGTCAGTGGTGGAAGGAGTGGATGTTTGTGGATTAAGTGCCAACTAAGCAGGTTGTTTTGTTGTAGATGTTGTCAAGCTTCTTGATTGCTGTTGGAACCTAGATAAGTGGGGAGTATTCCATCACATTCCTGACTTGTGCCTTGTCGATGGTAAACAGGCTTTTGGGAGTCAGGAGGTGAGTTACGCACTGCAGAATTCCTAGTCTCTCACCTATCACTCCACAGAAAAACCACCAATTCAATCATAAGTGTTTCTCAACTTATTTGGAAATTTAAGCCGGTCCTACTACTTTCCCACTGGCTGTGAAATGCTTTTGGATGTTCTGAGGATGGGACTGAGCCACTGTTTAAGTACAAATTCTTTGTTAATCATTGTACTTAAGGGGCATTCTAACATAACTAAAATTGATTTATTGCATTATTGTCGAGTTTTAGTAAATAAACAACAATACAATATTACATTGTATTTTAGTAACTGTGTTTTGGATTCAATGATAACTTCCTCAGTGTTTTACTTTTCTGTCATATGAAGGTTGTTTTCATTAGGGAAAAAAAACATACCACTTTACATGTTTCCCACCTGCAAAGTCAAAGATTTGCAGGCGTTGAATATTCTTTCCTTTAGTGTTGCTGATACTCTAGAACTGCTCATTAGTGTCAGAAGATTAAGAGAAAGGGAAGAATGGTCAGCAACCAGGGGGCATAGTTTTATTAAGATAATTAACAAAAAAAGCAGAAGTGGCATGAGGGAAGCATTTATTTTACACAGATGTGGAATGCGCTGCCTGAAAGGACGGTGGGAGCAAATTAAATAGGAATTTTCAGTACAGAATTAAATAAATACTTGACAAGGAAAATATTGCAGGGACTTGGGGAAAGGGCAGGGGAGTGTGACTACTTGGATAATTCTATCAAAGATCTAGTACAGGCAATGTAAGGCTGAATGGTCTCCTTCTGTGCTTTTAACAATAATTTGTATTTATATAGTGGCTTTAACGTAGAAACATATTCTGAGCTACTTAACAACAAGAGACGTTGAAATAGTTTTCAAACTATGACAATAGGTTGAGAGCAGGGAGAAAATGTATGGTCAAAAATAAATCTTTTAGAGAGGAAAAGGAAGCGGCAGCGATAGAATAGTGAATGAAGCCCATAAACCGAGACTGAATTGACCGGCGACAGTGTGAAGGAAAAGGAGGAGATGACTAGAAGATGACAATTAGAGGATTCAAGATGGAAGAAGTTATGGCGGCAGTTGAGATGGGTAGGAACAATACCATAGAGGCATTTAAAGAAAGAAGGGGAGATTCTAATACAACACACAGTCAGGACATAGGTAAACAGACAGTATGGTGGAATTTTAAGTCTAAAAAATGATGGTAAGGGTCCAGGAAAACAGCAGGGAGGGGTATAAGGATAATACCCAGAAGCATTTCCTCCACCAGGGAAGATTCCTGGGGATGGATCAGAACTTAGATCACCTGTCCGCTCAAAGGAGGCAGGCAGCCAATTGAGATTATTAAGGGCCAATAATTTATACATAATCACTGGCTTTTTGCTATTGCTGGAATAGGCCCCTGACACACTAGGAAGCTTCCACTTCAATGGGGATGACTTCACTGCAACAGACCAGCAACGAACAGAACCAGAAACTCCATGTCCAAAGAGGGGACGCTGGACAAGTCTGTGGGCTATATACTGCTCCTGCAGCAGAGCTCTTCCCTCCAATCCAGTGTGGGGCACTACACCTCTCTCAATTGTTTACATTTTTAATGCTTCCAAGAGTGCCTGCATTCTAAGGTACACTTTCCTTCATTTCACCACGTCAGCAATGTTTGCCTCTCCTACCAGGGGCCATCTATACTTTAGAAGCAGTGGTCCTGTGACTGGGTTGTCCTCATTAGGAACCCAACTGCCCAGCTTGGAGAGTCTCTGGGGAAAATATCTTGTCTGACTCCAAGCAAAGATGGGCTCAGAATCACTATTTAATCTTGATGTTGTGATTCTGCAAACTATTGGAAAATCCTACCTCCTGATATTGATTGAAGCAGAATTTTGGATGAGTAATAATTTGTGGAGAGTCAAAATTGGGAACATGGCAAAAGGGGAAGTTGAAAGTCTCAAATGTGAAGTATCAAGATCATGAACAACAGATGAACTAAAGATGAACTTGTGTTTTTGCCATTCTCAAAATTCATACAAATCTGTAGTTATATACTTTTACTCAATTAATTTTCCAGGTCATCGGTGACAGAACTATAATTCCTAGCAGCAACATACTTATTTCAACCTTGCAGTCATAAAGAAATTTAATCACAACACAAAGAAATAACTGAGAGAATGATTAAACATTACAGTGACACTATATAAAAAAGCAGGTCTGACAGTAACTGAGGTATAAATACAAGCTCAGATAGTAATAAAAAAAATTAATGGATTTCCTTTCTTTAGGTGACAGATCACATTATAACTTAATTTGCTATGATAAAGATCTTTACTGGAACAAAGTTGGTTTAAGACTATTATACCTCCCACCCTCTGATATTTAGCTAACCCCGACCTTTAACCTTTTTCATTTCAGATTGTTGACCTCAAATGAATCACTTGTCCACTCTCCACAATCAGCCTTAGATTACTTCTCTTTGGATTCATTAGCTTTTCCACTATTTTGTTATCCTCTGGACTTTTACCTGATCGAATACCCTCTAGTACACTCTCTATTGGATAACAGCAATGGAGCTGTTGTTAGCCCTGTCACCTCTGAATCAGATGATCAAGTCCCATTTCAGGATGTTAAAGCGCACTGCACTGTCAGAGACATAACGAAAATTAACAATCAATGGGAGCTTTGCTGTGCACCGATAAGCTACTGAGTTTCTTACAAAGCAGAAGTGACTACATTTTAAAACTTGTTCATTCATGTTTATTGCTTAAAATTCCAGGACCAAGGATGGCACAATGCCAATCAACTGAGGAGAAGGATCTGAAATAAGGCCTCTCATTAATTATGTAACAAGGTTAATGACTGTTTTAGGTGGCCACCAGAGTGTCTGCCTAAACCCCAAATTTAGGCTTGGATATAAGACATAATCTGATTTGATCAATCATTATGGCATGCCTTCCACTTCCATGCAATTGGGTTCCATATTTCCTTGAGAGATTAGAATCTCCCGTTGTGCTTTAAATTACATTTATTTTATGTTGTCTACTCCTTCTTATTAAAGTGTACTCAGATACTCATTGCTACACTAGCTTTCAAACACATTAAAGGCTTGCACATTCTCCTGAAAACATCTTTTAAGTCTTAATGTTGTCTTTTTTAAAAAGTCAGGCAATAAACTAATCTTCACCTATCGGTCGGACACCATTTACCTTAAGCAAAATTACTGACAATTCTTTCTCCTAATTTTAGGACTTGGACTTTTATTTTCCAACTATATTTTTGCACATATATATTTTAAATGGCATAATAATTTACCACAGTTGCAGTATCCAATTGAAATTAACATGTAACATATCTATTTAGAAAGGATAACAGTTTAATATCACCACTTTCCTGGAATCAAATATACAGGAAACCGCAACTCTTCTTCATCTATCTTTAAGATTGTACTGTTGCTCCCTTAGATTAATTGTTGGTATTGATATAGTGTCCACTGGATTTTTGCCTGTCCTTCTATTAATTCATCACGGTCCTGTTATATAATAGTCTCCTGTCCAGCAGCACAGACTGACTTCCAACAACACTTGGCTAAATGGTTCACTCCATGAACTTTTGATCTTCAGCATTTTTAGGTGCAAGTCTTTGGTTGAACAGGTATAATCCTCACCTTGCCTGCTATCTGTTAGTACTATGTTGACCTGAATGACAAAGAGACCATGTTAATTTTGGGCTATTGAGATTCCTTATGCTTGTATAAATCAAGGCAGGATAATGGTGCTGGAGTGTGAAGGGAAGTCGTTTGTGAGGAATTGAGGGAAATAATAGTGAGGATGACGTGGAGAGCTTGGTATTAAGTCAATGCTGCAGTGAATGGAGGAGAGTTCTGCTTATAGGGACAGGACAGTATTGTGACCGACTATATGTAGAAAAGGTCACTCATTGTTTCCTACCTTTATAACTGGGTCCATGATGTGGAGGTGGCGGTGTTGGACTGGTGTGGACAAGGTCAGAAATCACACGACATCAGGTTATAGTCCAGCATTTTTATTTGAAAGCACAAGCTTTCCAAAAACTTGTGTTTTCAAATAGACCTGTTGGACTATACCCTGATGTCATGTGATTTCTGACCTTAACCTGGTGCATGGCATGATTCTGCTGGTGCTAACACCTTTCATCTTTGGGGGTATTCCTTCTACATGCTGAGAAGTGGATGTCAACTGAATATTATTTAATGAGAAAGTCGCACAGAGGGAATTGGGAGCTTTCGGGCATAAATCACAAAAAGCTATGGTACAGGTTCATTAGATAATTATTTCCATTAGTGAACAAAGTCCTCCTCTGGGCCTTAAATAACATTTAATTTTGGCACAATAGGCCAAATATCCTCCTTCTAAATTAAAACACTTCTGTGATTCTGATTAGGGAACTCAGATTGAATGTTGAGTTTTTTTCGCAGATAATGAAACACAAAAATGTGGAAGGCTTGTTAAAAAAACATATAAGGCACTAGTTAGGCCAGGAGAAGTGACCATAAGACATTGAAGCAGGAATAGGACATTCTGGTCTACCATTCAATGAATCATGGTTGACCTGGAATACTGTCAACTGTTTTGGTCCCCTTATCTAAGGAACAATATATTGACATTGGAGATGGTCCACAGAAGGTTCATTGGGTTGATCACTGGTTTTCATCTGAGGACAGGTTGAGTAGGTTTGGCCTACACTCAATGGAGTTTAGAAGAATGAGAGGAGGCCATATTGAAACATATATGATTCTTTGTAGACTTTACAGGGTAAATGCTGAGAAGCTGTTTTCGCTTGTGCTGAGTTTAGAACAAAAGGGAGTAATCTCAGAGTAAGGATTCACCCATTTAAGACTGAGATGGGAAGGAATTTCTTCTCTTAGGTATCATTAATCTCTAGAAATCTTTACCACAGACAGCTGTTGAGGTTGGGTCATTAAGGCTGAGATACACAGACTTTTAATCAAAGATAATCGAGAATTATGTGGGAAAAGCAGGAAAGTGGACTTGAGGATTATTAGATCAGCCATGATCTCAATGAATGATGGAGCAAACTCGATGGGCTGAATGGCCTATTGCAGCTTCTATGTCTTATGGTCCCCTTTCCTGCTGACCACCTCCATCAATATTTCTACAGGAGTGTCTGAGAACCAGGGTTATGCACATCTTTCCTTTCCCCTGATGTTATGCAAAACCTTAAGTGAGTAATGCAGCCAAAATGCATCTCTATTTTCAGAGGTACAGGCTGCCTTTAAATAGCATCATGGAGTCTTGATATATGATCATACATATGAACATATAAGTTAGCAGCAGGAGTGGGCCATTTGACTGAGCTTGCGCCATCTTCCAAAAAGATCTGATTACTTCACATTCCCACCAATCCTGAATGACCTCTAACGCTCCCGATTATCAAAAATCTATCTACCTCTGTCTAAGGGATTTAGTGCTTTAATTCTTCCACCTTTAGAGGTAGACAGCCTCGAGCTCTCTGAGAAATAAAGATTTCCTTATCTTTGTCTTAAATGTATAACATCTGAGGCTCCGAAAGCTTGTGTTTTCGAATAAACCTGTTGGACTATAACCTGGTGTCGTGTGATTTCTGATCTGATTTTGAAACAGTGATCCCCTTAGTTTTAGCTGCATCCACTCATTTGTGTCAGCTAAGCAGTTCAGCTACCATCTCTGAAAGGCAAACTCACAATCTTATAATGCTGGCACCCTGACCATCTAATGATGATGAAAGGTCTTCACTAAATTTGTTCCTTGTGGACTATGTGCTACCTTTAAAGTACTGATTCTCAGCCAAGTCAAGGGATCAGAAAATTTCTACACCCTGCCTTTCATGTAGATATATGAGATTCAAGCATTCAATCCATCTGTATTGCACTTAGACTTTGAGGTACAGGGCTATGGAGAATGTTACTAAATGTTCCAAAGCAGCTCTTACTTTATTGCTGCCATTTAGAAGGGAAGATGTCCCGTTGCTATGGTTACCACTGCATCACTGGGAATTGCACTGAGATTAGGTTACATCAAAGCAATGTGTGAAGTTTATTCTTCATGAGAATAATTTAGAAATTGTCACAATTTAATCTTTACATCACCAGCAGACAATGGCAGAGCAGAACACATGGTAGAAGGTACAAGCAAAACTGTTGTAATTAACAGCATTGCCATTTAAAGTCACAGAGTAATACAGCATGGAAACAGGCCCTTCAGCCCAAACTGGTCCAGGCTGACCATAGAGCCCACTCAGCTGGTTCCAATTGACAGCATTTGGTCCATATCCCTCTAAACCCTTCCCATCCACATACCTGTCCAAATATTTTTAACATTTTACTGTTGTACCTACCTCAACCTCTTTCTCTAGCAGCTCTTTCCATGTGCACACCACTCTCTGCGTGAAGAAGTTGCCCCTCAGGTCCTTCTTAAATCTTCTCCCTCTCACCTTAAACACTCTCGTCTTCAATTCCCCACCCTTGGGAAAAATACTATATGCATTCATCCTATCTATGCCCCTCATGATCTTATATTCCTCAATCAGGTCACCCCTCATCCTCCAATGCTCCAAGGAATAAAGCCCTGTCCTGGCCAATCTCTCCCTAAAACTTAGCCCTAATAGTCCTGGCAACATACTCATAAATCCTCTTTGCACACTTTCCAGTGTAACTATGTCTTTCCTATAACAGGGTGACCTAAACTGTACACAATACTCCATGCGCGGCCTCACCAATGACTTATACAACCATAGCATAATGTTCCAACTCCCATACTCAATGCCTCGACCTTTGAAGGCCGGCATGCTAAATGCTTTCTTCCACCTGTGACGCCGTTTTCAACAAATTATGTACTTGTACTCCTGGGTCCCTCTGTTCCACAACACTCCTCAGGACTTGACCATTTACTGTAAAAGTCTGACTTTGGTTTGACTTTCCAAAGTGCAACACCTCACACTTATCTGTATTGAATTGCATTTGCCAAACCTCAGCCCACTTCCCCATCTGATCAAGATCCCACTGTAATTTTAGATAACCTTCTTCACTATCATCAATATTTCCTAATTTTGTATCATCTGCAAACTTACTAATCATGCCTTATACATTAATATCCAGATCATTTATATAAAAAATAAATAACAAAGGTCCCAGCACCGACTCCTGTGGCACAGCACGAGTCACAGGCCTCCAGTCCGGTGTGGTACTTTGGTGAGTCTGATCAGCAATCGCTCACTTGGTAGTACTCTTCCTTGGGCTCTCACTTAAGTGGAAAGTCTCAACAGACATTCTACTGCTGTGCTGACTTTTGGATGTAATGTCAAACCAAGGCCCTTTCCTCTTTTGTATGTCCAACAGGATGTGAAATATCAGAGATAAAAGGTACTGCAGATGCTGGAGAATCCGAGATAACAAGCATGGGGCTGGATGAACACAGCAGGTCAAGCAGCATCTTGAGTCGAGGTGAAGACATTGAGCGTATTTTCATTTTTTATATTCTAGGTTGTTTCAAATCGTTAGCCTGCACTGCTGGCCAGTAACAATGTGAGAAAGTTGTGAAAGTCTGTCTGTGTCAGTTCACTGGCTCTCCAACTGTAAGTCATCAGCTGTGTCTTCTTTTGGTGATACATGGAAACTGGATCCATTGTGGCTCCAGCTGAAAGGTTCAAGGAGCTAAGAAGAGGCATGTTGACTGGCTATACCACATTGAATCATCGAGGGGAAGAAATCAGTACTCATGTAGCATCTACTCCAACCTCTCTGTCCTTGCTGAAGTAAGGAGGTGATGGTCCAGGTTATGTGTGATTCAATGACTGTGTCCCTGCATAAAAACAAGGGGGACCACAGCAATGACAATAGCTATTGAGACATACGTTGCAAGTCCTTGCAATGCACTTTGGGAAAATATGTGCCCGCATTGCCATTGTTAGACTGCAGTTTGTGCCTGAATGAATATATCCCACTTTCCAGTATGATTTCTTGCAGGACAAAGCACAAACTCGAACATGGGCCAAACATCGTCATGTTTGAACCTAAAAAATGCCTAGTCTACCCCAAATTATTTTGAAAAAGCAATGCATGTCAAAACTTGAAACAACAAACTAAACAAAGCATTTCACTCTGTTAAGCTGCTGTGGCTATGCAATTGTCTTTTTCCAATAATAAGATGCTGTCACCAGCTTAAAAAGATGTTTTTCTTACCAGCAATCAAGTCATACCTTGTATGTATTTCAGATTTCAGTGCTACTGTAATGCATGGTACAAAGGCTGTATTTCCTAACAATTGGCCAATTGAATCAAACAGCACGTTTCTTCTGGTTATATAAAGCATGCAGAGTACTGATTGCACTCAACCTGCAGATGCTTGCAAAGCCCAAACAAAACATCTACTGCTAAATCTGAACACCAAGTAGCGCTGATCAATACTAAGAGTCTAAAGCCTCACTAACAGCCATTTTAAGGTTGTTCCCTGCAAACAAAGTGAATATATTTCAGTTCTATATGTTTTATGAATTAGTAAGAATCTCGACGAGCCTATGGTTTTCTGATTTTTATTTACTCTTGGGACATGGGTGCAGCTGGCTGCCCAGCATATATTGATCACCCATCTCATTTATTGAAAAGGTGAAGGTGAGCTGTCTTTTTGAATGGCTGCAGTCCACATGCAGTAGGTAGATCCACAGTGCCCTTAGATGAGGGACTTTCAGATTTTCATAGAATCCTGACAGTGTGGAAACAGGCCCTTTGGCCCAACAAGTCCACACCAACTCACAGAGCATCCCACCCAGACCCATCCCCCTATAACCCACCTAAGCTCCACATCCCTGAGTGCTATGGGCAATTTTGCACGGCCAATCCACTTAGTCTGCATATCTTTGGACTGTGGGAGGAAACCGGAGCACCCAGAGGCAACCCACGCAGACACGGGGAGAATGTGCAAACTCTACACAGACAGTTGCCCGAGGGTGGAATCAAACCAGGTCCCTCGTGCTGTGAGGCAGCAGAGCTAACCGCTCAGCCATCGTGCCTACCCAGCAACAATAAAAGAACGGTGATATATTTCCAAGTCAGGATAGTGAATGGCTTGGAAGGGAACTTGCAGGTAGTGGTATTGCTTTTCTCATGACAGATTTGACCTTCCCATCATTCAAAACTCTTTTCTCTCATAAAATCAATTGTTATGATCATTGAAATTCGACATTCTTATATTTGTCCTGATATGTGCAAGATTAAAAAATATTAACAATGTATCTCCCTTTCGGCAGTATTCAATGTTAGGTTAAGGTTTATGAGTTCAAGTATAGGCTTCGAGACTAATTCCCACAGCACCAGGGAACCGAACATTTCCGAGGCACCGAACTGAAGAATAGTTATACTGCTGTTAAACATTAGGGCAAAGAAAAAGGCACTTAGCAAGAATATTTTACCTAGTTAACACAGTGGATCCTGGCAATGAACATCATATTAATTACTCTGATAAAAATATTAATTAGTGTAACTCATAATATTGTGTCTATTAATTTTAATTAAATGTAAAATTGAAGAGGTTTAGCACCTGCATTACCAATATTGTTGTAATCACGTGTGATTTTGTGAACTGGCCCGAATGCAAACTGGAAATCCAGATGTGAACTGTGTTCAGCCTTGTGACAATTTCAAGCTTTATGTCATAACAGGGCATGATTGAGGTATTCTATGACTCAAAGCCTCCTCATGTGAATGTCCAATTGAACACAGTAGGCTAAAAAGTTTTCATTGTGATATACTTAATAAAAGAAGTAAAAGCAATAACATCATTGAAATAATGCATAATATTTTTGAAGAGATGGCAACAGTATCAGTGCGCTTTCACTATTGTAGGAAACACAAATTTTAAAGAAATTGCTTTTGTTATGAACCAGTTGGTCCTCTGTTTAAACATGGATTTTCAAAATGCCCTTAATAGTTGCTAGACCATGACAGATCCAGTCAATGAGCATCCCTGTTCACGTTCCCATGTCAGATGGATTGCCTCAGGGTCACTGTGGAGGAATTCACTGGTATAGTGGTAATGTCACTCGATTGATAATCTAGTGAAAGCTCTGGGAACTTGGTACAAACCCTACAAGAGCAGTCGGGGTATCTTAAACGCAATTAATAATGAAACAAAAATTCTGGAATGAAGCTATTGCTGATTGTTGTAAAACAATTACTTCACTTATGGCTTTTGGGGAAGTCTTTATATGATTTAGCCTGTACGTAACCCATAGCCATTTGGTTGATCCTTAACTACCCACTGAAATGGCTTGGCATACCGTTCAGTTCAAGGGCATTTAGGGATGGACAACAAATACTAACCTTACCTGAAAAACATGAAGTATTTTTTTCAAAAAAATCATAGAATGTTACAGCAAAGGGGTAGGCAAACTGGCTAATTAAGTACTGAATTATTATTTTTCCCATATAAACAACCTTATCTTATTTCCCGCTCTCACTGCTTGACCTTTATAGATGGAAGTTTCAAAATCTCTTAACCACACTTCCTAAAGCACCTGAGGAGCGTTAATGTTGGCAGTAACATTTGTATCCATTTTCAACACATTCAGCCAAGAATTTAAATTATGGTTGAGAAGGGATCATTTGGAGAGTGCAAATAGAGCTCCAAGACTAACAATTTGCAGCTCTACAGATAACCTAACAGTTACTAGTAGTTTTTAACCAGATCCCACTAGAATTAGCAGGTCAAAAGGGAAGACATTTTACTAAAATGGACAGGTAGGTGCAGGCACCATTCACATCTCAAATCAGAACTCAAAATTCATGGGGACAGTGGGTCCTCTAATTATTTGACAAAATTCAGTCACAAAGGCAATCAATCAGAGAACACTTTCCCTACAAGTTGAATGCGTTCGATCAGTGTGGATGTGCTCCTCCAATCACAGGCTTGTTCTTACCTGTGCTTGTTGCTGATAGGTTAACAGTGGGCCTACCATCAGCCAACACAGGAGACCAACAGCCTGTGATAGCAACGAGCAGTTAGACATTGTGAGCCATGGGCCATGACCTTTCATGGGGACTGTAGGATGAGGTTATGTCAGAGGGATGATCTATGACTTTTACCAGAGATTTATTTACACAGTCCAGGGAGAGGGTGAGGTGTCTGTTGGGGGATATTACAAGAAAACATGGTGTAAAGAAGAAGCTTCCAAGAGAAGTGGATGAGGAGGAAGCTGCACGAATGAGTGTGATGATGATCAGGCCACAAGAGGGGTGGGAAGTGAGGAAGAGGCAGCAAGAAAGGTGTGGGGAGATGAAGGTTACAAGAGAATAGGGGAAGAAGTAGGCTGCAAGGAAAGGGTGGTAAGGCTGCAATGGTGAGAGAAAACTGCTTTGAACCTGCCAATGAAGAAATACTTAGCTAACGGTGAAGCAGGTAAACCTGATATCACTGATTTAATTAATTCATTGAAAATGTAGTTTAAAGCTATATATGTTTGGGAATAATGCAGTGGATGCTTTTATTGTGAACACTGTGTCTGATTTGTTAAATTTAAAACAGACTGGGATCCGCAGTATAGTAAAAAATGTAATAATGCCTAGATAAATCTTCCGACATGTTCTATATGTGATGAAACACTTTAGCTGTGATATCACTATTCAGAGGAACAAATATTTAATGTGTTTCTTTTTTGTGTGTAGTTGAATGTGTCAGCTCTTTTGACCAAAGAAAATTATTATGTCTGTTGTCTTGGGCCAATTTAAATACTTTGAAGGCTAGAAAATTAAAGCTTTTCTTCTTTATTGTGGCGTTCAGCTTAATGGAATGTTGATAATTATTGAAGATATTGATGAATTCTTCTAATTCTGCCTCTGTTAATCCAAATACCCAACATATTAACAAAATTATTGAGTGAGTTAAACGAAAAGATTGAATGAAAAAGAAACCCCTGAAAATAGGTAAGATTCACTTTGGCAAACTTTTGTGTTAAGAGGGATTTCTTAATTATCTTGAGCCATTAGTGCCACATATTGAGAGATCCTTGATTCAATTGTAACATTACCATCCCTGAGTTAGAAGAGAGTAAGCTAGTGCTCCAGTTTAGATAGAACAGTGAATGTGACCAAATTTTCCAGTCTTTGAGTATAGGGTCAACATCCAGCGAGCTATTTACATCAAATGGGAGTAACAATGACTCCTCCTCTTCCCAATGTTGCTAGGTGATACTGCTAGGTCTGATTTGGAACAAGGCTGACGTTCTGTCTACATAAAAAGGCAATTTGTCATGAAACATGATCTGTTGGATCAACGTGGTTAATGCTAGAGCCACTGATCCAAGATCTCCCTTTCCTTTTTTAAAACCTGCCTCTGACCAAGCATTTGGACACTTCCAATAGGCTCTTCTTTCGCTTGTTTCTTCTTTTTTAAACAATACTTCTAAAATTAAAGGCACCGTATACCATAAAATATGTGACATTTGCTGTGAACCAGGATCAGGAGGTGCCTATAAATCAAAAAATGCCAGTTAATGTACACGTTGTTTGTGGTAGGAATTGAACAAATGCATGCCTTGACATATACTGCAAGTTGCAGAAACTTAGAACCTCTCAGGTGAGGTTGTTGACTTGCTCGCCGAGCTGGTTTGCTTTTGTTCAGGTGTTTCGTCACCATGCTAGGTGACATCATCAGTGGAGCCTCCAATGAAGCGATGTTATTCTACTCCACTTGGAATTTATACAGCCTGGTCCTTTATGGTGAACAGTGTCATTTCCGGTTTTGATCTGTAAGGGTTTGGATATGGGGCCCAATTCCATGTGTTTGTTGATTGCATTATGGGTTGAGAACCAGGCCTCAAGGAACAGACAATGAGGGACATCGGATTAACTGGGACAAAGTGACTGTAGTAGTCCAAGCCAAACATAGACACGCATGGGAATTTCTATATATGTTTCTATATTCTTCATCGTTATTGGTGAACCCTCACCAAAAGCCTGGAGAGCGCAGGAGCTGAGAGAAAGCAGATCCTGCAGGAAGCATGAGGATGAAGAGAGCAGAGAACTCAGGAGCAGTGGGAGAACAGAGACACTGTGTGCTTAGAGCCTGGTGAGGGCAATGTCATGGGAAAATTAAAAAAATGAGAAAACAGGAACTGGAAAGTATTATTTAGTGGAACAGGAGATGTGCAGGTGAGTAGAGGAATGCATACGTCTGTGGCCAATTACTCATTTGCATACTTTTGACCATGGCACCCAAGGCATGCCCCCAAGCCACCCATCTATAAGGCTGGCACTGGGGACCCTGGACCCCAAACTGAGAGCAACTGGCCTCGTGCAGGCTGCTGAAAATCGAAACCTCTTTAGGTTTGTGACCAAATTTCCAGTGAAGCACCTGTATAAGGCAACAAAACCAAAGGTCTTTGTCTCCCTTTGATGACCTTCACTGAAAGGACACAGCATGAAATGTTAGATTTGTTTCGCTCTCCACAGAGATTGCTGAATACTTCCAGCATTTTCTGCTTTTATTTAAATTTCTAGCGTCTGCAGTATTTTGGTTTTGGACCCTTGTCTCCAGCTGGTTGAAATACAAATTGTGTCTTTTTGCTTAGCAAAGGACTATTATCATGAATGTGAGACTATTCAGGAGAGGAGAGGGGAACTCATTATGTTTCTGCCTATACTTCTGTCTCTTTGATTTAAACCAACAAAGTCACTCTGCCCAGAATGTTTCATATACTGCAGTGTCCAATAATGCAATCCTGCCAGTCAACTCATTTACAATGTCAGATGATAAGTTAGTTTTGCTGTTCAAATTTTGTTGATCTATAAAGTATTGACAACCGTTCTAAATTGTAGAGGACTGCAGTGGTCTGCTTCTACTTTCTTATCAGTGCACAATGACACATAGGTAGTGAAACATTGATTATGTTCTGCTACTAGAACGGTGCAATCTTATCTCCTTTCTAACCAGTCATATCTCAACTCCATTCAGTCAAAGAAAAGGGAACTGAAATACGTTCCTGTAGAGGATGAACTAAAGCTGTCAAGGACTGTGTATCAACAGAGAATGCAAAGTTAGTGAAGGTGGAAGAATGCAGTTATGACACTAAGATACAATTTCAATTAAACAGGAATTCTTGATTTGTTTTTTAGGAGCAGCATCGGAAATTGAATGTAATCCTGCATGTTAGTCTGTTGGACGTATGCAGTTAATCAGCAAAAGACTGAATTTGCAGCACGATATGGATACACAAAATGAATGAGGGCACAGACATAAAAACAGCAAAACATTCCTCAAACTGTTTGTGGAACAGATAAAAATGCAACGTAAAATGCCTCGCTTTCATAAGCTTTGCAACACTGTTTTGCTAGATGTAGATACAACTGGATACAAGAGAAGTAAATATGCACCTAAATATATTCTGTGGCACCCTGGGCTACCACATTCTGTAGAACAATGTGAATCTCCATCCACCCCTTTATAGAATCATAGAATCACAGATTCCCTCCAGTGCGGATAGAGGCAATTCAGCCCATCAAGTCTGCACTGACCCGACCAAGAGCATCCCACTCAGACCCAGCCCCCCACCTTGTCCCATAACTCCACATTTACCAATGCTAACCCAACTAAAAAAGGTAGCAAAACTCAACCTCCTTTTGGGAAATAAGGCAGGGCAAGTGACTGAGGTGTTAATGGTGGAGCAGTGAACATAATTCTATTATTTTTAAAATAGTTATGGACAAAAATATAGGCTTGGTCTACAAATTAAAATTCTAAATTGGGGCAAGGCCAATTTTGATTGTTTCAGTCAGAAACTTTTAAAATTGGATTGAAGGAGTCTCTTTGTAGGTAAAGGGGCATCTGGCAAGTGGGAGGATTTCAAAAGCAAGATAACAAGAGTTCAGTGCAGCATATTCCTGTTAGTGTGAAGGGCAAGGCTGGCAGGAGTAGGAAACACGAGGTGGCTTGAGATATTGAAGCTCTGGTTAAGATAAAGGAGGAGGCATATGTCAGGTCTAGACAGCTGGGATCAAGTGACTTACTTGAGGAGTATGGGGGATGTAGTAGTACATTTAAGGTGGAAATCAAGGTGGTAAAAAGGAGGCAAAAGATAACTTTGGCAGATAAGGATAAAGAGAATCCAAAGAGATTCTACAAATATATTAAGGGTGAAAGAGTAAGTAGGGAGAGAATGAACAAATTAATGGGAACTCTTGAAGATCGATGAGGATATCTTTGCGTGGAACCACAGGAGATGGGTGAGATCATAAACGGATATTTCGTGTCACTGTTTAGTGTGGAGAAAGTGTGGAAGTTAGGGAACTCAGGGAGATAATAGTGATGTCTTGAAAAGAGTCCACATTACAAAAGAGGAAGTGCTGGAATTCTTAATATGCATAACGGTAGATAAATCCCTCGGACTTGATCAAGTGTATCCCAGAATGTTGTGGGAAGCTAGGGAAGAAATTGTGGGGCCCCCAGCAGAGACATTTGGATCATTAACAGCTGGAAGAGGTGAGGTGCTAGAAGATTGGAGCGTGACTAATATTGAGCCATTATTTAAGAAAGGCGACAAGGAAAAGCCTGGGAACCACAGACTGGTGAGCCTGTGTCAGTGGTGGGTGAGGTGTTGGACGGGATTCTGAAAGATTGCATCTACATGCATTTGGAAAGACAATGACTGATTAGTGATAGTCAACATGGCTTTGTCTGTGTGAATCTCACTAACTTGTCTAAGGTTTTTGAAGAGGTGACAAAGATACGTGAAGGCAGAGTGGTAAACATTGTTTATATGGACTTTAGCAAGGACTTCTACAAGATTCCGCAAGATAGATTATTTAGTAAGGTTAGATCACATGGGAACCAGGGAGAACTAGCCAAGTAGATACAAAATCAGCTTGAAGGTAGAAGGCAGAGGATGGTGATAAAGGGTTATTGTTTAGACTGGAGGCTTGTGACCCGTGGTATGTCACAAGGATTGGTTCTGGGTCCACTGTTGTTCATCATTTACATAAACGATTTGAATGAAAATACAATCTTCAGTTGGCAAGTTGTCAGGATGCCAGTACTCAAGTTGGGAGGTAGTATGCCCTGAGTGAATTGTCTGAGGACTGCTTTAGACAGTAACCTATTATTGCCTTCAAATGATTCCTCAGATACTTCACTCATGGATACGACTGTTCCAGTTTTCCTCTATGCACACGGAACGTAGATCATCGATCAAACACAATGCCAGGTCAATTTGCCCTTACGTCCATACCATGTAAAAACCTGAGGGAAATAGGAAGAGAAAGAAACAATTGCAAATGGAATTATGTTCACCATAAGACCATAAGACCATAAGACATAGGAGTGGAAGGAAGGCCTTTCGGCCCATCGAGTCCACTCCGCCATTTAATCATGGCTGATGGGCATTTCAACTCCACTTACCCGCACTCTCCCCATAGCCCTTGATTCCTTGCGAGATCAAGAATTTATCAATCTCTGCCTTGAAGACATTCAACGTCCCGGCCTCCACTGCGCTCCGTGGCAATGAATTCCACAGGCCCACCACTCTCTGGCTGAAGAAATGTCTCCTCATTTCCATTCTAAATTGACCCCCTCTAATTCTAAGGCTGTGCCCACGGGTCCTAGTATCCCCACCTAACGGAAACAACTTCCCAGCATCCACCCTTTCTAAGCCATGCATTATCTTGTAAGTTTCTATTAGATCTCCCCTTAACCTTCTAAACTCTAATGAATACAATCCCAGGATCCTCAGCCATTCATCGTATGTTAGGCCTACCATTCCAGGGATCATCCGTGTGAATCTCCGCTGGACACACTCCAATGCCAGTATGTCCTTCCTGAGGTGTGGGGCCCAAAATTGGACACAGTATTCTAAATGGGGCCTAACTAGAGCTTTATAAAGTCTCAGAAGCACTTCACTGTTTTTATATTCCAACCCTCTTGAGATAAATGACAACATTCCATTCGCTTTCTTAATCACAGGCTCAACCTGCAAGTTAACCTTTAGAGAATCCTGTACTAGCGCTCCCAGATCCCTTTGTACTTCGGCTTTATGAATTTTCTCACTGTTCAGAAAATAGTCCATGCCTGTATTCTTTTTTCCAAGGTGCAAGACCTCACATTTGCTCACGTTGAATTTCAGCAGCCATTTCCTGGACCACTCTCCTAAACTGTCTAAATCATTCTGCAGCCTCCCCACCTCCTCCGTACTACCTGCCTGTCCACCTAACTTCGTATCATCAGCAAACTTCGCCAGAATGCCCCCAGTCTCTTCATCCAGATCATTAGTATATAAAGTGAACAGCTGCGGCCCCAACACTGAACCCTGCGGGACACCACTTGTCACCGCTTGCCATTCCGAAAAAGAGACTTTTATCCCAACTCTCTGCCTTCTGTCAGACAGCCAATCCTCAATCCATGCCAGTAACTCACCTCGAACACCATGGGCCCTCACCTTACTCAGCAGCCTCCCGTGAGGCATCTTATCAAAGGCCTTTTGGAAGTCTAGATAGATAACATCCACGGGGTTTCCCTGGTCTAACCTACTTGTTACCCCCTCAAAGAATTCTAACAGGTTTGTCAGACACAACCTCCCCTTACTAAATCCATGCTGACTTGTTCTAATCCGACCCTGCACTTCCAAGAATTTAGAAATCTCATCCTTAACGATAGATTCTAGAATTTTACCAACAACTGAGGTTAGGCTAATCGGCCTATAATTTTCCATCTTTTGTCTTGATCCTTTCTTAAACAAGGGGGTTACAACAGCGATTTTCCAATCTTTTGGGACTTCCCCTGACTCCAGTGACTTTTGAAAGATCACAACCAACGCCTCTGCTATTTCCTCAGCCACCCCCCTCAGAACTCTAGGATGCAGCCCATCGGGGCCAAGAGATTTATCAATCACCGATTTTCTGACCTGACTTTAAGAAGATAGTATCTTCTGACTTCCAGTCCTTTGGCTAGATTTTCTAACCTGACTTTAAGGTTGAGTCTTTGTAATATTACCCAAAGTTTATCTTGGATCTGGAAATTCAGTCCTATGAGTTGGGCTGTGAAGGTTTCACATCCCAATGAAACGTTCACAGCCCAATGTAATTGCTAATGCTCCCTTCTCTGTGGTTGCCTACTTCTGTCTAGTCTCTGTCAGAGCTTTCAATGTAAAATTTATGAATTTTCAGGTTCCTTCAGTTTGCATTTCCATAATGACTGTTCCTAGTCTCCTAATCCTGTGGATGATATATCGACAGCTTTTGTAGTGAATAGCCCTGGATGGTAATGTGCTAAAACATCGGTAGAAAGTAAATTTTTGTTAACTTTTTCAAAATATGCAGTCTATTCTTGACTCAAATTCCATTGTTGGCCTTTCTTCAAATATTGTCATCTGAATTCAGTAAGACTGGCTAAATTTTGGATTAACTTTTTCACTTGACTCGCAATGTATACATCATTTGTCTATTTATGTTGGAAACTCACTGATGCCTCTCGTTTTTCTTGAGATTCATTGTGATGCCTTGTTTTGACATATTGCAGAAATGGAATCATCATTCTAGAGAACTACCATTTTTCATTTAGTACAAAGCCTGCACTCTCTGATCCCTGATCCATTAGATGTGTTCCTTTTTTTTTACCGTGCACTAGGATGTCACCCATGTGACAAGTAACCCTCTCTTTCCCTTCCTGGATCCCAGACAATGCCCTTTGAAATATCTTTTGTGCAGAGGAAATCCCAAACTGGAAGACAGAATGGTGGAATGTATGTGGGCAGCAATATTGTCTCTCAATCCACTCTTTACATCCAGTTTTATGAAAGATTTGCTCATAGCTTGCCAAAATTAGATATCATTGACAGATGAAATGGGATGGATTTCTGTCTTTATTCTTTTGCTTAACTGAATGAGAACTACAGACAAATCACACTCAAGTTCCTCAATATGTATTGTGTTTCACTGACATGCTATCCTCTTCAACTAAGCCTTGCAACAATTTGCCCAGCACCTGAAGATCTATGTCTTTTGTGAAGTATAAATTTTGTTTCAAACTTTGGAGCTTCAAGTTGATTGTTCAGCATTTGTGTTGGCTTTCTTTGACCTCACCTGGGAATGTTGACTCCACCTTTTCTTCTGTTTCTCTGACTTATTCCTTTTTTCATGATTTCCATCTCTCTGAAAATTTTCCTATCGCGGTATGTTATCTTTCTTTGTGAAATGATGAAGGTATGGTAAACAGATGATACTTTCTAAAGAGGCACAACTGACCACATTTATAACACTCAGCTCCTTCTGCTGAACCTTTGTTGCATTTGTTTGGAGCCACAAATTTGCAATTTTCAATGGCCATTGACCGTGATTCCAGTTCTTTTGGCATTCTGACAGGTTTTTGGAAGGGTGTTGATGCCATCTGAGGTCCTAGCCATCTGATGCAACTTGGTATGCATTTAAAAATCAGGACTCAGAGTCAGTCAGTACTGATAGGAAACCTTAAGATTCTTCTGATGCAAGTTAGAATACCTATCCCAGTATTAAATCCTCTGTGGATTGAATAAAGCCTGACAACTTCTCATCCTACACAGCAACTACTAAATAATTTATCCTTTAAAACGCCATACTCAGAAAATCCTGCTAAATTATATACATCCATTAAAATAACATCTATTGATTCTCTCAAATGCTGAAGCCACTGATAAATTTCATCTGTTCTGTCACTAAATTACTTTTGAGGTTAAAATATGCATAAAAGTCTTTAGGAATATCATATATTCAGTGCTTTTTCCATGCTTTGCCTTTCCAGAACATCATGAGCTATTAGACCAACAGTATATAAAAATATGCAGTCCTCATGATGTGCCACTGGCTTGAGGGGAGGCAATGATATAGTAATAATCAAAAATTCCAGACTATTGCTTGGGGATATTTGTTTGAATTCCACCACGGCAGACAGTAAAATCTGAATTCAATTAAAATCTGGGATTAAATTAATAGCACCCACGTAACTATTGGTCATTGTTGCAAATATCCAGCTGCTTCACAAATTTTTGTTTTATTCACTTGTAGGACACGAGCATCCCCGGCTAGTTAGCATTGTATAGCCCATCCCTAGTTGTCTTTGAGAAGACGGTGGTGAGTTGCCTTCTTAAACAGTTGCAGTCCACATGTTGTTGGTTGATCCACAATGCCCTCGGACACTTGGCCCCGGCCTTTGATTCCTGGTCTTAAAAGCGGGGTCTGCAGTCAGTGGAGACACCAAAGTGGGGACACCAGTAACCACCGGCCAGAGTGGGGACGCCAGTAACCAGCAGCCGGAGCGGGGACACCGGTGATCAGCGGCTGGAGCGGGGACACCAGTAACCAACGGACGGAACGGGGACACTGGTGACCAGTGGCCGGAGCGGGGACACTGGTGACCAGCGGCTGGAACTCCTTGCTACTGAAAGCTGTGGCGATAGAGTCCTTGTGTACATTTAAGGCAAAGATAGATAGATTTTGAGATAGACCATGGAATGAAATCAAGGGTTCCAGGGAAAATGCAGGAAAGTGGACATTTTTAAAGTGGCATCAGCACTATAGGTTGTGTGCAGGCTCATGGGAGCCCAGGGTCATGGCGTCATTTTCTCTATGTACTTTTTGCCTTTTTTCTTTTCTTCTTCCTTTCTTCTTCATCTTCTAGCCAGGAGCAGTGTCAGCGAGGTGATGGCTGCAACGTCAGCTGTGTGGACTAGGACTCTTGGGCAGCTGGGACAGTGCCCAGACCTTGCACTCTTGGCGATGGAAGACCCAGAACCTGTACCCCTGGCAGTAGTAGGCCGGAGCCTGGACCCCTGGCAGTGGTCAGCCTGGAGCCTGGGCTCCTGGCAACAGTATGGTTGGATCCTGGACTTCTAACGGCAGTAGACATGGAGCTTGAGCTCTAGATGGCAGTTCAGTGCCTGTGGCGAGGACTCCTGGTGGAGGTAGGCCCAAAGCCCAAACTCCTGGCAGCGGTGGTGCTCGGAGCAGGGACTTCTGCCAGTGATAGACCAGGAGACTAGACTCTTGGTGGTGTAGTGAGGTGATGATGGCTACTGAGTCGGGGCCTCCTGGGGCATTGGTATCATCATTGCTGTTCCCAGAGCGGGGCTCCTTGAGGACTGGAACACATTGCAGAAATCTTGCAGAAGCCCTGAAGCTGTCCTGGAGACCCCAATTAAAACAGATGATGAGCTCTTATTTACATAATTACTTTTTATTCTTATTCTACCTCAAAATGGCACCAGCTTGAGGTAAAAAAACACATTTCTTCCTATCTTCAAGATATATGTGAGAATAAATAAATCATTTATCATTCATTCATTATTTATTCATCATTCGTCTTGAGGAATGTTGGATCAACAATGATCCTATTGAATGGCTCAAGGGGCTGAATGGCCTAATTATATTCATATTTCTTATGGTTGTATAGGGAAGGAAATCTGCCATCCTTATCTGCTCTGGCCTGCATCTGACTCCAGTCCCACAAAAATATGGTTGACTCTTAACTGCCTTCTGAAAGGGCCAACCAAACCATGCAGTAAGGGATGGACAATGAATGCTAGCACAGTCAATAATGGTGCATACCATGAATGATTAAAAAACAAATGAAGGGCAACATTTCAGTCTGTGTTACCAAATGGTTGAGGTAATGATAAGATCTCTATTGAACATGTCATTTCCCCGACTGATGGCCGGGGTGAAAACTTGGCATTTTCTCTCTTACTGTTACATTCCCAACCCTTGCCCTCTCCAGATTTCTTTTTTATTCGATGTGGGATAGGGCAGCATTTATTCCTGTCCTAATCGCTTTGGGAAAAGTATTAGTTTGCTGCCTTCTTGAAACTTTTTTTCTTCTCTGTTCATTAGACTTTGTTTTATCTCAGATACTATTTTTCAAGGTTTATTTTCCCTAGCTGCCTGCATGTTTTAACTTGTGCTCAACCCAATACTACTCCACAACCCCAGATGCCAGCCTGGAGGGTCTCTCGGTTGTGGGTGTCTGCATATACATTTCTCTAAGGCTGTTTACTCCTTATCAATAAGTGAAGCTCTTCAGCTCTGGGTCTGCCTGAATGAAAAGTTTGTGACTAGACAGCAGACGAGAAAGAATTTGGATCTTCAGCCATGATGCGGCACAGGCAGTCCAATATGCAGGAGGCTCAGATCTTCACCGTTCAGCCAGGAGGAACACCAACCCTCTCGAATTGCTGGTTCAACAATGCATCTCTCTTTTCAACCATGCCCCTGTTCTATATAGTTCTTTTTTTGAAGTGCACAGTTTCTAAGAGCATGGTTTCATCATGTCTGTCTTAGTGCTTCCAATTAAGTTTCCCGCTCCTTAACTGTTCTAAATGTCAAATATTTGTTAATGCAGTTTTGTGTGTTTTTTTTTCTCTGCTACATGGTGCAATAATTTTTTTTAAGCCCCTGATTGCCCCCAGAGGTCACACACATGTTCGAGATGTACTGACAGTTACTGCTCTAGAATAATTTCAAGTACAGTAAGTCACTGTTGTGGTTAGATATTTGGGAGATAGCCAATTCCTCGTCATAACAAGGCACTGGGGACCAATTAATTAACTCTACCTACTGCTGTGTTCTTCATCCTCCCCCAGGTCTGATTGTCCTTTTGCTTTCATATTATCCTTTAGTACAGGAGTTCTTCTTCTGTTGAAGCACTGCAATAAAATTTGTCAATGGATGTTCATCATTCATTTTCCAAAGCTGTTCAATGCTTTGCAGAAGGACCTCCCTATCACATTGATAAAGGAAATAGCTCCACAACTTCAGGATGTTCCAAAGCCCATTAATGCCAATGAAGTATAGTCAGTAGTCTAATGCAGGAAATGCAGCAATCAAATTAGGTACAGGTAGGTCCAGCAGACAATAATGAGTTAATGACTAGATGACATCTTTTAGTGATGTTCATTGAGGGATAAATATTAGGTCATGAAGCCTAGGAAAACATTCAGACTCAATTTCAATAACAAGCCTTCTTTGGTGATAACGATCGTGTCCATCCACCTTGGATGCAACCAGGATTAATGTCACTTGTAGACTGAAATTCTGCTGTGGCTGTAGAAACCATTAATAAGGGTCTCTCCCTTCTGCAAAAGGGTCACCGAACCCAACATGTTAACTCTGTTTTCTCCTGCCAGGCCTGCTGAGCTTTTCCAGCAACTTTGTTTTTGTTCCATCCCTTCTGCATCTGGCACAGATGAATAAAGTTGCCCTGAGGTGGACTGATGTTTTGTCCATCTGCTGGGCTCTCTTTCCCATCTTCCGTTCTTTTATTTTTTAAAGAGACATATTTTGTACATATTTTTTGAGAATCTTGCGAGCGTGTTTTTAAAAGAGTTGTATAGAATCAGCCCCCCGTCTTTCTGGAAAATTTTCCGAATTGCGTCTTTCATACATCTTTGTATGAAATTCCATCCGTCTTGTGCCTTGTCATTTCAGCAATCTATTTGCGTACTCCAAAAATCTTTGCTATTCTCTCCACTGTTTTTCACATTTCTGAAGATGTTGTCCTTTAAGCATAAGCCTGTGTTATTTATGTTCTAATACTGACCCCTGGGAAACACTGCTGTATACTCCCACCATCTGAACCACAAATATTCTTCACTCCTCATTGCTCTCTGTTGCTCATCCAGCGTCACCTCAGAGAGTACTGCCCCTTTAATTCATGGGTTTCATATTGAGTTTATTAAATTTCACTGGCTCACTTTATTTTTGAAAGATCACATATATCACAATAAATGCACTATCCTGATCTCCAGTAATACATCAAAGCAGTTATAAAATACAATTCATTAATTAAGAAACATGGGAATAACGTGGGAAAATGCCAGTAAAGAAGATGATCAGCTATGAACTAGAATGACAGACCAGACTTGAGGGGCTGAATGGCTTACTCCTGATCTTGTGTTCAGGGGAGGTAATGGCATAGGAGTAATGTCATTGGACTAGTCATCCAGAATGATAACAAGTGAACCGATAAACAGCAGAATATGTGAATCAGTATTTTGCATCAGTCATCGTCATGGAGGATACTATCAACATCCCAAAGTGTGGCTCAGTGGTTAGCACTGCTGCCTAATAGTGCCAGGGACCCAAGTTTGATTCCACCCTTGGGCAACTGTCTGTGTGGAGTTTGCACATTCTCTCCATGTCTGCGTGGGTTTCCTCTGGGTGCTGTGTTTTTCTCCCACAGTCCAAAGTTGTGCAGGTGAGGTGGATTGGCCATGCTAAATTGCCCGCAGTGTTCAGTGGTGTGTAGATTAGTCGGGTTATAGGGGGATCGGTTGGTGTGGTCTAGTTGGGTCAAAGGCCTGTTCCCACACTGTAGGGAATCCATGATTCTATGATAAGCAAGGTACTAATGGGAAGATGGATTACGTTACAGTCTCTATCACGAGGGACAAAGTATTTGACAAACCAATGGACCTTAAGGCACACACCTTGCCAGGACCTAGTGGCTTCCATCCAATATTTTTAAAGGAAATGGTTATAGATATAATGGAGGCATTGGTTTAAATATCCCAGAAATGCACTGTGTTCCAGGAGGGATCCAATGGACTGGAAATCCTGTAATGTAATGTCCCTTTTCATGAAAGAGAGAGGCAGAAAGCCAGAAACTATATACCAGTAGCCTGAGACCTGTCCTTGGTAGTCCAGTTAAGGGTCCAATATTAGGGAAGAAATCATCATCATCGGCGATCCCTCACAGTCGAGGATGACCTTCTTCTACTCTCAGTGTGGGACTGTAGATGGCTGTAGACACTAATATAGCTACTGTAGGCTCTGAGAAGGGGTGGTGGGGCATCAATGTGGCAGCATGCTCCTTATGCTGTTTTCACCTGTCTTCCATTTTTCCCCAACAGTGAGTCTAGAAGCACTCGACGCTTTCCCGGATGCTCCTCCTCTATGGGCAGTCTTGGGCCAGTCATTCCCAGATGCCTGTGGGAATGCCAAATTTCACCAGAGAGGCCTTGAAGGTTTCACTGAAGCACTTTCCCTGTCCACATGTGGCTTGCCTGCTGTTTTGAAGCTGGGAGTAGAGCACCTGCTTGGTCACTCAGTTGCTTAAGATTGCCCTGACAGGGCCATGGGATGATGTACCCAGCCCGTTGGAGCCCCTCAAGGGTGGTCAATGCCTTGATGCTGGGGATATTTGCCTGTTTGAGGATGCTAGTGTTGGTGTATTTTTCTCCTCAGAGTATTTACAGGATCTTGCGCAGGTGGAAGAAATAGCAGGAAATTTAGAAACAAGATTTTATGAAAGGCAAATCATGCATGACTAGAACTAGTAGATGTAGTACATTTGGATTTCCAGGTGCTATTCAGTAAAGAGCCCACATCAAAGGTTATTGCACAAGATAGTAACTCACACTACTGAGACTAATGAATCATCATAGATTGAGGATTGATTAACCCAGAGTTGACTTTAGTGTGTCTATGTCAGTTTGGAAAGACACAAATAGTGGAATGCCACAGGAATCAGTCCTAGAGTCTCAATTATTTATTATCTATGTTAATAACTTGGAGGAAAGGACGGAGAGTAATGTATCCAGATTTCCTGATGATACAAAATTAGTTGCAGGGTATGTTATCATGACTACATAAGGAATCTGCAAGGGAACGTAAACAGTTTGTGTGAATGGGCAAATACTTGGCAGGCAGAGTTGAAGTAAATGTGACTTTTTGTAGGAAGAATGTAAAAAAAAGCCTTATTTGAAAGGAGACAAACTCCAAAAACAAGCAACACAGAAGGGATCAGTTTGTTCTTGTGCATCAAATACAAAAGAATGTTAGCATGTAGGTACAGCAAATAATCAAGAAGGCAATGGAATGTTGACCTTTATTGCTAGGGGCTTGGCATTTAAAAATGGGGAAATCTTATTACAACTATGTTGGCGAGGGCAGACTTGGAGTGCTGTATACTCTTTTGGTCCCTGAATTTATGAAAGGACACAATAGCATTACAGTCAGCGATTCACTAAACTGATGAAGGGGCTGACTTACCAAGAATGTTCAACAGGTTAGACCTTTATTCATTAGAGTTTAGGTAAATGCGGGGTGATCTGACTGAAACAAACAAGATTCTGAGGGGGCTTGACAGGGCAGGTGTTGAGAAGCTGTTTCCATTCTTGTGAATTTCAAACTAGGGGACACACCCATGATTTTATCAAATGACAAGGCAAGGGCTCTGTGGTAGAGTGATAGCTTTTTCTACCTTGGGGCCTGCAGGCCACAGTTCAAGTCCCACTTGCTCTGAGGTGTGTAACAGCATACCTGAACAGGTAGTACTGAAGTACCTAGAATGTCAGGGCAATCTTAAGCAGCTGAATGGTCTACAGGTACTTGTTGTTCTTATGTGAGGAAGATGAAAAATGTTTTCATATCTTGTTGCTGTTCCTCTTGTTCTAATAGTCTTAGCATAAAACCATAGAAACATAGGAAATAGGAGTAGGAATAGACCATTCAGCTTTTTGAGACCACGCTACCGCTCATTATCATCATGGCTGATCATCCAATTCAGTGGTCTGTTCCTGCTTTTCCTCCATATCCTTTGATCCCTTTAGTCCCAATCCTCTCTGCATCAATGGTGCTGAGGTGGAGATGGTTCCTGTGAGCGACAATCTGTCCTGGTCTACCCACACCAACGCAATGGTTAAGAAAGCACATCAACACCTCTGCTTCCTCAAGAGGAGAAGGAAATTTGGCATGTCCACAAGGACACTTATCAATTTTTACAGATGTACCACAGAAAGCATCCTATACGAATGCATCACAGCATGATATGGCTGTTCTTCCCAAGATAGCAAGAAACTACGGAGAGTTGTGAACACAGCCCAGTCCATTGTACAAACCAGGCTACCATCCATTGACCGTCTATTCCCACTGCCTCGGGAAAGCAACCAACATAATCAAAGATTTCTCTCACTTTGGTTGTACTCTCTTCCACCCTCTTCCGTCAGGTAAAGGATATAAAAGTTTGAATACACATACAAATAGATTCAAGAGCAGCTTCTTCTCTGCTGTTATAAGACTGTTGAACAGACCTCGCAAATGATCTCTCTCTCTCCGTACCTTCTCAGTGGCTGTAACACTGTGTTCTGCATCTTGTTCTGCACTGAGGCACTTTGTATGGTACGATCTTTCTGTACAGCGCACACAACAACATTTTTCACTGTGTCTTGGTACAAGAGACAACAATAAGTCAACCAATCAATCAATATCCACTCCTTCTTGAAATCATATAATGTTTTAGCCTCGACTGCTTTCTGTGGTAATGAATTCCACAGATTCATCATTCTGTGAATGAAGAAATTTCTCCTCAACTCACTCTTAAATGATTTACCCTATATCACAGCATTAACTAATCAGTCTTCCTATTAGAGTCTAGCAGTAAGGTAAAGCTTATCCAGCCTCGCCTTACTCTCTTGACACTCAGAATAGCTGAACTCACTGTCCCTTGATCATTTTGAATGCTACATGCATCCAAATACAGAGCTTGTAGGTTTATCCTTTTCCTTTCTTAATTTCTAGTCTTATTTGCTGGTGGCTTTTAGATTCTCACTATCTATCCCTTCCTGTTTTGGTCTTTTTTTCACTTCCTATATTAATACCACGCTTCTTTGGTCTTGATACTACACTTTGATTTATGACATCTTGCCCCCACTATTTCATTATTTCACTACAGCTCTGAATTGTTTTCTTATTTAAGTATTGATCCAATTCCCTATTGGAAGTAACTGTAGAAAAGTTTTCACTATCCTTTTCAGCAATGCATGCAAATTATGAAAATTCATTGCATAAAATGAACTTCCTCATCTTCTCTGTGGTTCTTTTGCCAATTATCTTAAAATAATGTTGTTACCACTTGATCTCCTGTGGTGTTGCCACATGAGTAAAATGCTCATTATTTAATAACTGTACTTAAATCTGGCTTTGATATAATGATTAGAATTATCCAGTACCAAAAGCAATCCACTGGATGTGAGAGAAAAAATGAAAACAGCCATTTTAACAGATTTGTAAATGTACAAGTCAGACATGTTTATAATTGTATCCTCATTAATGTACCATAGAATACATGTTACTCATGGAGATATAGACAGTGACAGCTAAACAGACAGCAACAGGGAGGTGATGACCTAATTATGTTGTCACTAGACTATTAGTCCAAAGACTCATACAATTCTCTGGGGATCTGGGTTCAAACCTTGCCTCGGCAGATGGTGAAATTTGATTTAAGGATCTGACAATGATCACAAATCCATTCTGAGGAAGGATCACCGGGCCCAAAACATTAACTCTGATTTTTTTTTCTTCACAGATCCTGCCCGACCTGCTGAGCTTTTCCAGCAAATTCTGTTTTTGTTCCTGATTTACAACATCCACGGTTCTTTTGGTTTTTGCTGGGAAAAGCCCATCAGGTTCACTAATATCCTTCAGGGAAGGAAATCTGTCATATTTACCCAGTCAGACCTACATGTATCTCCAGACCAACAGCAATGTGGTTGACTGTTAACTGCCTGATGGCAATAAATCCTCTGCCAGCGACATCCTCATCCTATGAATGAATTAAGAAAAAAACTGTTTTGTGCAATATTTGTACCTTTGATGCTGAGCAAGCCTCTATGCAGGGAACATTGATTTAATGTTTGGTAAGGTAAAGACAACATAGGCCCACAGGTCCCCTCTCTCTTTAGCAAACTGGCTAGCAGTGGTTTAACTTAAGGATCACCCTGTCTCAGGCAAGGAGAAATCTTGTAAAGGAGAATCCTCATGGTCACACCAGCATATGTGGAAATTGAACCACAGCATTAGCATCATTCTGCATCACAAACCAACTTTCCAGCCAAATGAGCTAACCAACTCCCTACTGTTAGATCGCATTAAAACCAGAAACAACTGATCTGCTGATATTAGCAGTGAAATGCATCAAGAGTTTACTCATTATTTGAGCAAATAGGAATTCCTCTGTCCATTTCATCCTGTGTTTTCATAAAGTCTGAAGCCAAAGGAAAAAGAAAATTCCCTCACAATCCTCACTCCCCCGAATCCCCAATCCATGGTGATGAGACTCAGAGGGGTTGAATCTCTGCCCACTTCCTCATACCCCAAGCCCTGACTGATTTGCTGGTCTCACAGTGATTAATAACGTGCTGAGGGATTCCAGGCAGTGTTTCCGTTACTGCCTGTTTCAGCACCTCAGGCTGCCCAGGTCAGGTACCTGTGATATAATACTGGAAATACATCACATAAACCTACTTTGTTCAAAAAAATGATGTCTCATCTTGCCCAGTGCAACTGATTACTTTGTAATCGATTGCACTGGGCTAAATTTTTTTAATACTTTAAATTCCCTCAACCTTTCCCACTGATATATCAACACCATTGGATTCAAGCAATAGACTGCATTCTTAATGCCCAACTTACAGGAAATTTATCATTGATGCATTCCCTACTGTATCATTACAATACATCTACCCATACTCGCGATGACAAATTGTCTGCCCAATGTCAGTTCAAGCAGGAAATAGGGCAATGGTTTCCCTAATGATTTTTTTGCCTCATTCTTCAGGCTGGAGTTAATTTAAGGAATTAGTTAAACACAGATGAAAATCTTAAGCAAAATAGATGCAACAATGGTGGTGATACAAAATGCAACTAATGACACAAAGTCATGTCACATGAATTCTGTTTGCTTTTTCCTTCGAATAATACTTAGTTTCGGTCAAAGTCAGCATCAGTTCAATGAGGGAAAGTTTGGGATCCATATCTGCTGGGGGTAAAGTCATTAAAGGGTAAAATACAAAGGGTATTTCTCTAGTGGGAGAGTCCTGGACCAGATGACATTATCTCAGAAAAAAGAATTGGATATTTAAGCCAAAGATGAGGAGGAATTTCTTTGCCCAGAGAATTGTGAATCTATGGACTTCTTTACCTCAAAAGGCTGTTGAGGCTGGGTCATAAATATTGCCAAGACTGAGATGGAAAGAATTTTAATCAATAAGGAAATCAAGGATTAATGGGTAAAAACAGGAAAGTGGAGTTGAGGATGATCAGATCAGCTGTGATCTCATTGAGTGGCAGAGAGACTCGATGGGCTGAATAGCCTAATTCTGCTTCTGTGTCTTTCCTAATCTCTGCTTTTACAACAGTTTTTCTTTGTTTGTACACTGCCCACCATGTCCCATTCTGAGTATTGTTATCCAAATAATGCTGCCATTCCTCTTTCTTTGTAAGCTTACATTTCCTCTCTCTGAAGCCCTACCCCTCTCTAGTTGGCTAAAGCTTTCTCTACAACCCTGGTTATTCAATTCACCAGAACACTGGTCCCAGCACAATTTGAGTGAAGTCAGTCATGCTGGAACAGTTCTCTTCTACACCAGTACTGGTGCCAGTGCCCTATGAAATGAAACCCATTCAACAGCACCATTTTTGACCCACACAGTTAACTGAGTTACATTTCATTTTCAATCATTTCACTGTCCATTTGCAATGCATGCTGAGTGAATTGGGGTCGGTTAGCTGGATGGTTGGTTTGTGATGCAGAGTGATGCCAACAGTGTGGGTTCAATTCCTGCACTGGTTCAGGTTTGCATGAAGGTCCTGTCCTCTCAACCTCCCTTTCTTGAGGCATGGTGACTCTTGGGTTAAACTCACCACTAGTTGTCTCTGGCTAATGAGAGAGCAGCCCTACCGTCCTCTGAGACTATGGTGACACTGCCTCAAATTTTGTGTGGAGTGAGCATTCCTAGGGCTCAAACGTTTTTTAAAGGTGATTTGCACCATCCTGTTAATGTTTACAGATCTGACATTGCCATCTCAGTGATCCAAATGTTGGGGTAATGACTTAAAAAGAGGTGAACTCTGGCCAAGAGTGACACATCACTTGTGAAACTTCCAAGAGGTGCTATGAGAGAAAGAGAATATCACTTTATCATATGTCATGTAAAATGATGAGTGTTACTGACTGCAATGAAACATTGAAGAACTGATGAGGATCTTGGATGAGAAGGTGGTCAGAGCACAGCAGGGACTTCCTTTTTGATATAAAGTTGTAGTAATGTAGCACCTTCAGCTTCACAAACATTGACAAGGATGAAGCAGATGATTGTGTTCCTGAAAATATTGTTCCTCTTCTTGTCTTCTTTAGGGAGTTCTTCAGTACAGTCCATAAAGAGTGTGCTATATCATTCTGGCATGTACAATTCCAGCAGGCAATGAGGTGATGTGCCAGATGCTGCAGAACTAGAAGAATAGAAGCAGTCTTCCAAGGAAGGGGTGAGGATATTGGGGAAGAAGAAGCTGTCCTTATGCATGACAGAGTTTAGCTGTGTTGGGCAATAGAAGACAAATTGGGCCCGATTGACACTCGGTCCTAATTAGTGAGAGCTGCTTGCAGCAGACTATCATGGACTGTAAATTAGTTGTTGGTCATGAAGCCAACATTTAGTTTGTATTTTGGGATGAACTTGATTTGGTTTGTTTATATTCACTTTTCCTGGCTGTAAATAAAAAAAAAGAATCATGTTTGGAATTGTTTGACTGCCTGCCTGTGTTTTATATTCCCCTTACTGGACAATGACAAGCTCAGGAACTTTAGTGGTGGATGGAGACAGAGTAACAATGACTTAATCAGGTGGTTAGATAGATTGTGCAGCTTGGTGGTTAAAATGCGACTTGTGTGAGTGAATGGATTTGTACATGCAAGGAAGTGTCAACCATGCCAACAATGTTCTCTAAGCAGCATGACTTTGCAGCTATTTGTGTCAATAGGGTGCTGGTGATGGGCAATACTGGATTGTCAATGCTTGTCTGGATGCACAGCATCCTTTTAAAGGTAACAAGGTGTAGAGCTGGATGAACACAGCAGGTCAAGCAGCATCAGAGGAGCAGGAAAGCTGACGTTTTGTGTCTGGACCCTTCTTCGGAAAATTTGGTGAAAACCAGTAAGAAATCTCACTATATCTTACAGCAAAAAAACTCTCGAAATAACTTGAAGCAACAGACGCACAGCCACAGTGCCAAATGATTCATCCCATTGGATTGAAAAATCTATGGGGCTTGGATGCATGCCAGGATATTCCCCCTGACGTGCAACTAGAACCACCCTTGGGTTCCATCCAGGTATCTGAGACATCAAATAGTTGTGCTCATTGTATGTGACTGAATAGAGTACTGTCCCCCTCCATGACCAATTTTGTTATGGGCATCAACTGAAATAAACAATATTCCTTAATGGGTTTTTTTCATGGATCCAAGCTACCATCCTCCTCTGTTCTGCCAGGGTTTACCTCCCTTTGGAACCAATTGTATTTTAGCATCTTGAGAAAAGTCACAACAAATGATTGTGGTCACACCAAGCAGCTTTGTGTGTAAGAAATTGGGTCACACTTAATTGAGTTTTTTGAAGAGGTGACAAAGAAAGTTGATGAAGACTGAATAGTAGGCATTCTCAATATGGACTTCAACACGGCATTTGACAAGTTTCCACATGGTAAACTAGTTAGCAAGATTAGAATCCCTACAATGTGGAAGCAGCCCATTCAGTCCATTGAGTCCACACTGAGCCTCCAAAGAGCTTTTCATCCAGACCCACACCCCTACACTATCCCTGTAACTCTGTATTCCCATGGTTAATCCACCTAACCTACACATTCCCAGACACAATGGGCAATTTAGCATGGCTAATCCATCTAACCTGCACATCTTTGGGCTGTGGGAGGAAAGCAGACTACCTGGAGGCAACCCATGCAGACACGGGGAGAATGTGCAAACTTCACACAGACAGTCACCTGAGGGCAGAATCAAACCCAGGTGCCTGGTGCTGTGAGGCAGCAGTGTTAACCACTGACCCGCCGTGTGACCCCTAAATCACATGGAATCCAGGAGGAGCTAGCCGATTGGATACAAAATTAGCTTGAAGTTAGGAGAAAGAGGGGAGTGTTAGTTGTTTTTTTGAACAGGAGGCCTGCAACCAGCAGTGTACCGCAAGGATTGGTGCAGGGTCCACTACATTTTGTCATTTGGACGTGAATACGGGAGATATGGTTGGTAAGTTTGCAGATGACACTAAAATTGGTGGTGTAGTAGACAGTAAAGAAGGTTACATCAGAGTGCAACGGGACTTTGATCAGATAGTCCAATGGGCCAAAGAGTGGCATATTGAGTTTAGTTTAGATAAATGTGACATGTTGCATTTTGTTAAGGCAAACCAGGGCAGAACTTACACAGTAAATGTTAGGGTGTAGGGAGTGCTGCGAACAAAGAGACCTATGGGTGCAGGTGCATAGTGCCTTGAGGTCAAGTTGCAGATTGCCAGGATGGTGAACAAGGCATTCAGCATGATTGCCTTCATTGGTCAGTACATTGAATGTAGGAGTTGGGATATCATGTTGTGGCTGCACAAGACATTGGTGGAGTCACTTTTAGAATACCGTGTTCAATTCCAGCTCCCTGTTATAGGAAAGATACTGTTAAACTTGAAAGGGTTTGGAAAAGATTTAAGAGAATGTTACCGAGATTGGAAGGACTTCTTTTTCATGAGGAAGGGTGGTGTGTATATCGAACAAGCTGCCAGAGGAGGTGGTGGAGGCATACAACATTTAAAAAATGGGTACATGAATAGAAAGGGCTGAGGAGGGTATGGGCCAAATGCTGGTAAATGGGGCTAGATTAGTTTAGGATATCCAACTGGCGTGGAGCAAAGGGTTTGTTTCCATGCTGTAGAATTCTATGACTTTATGAATCTATAAGTGACTGTTTCCTCCACAGTTCAGTTTTCTGACATGCTCGACCCACAATTCGGTTCATAAGTTTGCAGAGAAATTCTTGACCGATATTTAGAACTTAGAAACAAGAAGTGGATGGTCACTCTGTTGGGACTGTATTATAGACCCCCAGATAGTCAGCAGGCCAGAGGAGCAGATGTGTAGAGAAATTGTAGATGTAGGAATATTAGAGTAGTATTGGTTGGAGATTTTAATTTCTCCTGTATTGACTGGGCCACCCAGACCGTTAAAGGCCTGGACAGGGTGGACTTTGTCAAATGTGTCCAAGAAAGTTTCCTAAATCAATGTGTAGCAGGCCCTACTCGGGAAGGTACAACACTGGACCTCCTCTTAGGAAATGAGGTTGGGCAAGTGACTGAAGTGTCATTCAGAGAGCACTTTGGGTCCAGTGACCATAATTCTCTTAGTTTTAACATAGTTATGGAGAAAGATAGGACAGGCCCACAGGTTATGGTGCTAAACTGGAGCAGGGCCAATTTTGGGGCATTTAGGCATGATCTAGCAGAGGTCGACTGGGTGAGACTATTGAAAGGAAAACGAATGATTGGCAAATGAAATGCTTTTAGAAGTGTGATATCAAGAGTTCAGGGACAGTATGTCCCTGTTAAGGTGAAGGGAAAAGCTGGAAAGTTTAGGGACGCCTGGCTGTCGAGGGATATTAAGGCTCTAGTCAGGAAAAAGAAGAAGCCATACATTGGATTTAAGCTTTGGGCTCAAGTGAATCCTGAGATGACTAGAAAAAACTGTAGGAGCATACTTAAGAGGGAAATCAGAAAAGCAAAAAGAGGGTATGAAATGGATCTGGCAGGTAAGGTTAAAGGTAATCTCAAGAGGTTTTATAGATATATTAAGAGTAAAAGGGTGGTTAGGAAGACAATATGTCCCCTTAAAAGTCAGCATCGCTGTCTACGTATGGAGCCACTGGAAATGGGGGAAATTTTTAATGAATATTTCTCTTCAGTGTTTACTGAGCAGAGAATCATGGATACAAAGGAAATAAGGGAAACAAATGGGGTTGTTTTGGACCGCATACATTATTAGCGGAGAGGAGGTGTTTGCAGCCTTAAAGTGCAACAAGGTGGATAAATCCTCAGGGCCTGACCAAGTTCATCCTTAGACATTGTGGGAGTCTAGGGAAGAAAATACAGAGGCCCTTGCAGGGAATTTTGCTTCACCTTTAGTCACTGCTGAAGTTCTGGAAGGTGGCTAATGTTGTTCGAGATAACAAGGTGTAGAGCTGGATGAACACAGCAAGCCAAGCAGCATCAGAGGAGCAGGAAAGCTGACGTTTTGGGTCTGGACCCTTCTTCAGAAATGGGGGAGGGGATGGGGATTCTGAAATAAATAGAGAGAGGTGGGGAGGCGGATGGAAGATGGATAAAGGAGCAGATAGGTTGAGAGGAGACGGACAGGTCAAGGAGGTGGGGATGGAGCCAGTAAAGGTGAGTGTAGGTGGGGAGTTAGGATGGGGGTAGGTCAGTCAAGGGAAGACGGACAGGTCAAGGAAGTGGGGATGAGGCTGGTAGGTAGGACGTGGGTGTGGGGGTTGAGGTGGGAGGAGTGGATAGGTGGGAGAAAAGACTGACAGGTCAGGGAGGCGGGGACAAGATGGGCTGGTTTTGGGATGCAGTCGGCGGAGGGGAGATTTTGAAGCTTGTGAAGTCCACATTGATACCATTGGGCTGCAGGGTTCCCAAGCGAAATATGAGGTGCTGTAGCTGCAACCTTCGGGTGGCATCATTGTGGCACTGGAGGAGGCCCAACATGGACATGTCGTCCAAGGAGTGGGAGGGGGAGTTGAAGTGGTTCGCAATTGGGAGGTGCAGTTGATGGTCGCGAACCGAGCGTGGGTGTTCCACAAAGCGGTCTCCAGACCTCCGCTTGATTTCCCCGATTTAGAGGAAGCCACATCGGGAACAGCGAATACAGTATACCACATTAGCAGATGTGCAGGTGAACATTTGTTTATTGTGGAAGGCCTTCTTGGGTACTGGGATGGGGGTGAGGGGGGAGGTGTAGGGGCAGGTGTAGCACTTCCTGCAGTTGCAGGGAAAAGTGCCGGGTGTGGTGGAGCTGGTGGGGAGTGTGGAGCGGATAAGGGAGTCACAAAGAGAGCAGTCCCTCCAGAAGGCAGATAAGGGTGGGGAGGGAAAAATGTCCTTGGTAGTGGGGCCAGATTGCAGATGGTGGAATTGGTGGAGGATGATGCGTTGGATCCGGAGGTTGGTTGGGTGGTACGTGAGCACGAGGGGTATTCTGTTTTTGTTGTTAATGCGGGGAGAGGGTATGAGGGATGAGTTGCGGGAAACGCAAGAGATGCAGTTGAGGGCATTTTCGACCACTGCGGAGGGGGAGTTGCAGTCCTTGAAAAACGAGGACATCTCGGATGTCCGGGAGTGGAATGCCTCATCTTGGGAGCAGATGCGGCAGAGGCGAAAGAATTGGAAATAGGGGATGGCATTTTTGCAGGAAGGTGGATGAGAGGAGGTGTATTCTGGATAGCTGTGGGAGTCGGTAGGCTTGAAATGGATATTGGTTTCCATGTGGTTGCCAGAGATAGAAACAGAGAGGTCCTGGAAAGAGCTGTATTTGTCGTGAACCGAGCGTAGCTGTTCCACAAAGTGGTATCCACGCCTCCGCTTGGTTTCCCTGATGTAGAGGAAGCCACATTGGGAACAGTGATGTTCCATTTTTTGCCACAGCAGCAGCAGCAGTGGGAGCAGTGAGAGCGAGGACCAAGGGCCTGCCGGGAGGTAAATTCTTCATTTCGGCAGCAGAGTTGAGTGGGAGCGGTTGAATTGCGCTCTTGGAAGGTGAGTGAACTGATATATTTGGGCAATGGGGCTAAACCTGAAAAGTCTCCCACCCACTTTCCTCCTCTGACCAAATAAAAAGACTCTGGTGTGTTGATAAGTTAAATGTTTTTCCTTTTTTTTACCATGTGCTGTTAAGTAGAGTGATTTGGTACAAAGTTTTTTCATTTCATTTATCTACTATTTGATATTATAGTAGGACAAAGTTAAGCTTGAGTAAAAATGGCAGGAGATCCCAGACCTGTGTTATGCTCCTCTTGCTCAATGTGGGAGCTCAGGGACACGGCTAAAGTCCCTGACTCCTACACGTGCAAGAAAGTGTGTCCAGCTGCAGCTCCTGTTAGACTACATGAAGGCTCTGGAGCTGCAGATGGAATCACTTTGGAGCATCCGCGATGCTGACAAAGTCGTGGATAGCACGTTCAGCAAATTGGTCACACCACAGAATAGGATTGCTGAGGGAGAAAGGGAATGGGTGAGCAAAAGGCAGAAAAAATGCAGGAAGGCAGTGCAGGTGCCCCCTGCAGTCATCTCCCTCCAAAACAGGTATACGGTTTTGGATACTGCTGGGGGAGATGGCTCTCACCAGGGGAAGGCAGCTATAGCCAGGTTCATGGCACCGTGGCTGGCTCTGCTGTACAGAAGGGCAGGAAGAAGAGTAGAAGGTCGATAGTCATAGGTGATTCAATTGTAAGAGGAGTAGATAGGTCCTTCTGTGGTCGAAAACGAGACTCCCGAATGGTATGTTGCCTCCCAGGTGCACGGCTCAGGGATGTCTCAGATTGACTACAGGGCATTCTGAAAGGGGAGGGTGAACAGCCAGCTGTCATATAGGCAGTGGTGCATATAGGCACCAATGCTGTAGGTAATAAATGAGATGAGGTCCTACAAGCAGAATTTAGGGAGTTAGGAGTCAAGTTAAAAAGTAGGACCTCAGAGGTAGTAATCTCAGGATTACTGCCTGAGCCATGTGCTAGTCAGAGTAGAAATGAAAGAATAGGCACGATAAATGAGTGGCTTGAGAGATGGGGCAGGAGGGAGGGATTCAGATTTTTGGGACATTGGGACCGGTTCTGGGAGAGGTGGGACTACTACAAATCGGACGGTCTACACCCGGGCAGGACTGGAACCAATGTCCTGGGGGCTGCTTTTGCTAATGTTGTCGGCGAGGGTTTAAACTAATGTGACAGGGGTTGGGAACCAAATGAGGAGGTTAGTGGACAGTAAGGAGGTAGTAACTAAAGCTTGTAAGGAACTAGATAATGAAGTCAGTGTGACTAAGGGGAAGAGGAGGCAGAGAGCAGATGATGAATGCAAAGAGGCAGGTGGTCTGAGGTGCATTTGTTTTAATGCAAGAAGTGTAGTAGGTAAGGCAGGTGAACTTAGGGCTTGGTTTGGTACCTGGGAGTATGATGTTATTGCTATTACTGAGACTTGGTTGAGGGAAGGGCAAGATTGGCAACTAAATATCCCAGGATATAGATGCTTCCGGCAGGATAGAGAGGGAGGTAATAGGGGTGGAGGAGTTGCATTACTGGTCAAAGAGGACATCACAGCTGTGCCGAAGCAGGGCATTGTGGAGGACTCAAACAGAGAGGCAACATGGGCAGAGTTCAGAAATAGGAAGGGTGGTACCAATGTTGGGGTTGTACTACAGGCCTCCCAACAGCGAGCGTGAGATAGAGGTACAAATATGTAGACAGATTATGGAAAGATGTCGGAGCAACAGGGTGGTGGTGATGGGAGATTTTAATTTTCCCAACATTGACTGCGATTCACTCAGTGTTAGGGGTTTAGATGGAGCGGAATTTGAAAGGAGCATCCAGGAGGGTTTTACAGAGCAGTATGTAAATAGTCTAACTCAGGAAGGGGCCATACTGTACCTGCTGTTGGGGAATGAGCCCGACCAGGTGGTTGAAGTTTCAGTAGGGGATTACTTTGGGAATAGTGATCACAATTCTGTAAGTTTTAGGACGATGATGGACAAAGACGAGAGTGGTCCTAAAGGAAGAGTGCTGAATTGGGGGAAGGCCATCTATAGCAAAATTTGGCAGGAGCTGGGGAATGTGGATTGGGAGCAGCTGTTTGAGGGTAAATCCACATTTGATATGTGGAAGGTTTTTAAAGAGAGGTTGATTAGAGTGCAGGACAGACATGTCCCTGTGAAAATGAGGTATCAAAGGGCAAGATTAGGGAACCATGGATGACTGGTGAAATTGTGAGACTAGCAAAGAGGAAAAAGGAAGCATACATAAGGTCTAGGTGACTGAAAACAGATGAAGCTTTGGAAGACTATCGGGAAAGTAGGACCAATCTGAAATGAGGAATTAAGAGGGCTAAGAGGGGTCATGAAATATCTTTAGCAAACAGGGTTAAGGAAAATCCCAAAGCCTTTTATTCATACATAAGGAGGAAGAGGATAACTAGAGAAAAGGTTGGCCCACTCAAGGTCGAAGGAGGGAAGTTATGCGAGGAGTCAGAGAAAATGAGTGAGATTCTTAATGAGTACTTTGCGTCGGTATTCACCGAGGAGAGGGACATGACGGATATTGAGGTTAAGAATAGATTTTTTATTACGCTAGGTCAGGTCGGCACAAGGAGTGGGGAAGTGTTAGGTATTCTAAAAGGCATTAGAATGGACAAGTCCACATGTCTGGATGGGATCTATCCCAGGTTACTGAGGGAAGCGAGAGAGGAAATAGCTGGGGCCTTAACAGATATCTTTGCAGCATCCTTGAGCACAGGTGAGGTCCCGGAGGACTGGAGAATTGTTAATGTTGTCCCCTTGTTTAAGAAGAGTAGCAAGGATAATCTAGGTAATTATCGACTGGTGGGCCTGACGTCAGTGGTAGGGAAGCTGCTGGAGAGGATACTGAGGGATAGGATCTATTTACATTTGGAAGAAAATGGGTTTATTAGTGACAGGCAGCATAGTTTTGTGCAGGGAAGGTCATGTCTTACCAACTTGATAGAATTCTTTGAAAATTGATGCACAGAGAGATCTGGGTGTTCGGGTCCATTGTATCCCGAAGGTGGCAACGCAGGTCGATAGAGTGGTCAAGAAGGCATACAGCATGCTTTCATTCATCGGACAGGGTATTGAGTACAAGAATTGGCAGGTCATGTTACAGTTGTATAGGACTTTGGTTCGACCACATTTGGAATACTGCGTACAGTTCTGGTTGCCACTTTACCAAAAGGATGTGGATGCTTTGGAGAGGGTGCAGAGGAGGTTCACCAGGATGTTGCCTGGTATGGAGGGCGCTAGCTATGAAGAGAGGTTGAGTAGATTAGGATTATTTACATTAGAAAGACGGATGTTGAGGAGGGACCTGATTGAGATCTACAAAATCATGAGATGCGTGGATAGCAAGAAGCTTTTTCCCAGAGTGGGGTCTCAATTACTAGGGGTCACGATTTCAAGGTGAGAGGGGAAAAGTTTAAGGGAGATATGCGTGGAACGTTCTTTACGCAGAAGGTGGTGGTTGCCTGGAACGCGTTGCCAGCAGAGGTGGTAGAGGCGAGCACGATAGCGTCATTTAAGATGTATGTAGACACATACATGAATGGGCAGGGAGCAGAGGGATACAGGTCCTTGGAAACTAGGCGACAGGTTTAGATAGAGTATCTGGATTGGCGCAGGCTTGGAGGGCCAAAGGGCCTGTTCCTGTGTTGCAATTTTCTTTTTCCCTCGTTCTTTGAGAGAGAGGTATCGGAGATGGTCCAGGTGAACTTAAGGTTTGGGTGGAAGGTGTTAGTAAAGTGGATGAACTGTTAGAGCTCCTCATGGGAGCACGAGGTGGCACCGATACAGTCATCGATATAACGGAGGAAGATGTGGGGGATAGGGCCAGTGTAGCTTCGGGAGATGGTTCGTTCCACATATCCTACAAAGAGGCAGGCATTGCTTGGGCTCATGTGGGTACCCATGGCCACCCCCTTTGTCTGTCGTAAGTTCCATTGTTTAAGAAAAGTAGCAAAGATAAGCTAGAGAACTACAGGCCCGTGAGTCTGAAATCATAGGTAGGCAAATTATTGGACTGGATACTGAGGGATAGGGTCAACCAACATTTGAATAGTTAAGATCTGATTAGGGATAGTCTGCATGCATTTGTGAGCGGAATGTCATGTCTGACAAATCTTTTAGAGTTTTTCGAAGAGGTAACCAAGAGGATAGAGGAAAAGTGAACGTTGTCTACATGGACTTTAATAAGCCCTTTGACCAAGTCCCGCACGGCAGGCTTGTCATGAAGGTTAGATCACATGGGATCCGGGGAGAGCTAGCAAATTGGATTCAAAATTGTTTCAATGGTAGGAAGCAGAGGCTGATGGCTGAAGTTTGTTTCTCGGACTGGAGGCCTGTGACTAAGTGGTGTGTCACAGGTGTCGGTGCTGGCACCTTTGTTATTTGTTATTGACATAAATATTCTGGATATGAATGTACAAGGCATGATTAGTAAGTTTGCGTATGATTAAAAATTAGGAGGTATTGTTGATAGCGAGGAAGGTTATCAAAAATTACAGAGGGATCTTGATCAGAGTGGGGAGTGGGCTGAGGATTAGGCAATGTAATTCAATACAGATAAGTGTGACGTGTTGCACTTTGGAAAGTTAAACCAAGGTAGGGCTTATACAGTGAGTGTTAGCGTCCTGAGGAGTGTTGTGGAACAGAGGGACCCAGGAGTACAAATACACATTTCATTGAAAGTGGCACCACGGGTAGACAGAGTGATGAAGAAGGCATTTAGCATGCTGACCTTCATTGGCCAAAGCATTGGGCATAGGATTTGGGACGTTATGTTACAGTTGTAGAACTTGTTGGTGAGGCCGCACTTGGGGTATTGTGTACAGTTTTGGTCACCCTGTTATAGGAAAGACATAGTCAAACTGAAAAGTGTGCAAAGAAGATTTATGAGGGTGTTGCCAGGAAATGTAGGCCTGAGTTATAGGGAGAGTTTCGCCAGAACATAGAACATAAACAGAACATAGTACAGTACAGCACAGTACAGGCCCTTCGGCCCACAATGTTGTGCCGAGCTATTATCCTACTAAGATCAATCTACCCTGCATACCCTGCATATTACTATTCTCCATGTGCCTATCCAAGAGTTGCTTAAATGTCTCTAAAGCATCTGACAAGGTAGGACTTTATTCCTTGGAACGTAGGAGAATGAGGGGTGACCTTATTAAGGTATATAAAATCATGAGGGGCGTAGTTGGGATGAATGCATATAGTCTTTTTCCAGGGATGGGGAATTGAAAACTAGAGGGCATTGGTTTAAGGTGAGAGGGGAAAGATTTAAGAAGGCCTTGAGGGGCAACTTCTTCACACAGATCGTGGTGTGTATGCAGAATGGGCTGCCAGAGAAAGTGGTTGAGGCAGATACAATAACAGTATTTAAAAAATGTTTGGATATACATGGATCGGAAGGGCTTAGAGGGATATGGACCAAATGTAGGCAAATGGAACCAGTTGAGTGGGCACCATGGTCAGCATGGACCAGTTTGGGCTGAAGGGCTTGTTCCATGCTGCGTTACTCTCTGATTCTATGTGTAGGATTCTCAGAGTTCCAATCGAATTCCAGCTAGAAGGGTTTGGAAAATTAAGGAAATTTTCCTCTTGGCTTCTTTTGAAATGGGTATCAAGTATTAATGTATGAAGTGGAGTGAGATATGGGAGTTTCCGGTACCTTTCCTACCCCCTGTGTTTACAATGAGTGTTCAGATGAGGCATGCACTGTTGTTTTGAGTTTCAAACAGGTCCAAATTGAAGTGCAAGTGGAAATTATCTTGGATGGATCAAGGGCCCAATGTTATGCAATTGCAGCGAGTAGAAATGTTGCAAGTTTACAGTCTTCAGCTTATTGGTCTTAGATTCCACATCTTGGAGCTGGCAAGTTGGTATGCTCAATGATGTCAATAATCCAGGCCTGCCTCAACTGATTAAAATGATCCTATTCCAGCGATTTGGAATTATGGCCCAGCAGGTTGATAGGCACAAGTAACTATTCCAACCTATTATAAGTTCATGAGTTCAAAATATAGAAAACATGTTGTGAGCTTTGTCAGCATCCTTTGGTGCAACAGGACTAATATATGATTATAATTTACAAAGACAAGTACTGTTTTGATATTTTACCAGCTCTTACATTGAAATGCATTTGCCATTGAAAATGCAGCACTCTGTTAGATCTTTGCCACATTAACTTTGAAGCAACCTAATTTTATCCTGCCAAAAGCTGACATGAGACATCCAGTTAAAGGAAGTTGCCTGAGCCTTTTCTGCATGAAATTCCAACTGGATCTCTGCACATAATCTGTGAAGCTATTTTGACTTTCTTATTCTGAAGATGAGATAGGAGCTGAATTGTTTCAACAAGAGGAAAGTAACTCGATAAATTTTTCTTTTAATTTAAAATATAATACTCTTATTAAATACTTTGGTCCTAGCCGTCTTGAGGTCATCATGTCCTTCAAGTTATACCATGACTTCTATCCGGAGAGAGCAGATTGACATAGAATTGCACATAAGGTCACTTACTCATTTGTAGTGCGTGGATAAGAACACAATAAGTAACAAGGACTACCATGTTTACCCACTAGTTTAACATTTCAGAACATGTATCATTGGCCTTAGTACATTTGAATGGAAACTCTTTGTATATTCAATATTTTTGATTTCATAATGGATACCAAAGTTTTTCATATTAATTATAAAATTAACATTAATTTAAATGTTTAAACAATAGTGTCTCATTTCAGTTTTTAAAGCCAAACTAAGGTTGAATATGCGTCACATATTTTGTAATAATTCCATTACGAGATAACAGATCTTAAGGAGCAATTCAACCTCAGTCAGAGAAAATAGATTCAGATTTAAAAATAGGCTTGGCAACGTACTCAGCAAAATTCAAAACACGTGTGAATATGCTTATTTTTTAATTAAACCAAAGAACCGCACAGTGAAATTATTAATTAAAAGTATTAGCTCATATAAGAAGAAATATTGGTAGGAAATTAATTTTTCACATGAATATAAAATTATAATATATTACATGATTGTAAAATATGGCCGAATTTAAGCGTCCCACAATCGATTTTCTTTTTCATGACAAGATTATGCCAGGTGAGAAATAAAAGAAGCCAGTGGTTGATCATATTTTACCCAGTGATAGAAGTTAGAATTTGTCCAGTGGACATTTTAAAAACTTCAGAGTGGAAAGGTAACAGATGAGGATGGAAAGGAAAGTGCCTCTGGGGTTTTCACCTTCCCAACATCAAACAGACGCTCAAGTCCTCAAGGGCATGCAAAGTGACCATGAACAGTCAACATCACCAAGATGAGTGGGTGAGAAAAGGACCTTTTGGGAATTAGTTCAGAGATAGAGCTAGGTTCATTGGTGTTTATTTGGCAGGAGTGGAGCAGGGCTAATCTCGGGTGAATGGTGACAGCAAAGCTTCTCAGTAAAAATCTGAGGGTTGAGGTGCAGATCGAGTTCAGTCAAAGCAGCATTTAAACCCCAAAAGGAATTCTGCCAGAATTCAAAAAGGCAGATGAAAGTGACGTCAATGCAAAGCAGAGAGCTGATTAGTAGGACGTGGGTAATTGTTTGTCTCCACTTTAAATCTATATTAAGGAAAGGAAATACTTTTGCTTCTATTTTAAATAAAAAAATAAGCAATTTCATTAATTTTCTACTTGGCTTAAATTTAAGGTATGAGTACTATGGAGGGAGAGCTCAGTCCTGTGTCTTGCACGACCTGCAGTAGGTGAGATGTTATGGACATTCCTGGCAATTCAGGTGATCATGTCTGCAGGAAGTGCCACTGGTTTGATCAGCTTGTGGACTGACATTTGGAGCTCGACTGTGGACTGGAGGCACAGCGGGAATCTGCATTTCTCGTTGTTAAAAGTGGTAAACCTGCAGCTTAAACAAGTGCAGTCAGATAAGGAATATGTGAGCATCAGTCAGAAGAAGGGAGGCAGTCAGGTAATGAGAAAAGCCCCAGAGTGCATCTCATTCAACGACAGATTTTCTGAGTTGGAAAATGGTGAGAGTGATAGTTTCTCGGAGGAGTACAGGCAGAGCGGAGCTGCACAAGAGAGGAGGAGAGAGAGAGCGCGAGAGAGAGACTGTGAGAGAGAGAGAGAGACAGGACAATTGTGGTAGTATATTCAACAGTAAGGAGTATAGTCAGCCGGAACATAAGAACATAAGAACTAGGAGCAGGAGTAGGCCAAGATAACACGGTGTGGAGCTGGATGAACACAGTAGGCCAAGCAGCATCATAGGAGCAGGAAAGCTTGACGTTTCTGGCCTAGACCCGGCCCTTCGAGCCTGCTCCGCCATTCAATAAGATCATGGCTGATCTTTTTGTGGACTTAGATCCACTTACCCACGCTCTCACCGTATCCCTTAATTCCTTTATTGTTCAAAAAAAAATCTACCATAGCTTTAAAAATGTTTACTGAAGTAGCGTCAACTACTTCACTGGGCAAGGAATTCCATAGATTAACAACCCTCTGGGTGAAGAAGTTCCTTCTCAATTCAGTCCTAAATCTGCTCCCTCTAATCTTGAGGTTATGCCCTCTTGTCCTAGCTTCACCTGCCAGTGGAAACATCCTCTCTACTTCTATCTTATCTATTCCCTTCATATTTTTATATGTTTCTAAAAGATACCCACTCAATCTTCTGAATTCGAATGAATATAATCCCAATCTACTCAGTCTCTCCTCATAAGCCAACCCCCTCAACTCTGGAATCAACCTAGTGAACCTCCTCTGCACCCCCTCTAGTGCCAGTATATCCTTTTTCAAGTAAGGAGACCAAAACTGCACACTGTACTCCAGGTGTGGCCTCACCAGCACCTTGTACAGCTGCAACATAACCTTTCTGCTTTTAAACGCAATCCCTTTAGCAATGAAGGACAAAATTCCATTTGCCTTCCTAATTACTTGTTGTACCTGCAGACCAACCTTCTGTGATTCATGCACAAGGACACCCAGGTCCCTCTGCATTGCAGCATGCTGCAACTTTTTACCATTCAAGTAATAATCCTTTTTACTATTACTTCCACCAAAATGTATGACTTCATTTTATTTACATTGTATTCCATCTTCCAGACCTTTGCCCACTCACTCAATGTATCTATGTTCCTCTGTAAGGTTTCACAGTCCTCTGCACACTTTGCTCTGCCACTCATCTTAGTGTCATCTGCAAACTTTGACACCCTTCACATGGTGCCCAACTCCAAATCATCTATATAAATTGCAAATAATTGTGGTCCCAACACTGATCCCTGAGGCACACCACTAGTCACTGATTGCCAGCCAGAATAGCACTCATTTATCCCCACTCTTTGCTTCCTGTTAGTCAACCAATCCTCTATCCATGTTAATATTTTACCCCTAACACCATGCATCCTTATTTTATGCAGCAGCCTCTTGTGCGGCACCTTGTTGAAGGCCTTTTGGAAATCCAGGTACACCACATCCACTGGGTCCCCATTGTCCACCTTGCTCATAATGTCTTCATAGAATTCCAAAAGATTTGTCAAGAATGACCTGCCCTTCATGAACCCATGCTGCTTCTGCCCAATGGGACAATTTCTATCAAGATGCCTTGCTATTTCTTCCTTGATAACAGACTCAAGCATCTTCCCCACTACAGAGGTTAAGCTAACCGGTCTTTAATTCCCCATCTTTTGTCTACCTCCTTTTTTAAACAGTGGCATCACATTTGCTGTTTTCCAATGTGCTGGGACTGCCCCAGAGTCCAGCGAATTTTGGAAAATTACCGCCAGTGCACCTGCTATTTCTCCCACCATCTCTTTTAGTACCCTGGGATGCATTCCATCAGGGCCAGGAGACTTATCAAACCTTAGTTCAATTAGCTTGCCCAACACTACCTCTTCCGTAATAATGATTGTTTCCAGGTCCTCACCTACCTTCGTCTCTTTGTCAATTACTGGCGTGTTGTTAGTGTCTTCCACTGTGAATTCCGATATAAAATACCTGTTTAATGCCTTGGCCATTTCATCATAGCCCATAACTAAATTCCCCTTCTCATCCTTTAAAGGGCCAACATTTACTTGAGCCACTCTTTTTCGTTTTATATATTGAAAGAAACTTTTGCTATCTGTCTTTATATTCTGCGCTAGCTTTTTCTCATGCTCTATCTTACTTTTCTTTATAAGGGTTTTTGTGGCTTTCTGTTGACCTTTAACGTTTTCCCAATCTTCTCGTTTCATGCTGTTTTTGGCCACTTTGTATGCCTTTTCTTTCAATTTGATAGCCTCCCTTATTTCCTTAGACACCATTGGCAGATGACCCTTTTTCTTACAGTCCTTCCTTTTCACTGGAATATACTTTTGCTGAGCACTTTGAAAAATTGCTTTGAAAGTCCTCCACTGCTCGTCAACTGTCCCACCATAAAATCTTTGTTTCCAGTCTACTTCAGCCAAGTCCTCCCTCATTCTATTGTAGTCCCCCTTGTTCAAGCACAGGACCCTGGTACTGGATTTTATCTTCACACTCTCCATCTGTATTCTAACTTGAACCATCCTGTGATTACTCCTTCCAAGAGGATCCCTAACTATGAGGTCATTAATTATTCCTGTCTCATTACACAGGACCAGATCTAGGATAGCTTGCTCCCTCGTCGGTTCCATTACATACTGTTCAAGAAAAGTATCACGTATACACTCAACGAACTCCTCCTCAAGGCTACCCTGACCGAGCTGGTTCGACAAATCTACCTGTAGATTAAAATCCCCCATGATAATTGCCATACAGGCATTAGTTATGTCTTTGTTTATTGCCCGCCCCAATGTGATGTTATTATTTGGTGGCCTATAGACTACACCTATCAGTGACTTTCTCCTCTTAGAATTTCTAATTTCCACCCTAATCAATTCAACCTCATTCTCCATAGAACCTATATCATCTCTCAGCACCGCCCTGATGTCGTCCTTGAATATCAGAGCTACACCACCTCCCTTACCTTCCTGTCTGTCCTTCCGAATAATCTGGTACCCCTGGATATTTAACTCCCAGTCGTGACCATCCTGTAACCATGTCTCTGTAATGGCTACTAAATCATATTCATTCACGATGATTTGTGCTGTTAACTCATCAACCTTGTTACGACTGCTGCGAGCATTCAGATAAAGTGCCTTTATAAAGTTCCTTTATGTTAGCTTTCTTACCCTCATGATTTCCAACATCTCTAATAATATTTCCTGAGTTATCCTTCCTTTTTGCTTCTTTCATAGTCTGCCTTGAACTTAAACCCTCCTGCACACATGCTAACCTGCTGCTTACCTTTTTATTTACCATCATACTCCCTGTCGTTTTCCCTTTCCCTTCCCTCCGGCCCACTAGTTTAAAGTCCTAGTGACCACCCTATTTATCCTTTTCGCCAGAACACTGGTTCCAGATCGGTTCAGGTGGAGACCGTCCCATCGGTACAGATCCCCCCGGTTCCAAAACTGATGCCAATGCCCCATGAAATGGAACCCCTCTTTCCTACACTACTCCCTTAGCCATGTGTTTACTTCCCTAATTTTTTTATCCCTAAGCCAATTTGCACGTGGCTCAGGCAGTAATCCGGAGATTATGACCCTCGAGGACCTGGTCCTTAATTTCGTTCCTAGTGCTTGATAACCCCCAAACAGGTCCACCATCCTAGTCTTGCCTTTGTTGTTAGTCCCAACGTGGACCACAACAACTGGATCCTCCCCCTCCTGCTCCAATATCCTTTCAAGCAGGTCAGAGATGTCCTGCACCCTGGCACCGGGCAGGCAACACACCATGTGGGACACCATGGGGGATATCTATCCCCCTAACTATAGAATCCTCTATAACTACCACTTGTCTTTTTGCTCCCCCCTCTTGAATGGCCTTCTGCACCACGGTGCCGTGGTGAGCTGGCTCATCCTCCCCACAGCCATTTTCCTCATCCACACAGGGAGCAAGTATCTCGTACCGTTGGATAAGGTCAAAAGCTGAGGGTCCTCCACTCCTGAACTCAGGATCCCCCTACCTGCCTCACTTGCAGTCACACCCTGTTGTCCCTGATCACTAACTGAATGTGAATTACCTAGTCTACCAGGTGTGACTGCCTCCTGAATCAAAGTGTCCAGGTAACTCTCCCCCTCCTGGATGTGCAGCAGTGTTTGAAGCTCAGATTCCAGATCTTCAACTCTGAGCCAGAGTTCTTCCAGCAACCAACACTTGCTGGAGATGTGGTCACTGCCGTTCACAATGGGATCAGCCAGCTCCCACATCATACAGCTACAACACATCACCTGCCCAGCCACCTCTAGTTAGTTAATTACTTTATTATTTTATATAAATTTATGAGTTAAATATTTTCTAATACTTCTCTGCTATGGTCTTTTTCAAATAACCAATTAACAGATAAATGAAAAAAAGCTAAATTAAAAAATCCTTACCTTACCATCTCACCACAGAGTCCCTTTTTTTTGCTTAGAAGAGGAGGGTGCGTGGGAGACACTACATGTGTAGTGTCTCAGGTTCAGCCCAAATATCTTCCCGACAGCCCCCTAGTCCTTGCTGTCGCCTCTCCCTGTGCTGCTGCAAATGAAGGCCGCTGACGCTTGAGACAAGCCCTTTAAGAGGGAAACTTACCTCCCAACAGCCCCCTGGCAACAGGAGTCCAAGCTGGTATGTTGCCTCCGTGGGGTCAAGGATGTCAAAGAATGGCTACAGGGGATTCTGAAGGAGAAGGATGAACAGCCAAAGATTGTAGGTCACTTTGAGACCAACAATAATGGTCGAAAGTGATAATGATAATGATGAAATACTGCAACAGGAATTCATGGAATTCAGGAGTAGATTAAAAAATTGAGACCTCAAAGGTAGTAACCCCTGGATTACTCCTAATATCACGTTCTAGTGAGTGTAGGAATAGTGAGTGTAGGGAGAGAAGGTGAATGAATAAATGTATGATTGAAGAATTGGTGCAGAAGGGAGGGGTTTTAGCTTTTTGGATCTCTGAGTCCATTTCTGAGGAATTTGGGACCTTTACAAGTTTAGGCTGCATCTGAACTTGTACAGGATCAATTTCCTGGCTGGGAGGTTGGTGAGGGGTTGTTAGTGCTGCTGGTAGGGGTTTAAGTTCATTTGGAAGAGGATTGGGATATGGAGTGGAGGTTCAATAGTGGCCATACACAGGCCCAATACTCTATGTAGAAGAAAGGCTAAATAAGCAAGAAAGTTGAAATAACTTCAGAAAAGCCGGTATGCTGACACCAAGTCACCTTTTATTTACATGTGGAGAGTCCTTTCCACTGATCCAGAGCCAGCTCTCAGAGTGAACAAGATGTCTCCATCAGCCCGGGCTCCCTAATTAGACCATATTCCATGACGTCCACCTGGCTGACCTTATTATAATCACTACAACCCTCACCCCACAGCAACCCCCCCACCTCACCCTCACCCAAGTCTGAGTACGTAGGCTGGTTTTGTTTCTAGTAGCTCCTCCTGGGGATTTTTAGGGCTTTGGCAGGTTCCTCCAACTCTGCATCAGATACGGACGTTGTGAAACACAGTAGCTCACCCTTATGTCTGGAGCGTCCCAGAAAAAGTTAATTTTTCTCTTCAGGCAGCAAAGGTGTTGAGGCAGTGACATTCGTTGTGTCCATCTCTGATTCTGAGGTATCTTCAATGCTTAATGGACGGTCAGAGCTCACAGGTTCCACCAACCTTCCTTACTGTTCTGAGGAGCTGGGCATGTTTTGTTCCTATCCCATTTGTGAGTTTGTAGCTTTCACATGCTTGTTCAGGGCTGTCGCTCCTACCTGAACTTTATACGTCACTGGACCTGGTCTCGTGTCAATTATGCCTCTTACTCAATGCAGGGCCATTCCCGTGGTTCCTAGAACAAGCTTTGTCCGCTAATGTAAACTGTCTGTCTTGCTTACCAGAGTCTTGTGTCTGACACTGGTGTTCCTGATGCCATTTTATCCTCCCACTTAGGTCTGGGAAGATCAGATTTAACCTGGTGTGATGTCTTCTCCCCATTAGCAACTTTGCTGGAGCTATCCCTGAAGTTGAGTGAGAGGTGGTTCTATAATCGAATAGGAACTGAGAAAGTTTGATATCTGGTGAAGATGTAAGCTTTTCCTTTAAGCCTGCCTTAAAAGTTTGGACTGCTTTTTCTGATAGACCATTGGATACTGAATGGTATGGAACTGTCCTTGTACGTCAAATGCCATTCGACTTTAGGAAATACTCAAATTCCCTGCTTGTAAATGTTGGCCCATTATCTGTGACCAGCACATCCATGAGTCAATGTATTGCAAAAGATGCACGCAGCTTTTGTATCATTGTCTCTGTGTTTGATTAATGAACTGTATGTACAACCAACAAGTTTGAGTGGGTGTCCACAATGACTAAGAAAGGATTCCCATGCACATGAAAGAATCTGCATAGTCGACGTGTAACCCCAAAACCAGGGTCTACCTGGCCATTCCCATGAATGTGGAGGGGCTGCTGGCTATAATTTTTGTCCTTGTTGGCACTCTGGGCACTGCCCTACCAATGTGGCTATGTCTGCATCCAATCTTAGCCACCAGATATAATTTTTTCCCAACATCTTCATTTTGGAAACCCCTGAATAACCCTGCTGGATTTCAGCCTTTGTCTGGTGATGACATTTGCTCAGGACAATCACTCTTGCTCTCCATCATAATGTGCCATCCTCTACTGTGATCTGGTCTCTGCAGGTCCAAAAAAACTTTCAGATCTTTCTGTGTCCACATTCTGATTTTGTCAGCTGTGACTAGAAGTGTGACCAGAAAATTGTAAAACCATTATGGACTCTTCCAGTGGTAATCTGATGATTTTGGTAATTCTGGCGAAGGGTCTAAGCGCGAAACGTCAAGCTTTCCTGCTCCTATGATGCTGCTTGGCCTGCTGTGTTCATCCAGCTCCACACTTTGTTATCTTGGACTCTTCCAGTGGTGGTACTTGGCCTCCTGGATGGCGTTCCAACTTGTAATTAAATGCACTTCGAGCCCACTGCTGAATTCGGCCTGCAGCTATGGGCAACCCTGCCTATTCCTCTTTAAGTAGACCTAGTAGGGGTTTGTGGTCCGTTATTATTACAAATTTACATCTGTAAAGGTATTGGTGGAATTTCCTTACTCCAACTATTTATATGACTGCCAAACCTTCCCTCTTTATCTGGGCATACTTACGTTCTGCATTAGTGAAAGTCCTGGATGCATACATTATTGGACGTTGCCCTCCATTGGGCCATCTATGAGCTAATACAACCCCGATGCTGAACAGGGATGCTTTGCATGTCAATACAAGGTCTCGCTTGGGATGTCAGTGTGCCAACAGCTGAGAGGATAATAGAGATAACAAGGTGTAGAGCTGGATGAACCGAGCAGGCCAAGCAGCATCAGAGGAGCAGGAAGGCTGATGTTTCGGGCCGAGACCCTTCTTCAGAAAGGAGGATAATAGTTGTTTTTTTCCTCCCTTCCCTGAAAGTTAATGGCTTGGCTCCACGACCATTTCCAAGGCTGACGCATTTTTAAGCTTTGATGCAAAGGCGCCGGGATTGAGGCCAGGTTATGTATGAACTTTCCATAATAATTCACCAGCTCAAGGAAACACCGAAGCTCGGTGGGAGACAGGGTACCTTTGATCGCCCCCACTTTATCTTCCAACAAGTGTAGCTCAATCTTGTCGACTCTCTAACACAAGTAGGTCACCTTGGGGTGCCTGGAACACACAATTTTCCATCCAAAGCATACGCCTGCCTAGGAGAAATGTCTAAGGACTATGTCCCAGTTCTCTAAAAGTGCTCCTTTTGGTCTTCCCTGTTGTTAGCACCTTACCTAGATAGCTGGTGATCTGGGGTAGACCTTGTAAAATCTTTTCCATCATCCACTGAAAAAATGCATAGGTTGACAATACCCCAAATAATAGTCTCATATGTTGGCACAAACCCTTATGGGTATCAATTGTAGCACATTTCTGGGAACCCTCATCTAACCGCAATTGTAAGTATGCATGGCTCATGTACAGCTTGACGAAAAAAAGTCACCAACACCCCCACCCCTAAGTCCCCAACATTGCATATAAATCCTCTATGCGAGGAATTGGGTATTTATCCAGCCGAGAAAAATAGTTTACCGTTTGTTTAAAGTCCTCACAAAGGTGAACCGCCCTATTGGGCTTCACAATTGGTATGACCGGTCCTGCCCATTCCGCAAACTGGACTGGTTGCTGATTCCTTTGCTCTCCAATCTTCTGATATCTGGCTCTACTTTTGACCATAAGGCAAATGGCACTGGGCAGGCCTGATAGAATCAGGTATCTGGTTCTTGGTCAACATGCAAAGTGGCCTGGCTCCTTTGATAGTCCTTCGACCCTCCTGAAAAACATTCGGGTATTTAATTCGGACATCACTCAGGCAACCAGGTTCAGGTTGCAAAATGTTGAACCAATCGAGGTGAATCAACAATCTCACCCCGTGAGGTTGGGCTGGGCCTTTTACTACAAGCAGTGGTAACAGCTGCTTCTCTTAGGAGACCGGAACCAAAGTTGTACCCTTAATCTGTAAGAGCTCCCTGGTATAGGTTCTCAGTCTGGCTGAGGTCTTGCATAAAGTTAAGGGTTGGAGTCCAAAGTGAATTTTATTAAAGACTGGAACAACAAGGTCACAGGAATGTACCAGCAGGCAGGAAGGTGGTTTGAAGTGTGTCTACTTCAATGCCAGGAGCATCCGGAATAAGGTGGGTGAACTTGCAGCATGGGTTGGTACCTGGGACTTTGATGTTGTGGCCATTTCGGAGGTATGGATAGAGCAAGGACAGGAATGGTTGTTGCAGGTTCCGGGGTTTAGATGTCTCAGTAAGATCAGGGAAGATGGTAAAAGAGGGGGAGGTGTGGCATTGTTAGTCAAGGACAGTATTACGGTGGCAGAAAGGATACTTGATGAGGACTCGTGCACTGAGGTAGTATGGGCTGAGGTTAGAAAAAGGAAAGGAGAGGTCACCCTGTTGGGAGTTTTCTACAAGCCTCCGAAAAGTTCCAGAGATGTAGAGGTAAGGATTGCAAAGATGATCCTGGATAGGAGTGAAAGTAACAGGGTAGTTGTTATGGGGGACTTTAACTTTCTAAATATTGACTGGAAACGCTATAGTTCGAGTACTTTAGATGGGTCAGTTTTTGTCCAATGTGTGCAGAAGGGTTTCCTGACATAGTATGTAGATAGGCCAACAAGAGGCGAGGCAACATTGGATTTGGTACTGGGTAATGAACCAGGCCAGATGTTAGAATTGGAGGTAGCTGAGCACTTCTGTGATAGTGACCACAATTTGGTTACATTTACTTTAGCGATGGAAAGGGATAGGTATATATTGCAATGCAAGGGTTATAGCTGGGGGAAAGGCAAATATGAGGTGATTAGGCAAGATTTAGGATGCATAGGATGGGGTAGGAAACTGCAGGGGCTGGGCACAATTGAAATGTGGAACTTGTTCAAGGAACAGCTACTGCGTGTCCTTGATAAATACGTACCTGTCAGGCAGGGAGGAAGTGGTTGAGCAAGGGAACTGTGGTTTACTAAAGAAGTTGAATCTCTTGTCAAGAGGAAGAAGGAGGCTTACGTAAAGATGAGGCATGAAGGCTCAGTTAGGGCGCTTGAGATTGACAAGTTAGCCAGGAAGGACCTAAACAGAGAGCTAAGAATAGCAAGGAGGGGACATGAGAAGTCTTTGGCAGGTAGGATCAAGGAAAACCCTAAAGCTTTCTATAGGTATGTCAGGAAGAAAAGAATGACTAGAGTAAGATTAGGGCCAGTCAAGGACAGTAGTGAGAAATTGTGCGTGGAGTCCGAAGCGATAGAAGACGCGCTAAATGAATATTTTTCGTCAGTATTCACACATGAAAAAGATAATGTTGTCGAGGAGAATGCTGAGATACAGGCTATTAGACTAGACAGGATTAAGGTTCACAAGGAGGAGGTGTTAGCAATTCTGGAAAATGTGAAAATAGATAAGTCCTCTGGGCCAGATGGGATTTATCCTAGGATTCTCTGGGAAGCTAGGGAGGAGATTGCAGAGCCTTTGGTTTTGATCTTTATGTCGTCATTGTCTACAGAAATAGTGCCAGAAGACTGGAGGATAGCAAATGTTGTCCCCTTGTTCAAGACGGGGAGTAGAGACAACTCTAGTAATTATAGACCAGTGAGCCTTACTTCGGTTGTGGGTAAAGTGTTGGAAAGAATTATAAGAGATAGGATTTATAATCATCTAGAAAGGAATAATTTGATTAGGGATAGTCAACATAGTTTTGTGAAGGGTAGGTCGTCCCTCACAAACCTTATTGAGTTCTTTGAAAAGGTGACCAAACAGGTGGATGAGGGTAAAGCGGTTGATGTGGTGTATATGGATTTCAGTAAAGTGTTTGATAAGGTTCCCCATGATAGGCTATTGCAGAAAAAACGGAGGCATGGGATTGAGGGTGATTTAGCGGTTTGGATCAGAAATTGGCTAGCTGGAAGAAGACAGAGGGTGGTGGTTGATGGGAAATGTTCATCCTGGAGTTCAGTTACTAGTGGTGTACCGCAAGGATCTGTTTTGGGGCCACTGCTGTTTGTCATTTTTATAAATGACCTGGATGAGGACATAGAAGGATGGGTTCGTAAATTTGCGGATGACACTAAAGTCGGTGGAGTTGTGGATAGTGCGGGAGGATGTTGCAGGTTACAGAGGGACATAGATAAGCTGCAGAGCTGGGCTGAGAGGTGGCAAATGGAGTTTAATGCAGAAAAGTGTGAGGTGATTCACTTTGGAAGGAGCAACAGGAATACAGAGTACAGGGCTAATGGTAAGATTCTTGGTAGTGTGGATGAGTAGAGAGATCTCGGTGTCCATGTGCATTGATCCCTGAAAGTTGCCACCCAGGTTGATAGGGTTGTTAAGAAGGCGTACGGTGTGGTAGGTTTTATTGATAGACGGATTGAGTTTCGGAGCCGTGAGGTCATGTTGCAGCTGTACAAAACTCTGGTGCGGCTGCACTTGGAGTATTGCGTACAGTTCTGGTCGCCGCATTATAAGAAGGATGTGGAAGCATTGGAAAGGGTGCAGAGGAGATTTACCAGGATGTTGCCTGGTATGGAGGGAAGGTTTTAAGAGGAAAGGCTGAGGGACTTGAGGCTGTTTTCATTAGAGAGAAGAAGGTTAAGAGGTGACTTAATAGAGACATACAAGATGATCAGAGGATTAGATAGGGTGGACAGTGAAACTCTTTTTCGTTGGTTGGTGACGGCTAGCATGAGGAGACATAGCTTTAAATTGAGGGGTGACAGATATAGGACAGATATCAGAGGTAGGTTCTTTACACAGAGAGTAGTAAAGGCGTGGGATGCCCTGACTGCAAAAGACTTGCCAACTAGTAGACTTGCCAACTTTAAGGGCATTTAAATGGTCATTGGATAAACATATGGATGATAATGGAATAATGTAGGTTAGATGGGCTTCAGATTGGTTTCACAGGTCGGAGCAACATCGAGGGCCAAAGGGCCTGTACTGCGCTGCAATGTTCTATGTTCTGTGTTCTATGGTCTGGCAGCATCTATGAAGAAAAATCAGAGTTAATGTTTTGTGTTCGGTGACTCTTCCTCAGTCCTGAGTTTTTCCAGCAACTTCTGTTTTTGTTCCTGATTTACAGCTTCTGCAGTTCTTTGGGTTTTCATTTGTTAAAGACTGGTTTGTGATCACTGAAACGGCCAGGCCAGTATTAACCTCCATTAGAATCAGTGATGAAGGGTCTAGGCCTGAAACATCAAGATTTCCTGCTCCTACGATGCTGCTCAGCCTGCTGTGTTCATCCAGCTCTGCACCTTGTTATCTCGGATTCTCCAGCATCTGCAGTTCCTATTATCTCTGAGACCATTTAACCAGATGTTTGTTCTGATTGGTTCTGATTTGGAAGTTGTTAAGCAACAGTTCCAAACCAGATGTAGTTGGACTTTCCAGGGTGTACACTCTCCTGGATACCGGCCTATGAGTTCTCTTACTTACTTTGGATCTAGTAGGACTTTTGCTGTCTCAAGTCAGTAGTGCTCAGATATGGCCAAATGTGTTGAACTTAAAATCAAAAGAAGGATCAATCATCATGTTTGGGGGTGTACTATAGACCTCCAAGCAGTCAGGCACAGAGAGACAAGGGTGAATATGTCAGCCAATCTCAGATGTATAACAAAAATAAGGTAATAATACCTGCACTGTCTTAGCCATTCTATTGGTCCTCAGGACTAATGTCAAATGACACTGGAAAGAAGATGGAAAGTTGGCTTCCATGATGGACTGGGCTGTGTTCACAACTCCCTGTAGTTTTCTCCAGTCCTGGGCAGAGCAGTTGCCATACCAAGCAGTGATGCATCTAGATAGAATGCTTTCTATGGTGCATCTATAAAAATTGGTAAGATTCTTTATGGACGTTCTGAGCTTCCTTAGCCTCCTGAGGAAGTAGAAGCATTGTTGTCCTTTCTTGACTGTCACAACAATGTGGGTCGACCAGGACAGATTATTGGCGATCATCACTCCCAGGAACTTGACACTCTCAACCATCTCCACCTCAGCTCCATTCGTTCATTCAGGGGTGTGCCATCCACTCTGCTTCCTGAGGTCAATGACCAGCTCCTTCATTTTGCTGACATTGAGGGAGAGATTGTTATTCTTACACCATGCCACCAAGCAGTCCATCTCTGTCCTGTATTATCTCTCATCATTGTTTGCGATCCAGGCTACAACTGTGCTGTCATCAGTGAACCTGTAGATGGAGTTAGGACTAAATTCGGCCACACAGTCATGAGTGTACAGAGAGTATAGTAAGGGACTGAGTATGCAGACTTGTGGGGCACAGGTGTAGAAACAGTCATCATCCTCTAAGCCGTTGGCGTACTATGATCCTCAGCAAAATCTGGTATTGACATGCAATGCCTCCCCATACAGCATCAGGGTAGTATTAGCTCATAGATGGCCCAAAGTAGAGAAATGGCAGCAACATATGCATCAGGACTTTGGCTAATTCAGAGTATAGATACACCCAATTAGAGAAGGAAGGTTTGGCAATCATAATTGGAGTCAGTTCCACCAATGCCTTTACGGACATAAATTTGTAATAATAACTGACTACAAACCTCTGCAGGGTTTACCTAAGGATGACAAGGCAGTGTCGCCTGCGGCTTCAGGCCTAATTCAGCGATGAGTTCTAATACCAAGTGTGTATAATTACAAGTTGGAACACTGTCTGGGAGGATAAGTAACAAATGCAGATACATTGAGCTGCCTCCCACTGGTAGACACTCCACTGGTGGCACAGCCTCTGGAAGAGTCCATAATGGTTTTAAATTTTCTGGACACACTTCCAGTGACAGCTGACAAAATTAGACCTTTGATGCAGAAAAATCCGGTCCTAGCAAAACTGCAACAGCTGGTGGTGACGAGGGAAACTAACGGTCCATCTCCCCCAGAATTGAAACCTTTTTGGGCCCATCGGAACCACATCCCAGTAGAGGATGGTATATTATTATGGGGAGAAAGAGTGAATGTCCTGAGCAATGTTGCTACCAGATACTGGCTGAACTCAACCATGGTCATCCAGGGGTTTCCAAAATGAAGGTATTGGTAAGAAGTTATTTCAGGTGGCCAGGGTTGGATGCAGACATAGCCACATTAGTGGGGCAGTGCCCAGAGTGCCAACAAGGGCAGAAATTACCACCAGCAGCTTCCCTTCATTGGTGGGAATGGCCAGGTAAATCCTTGGGCTTGGTTACATGATGACTCTGCTGGTCCTTCCATGGGTTCAATGTTCTTAGTCATTGCGGGCACCCCCTCAAGTGGCTGGACATAGAGTTCGTTTGTCAAACACAGGGATGATGAAGAAAAATTACACGTATCTTTTGCAATACAAGTGGAAGTCTTGTTCACTTATGAGGGCCATCATTTACCAGCAGTGAATTTGAGTATTTCCTAAAGTTGAATGTTATTTGTCATATGAGGACAGTTCTATATCACCTACCTTCCAATGGTCTGGCTGAAAGAGCAGTCCAAACTTAGAAGGCAGGACCAAACTGTCCCAGTTCACATTTAATTATAGAACCATCCTTCATGCAACTACAGGGAGAGCTCCAGCAGAGTTGCTGATGGGGAGACGACTCCGCATCAGGTTAAATCTGATTTTCCCGGAGGTGAGAGGGGGTTAGGGGACAGGGAGAAGGTGAAATGACTTTAGGAATGCTAATGACAGACACAGGCTTCTGATAAGAGAGGAATAGTTTATTTCAGGAAAACAAGTTTGGTGAAAGAACCATAGGAATGGCCCTGCATGAACAAGAGGCATGGTTGACATGGGGTCCGGTTCAGTGATGTATAAAGTTTGGGTAGGTGCGGCAGTCCTGAACAAGCATGTGGGCCATATGAAAGCTGCAAACTCGCAGCAAAATGTGCCCGGCTCCTCGACTGTCTTTTCAACTGTTTGTGTGTTGAAGAGACCTTGGAATTTGACACGAACACAGCAACTGTTGCTACTTCGATGCCTTTACTACCTGAAGAGGAGAATGAATTTCTTTCAAGATGCTCCGGGCACAAGAGGTGAGCTACTATGTGTTACATGCTACCCACATCAGAGACAGATTTGGAGGAATCTGACCTGGTGCTCAACGGCCCCGGGAGGAGCTATGAGAAAAAGAACTGACCTATATCCTGCCACTCAGAGAGTGAGGGATGTAGTGATTGTAATGAGGTCAGCCAGCTCGATCTTGTAGAAGGTGAGTTTCCTGACTGGGGCTGTAAACCTGGTCAAATCAGGGAGTCCTGGTTGACAGGTAAGAACAGGAGTATCAGAGATTCTGTTGACTCTGAAAATTGGCTCTGAGGGAGATAGATCAGTGTCAAGAACTCTCTATGTGTAAATAAAGTGTGATTTGGTGATGGGGTTCCAACCTCTGTGGAGTTTTTTCCAGCCCCAAAGTATCATTCTTCGCTGGTGAACATCCTGGTACAAGGCTGTCCAATTGTGAAATGTTAAGACACTTCAGTCCCATGAGGCAGATGCCCCTGAGGTGGGGCATGGCCAGCAGGTGTGGTGGCATTTACAGCTGGTTGCAGCTCTACCCAGTCCAGTCTCTTTGATAGTAGAGGCTCTTGGCATCCCCTGAAGGTGAAGGTAACCATATGTGATTGAAATTTTCCACTTTCAGTGTGTTGCTAACATTTTCAAATTAATATGGAAGCCCACAGGTGAGTACCTTCAATATCCAAGCTCATTCCCCGCAATTTTCACCAATCTGGCACCTTCTGCCCTCACATCCCCGACACAATTGTCTGCCTTCCCAATTCAGGATTCCTACATCCTGTGAGAGGATGAGAAATACGTGTTTGAAGTTCGATTGCTTGTGTCTCACCATTGATTTCCCCTCCAGACCTCCAGCTAGGCTGTCAAATTCTCCAACAGCTGAGCAAGAAATGAATTTTAAAAGTGCATTAAGTATAGCTGGATCTCCGTGCTCTAGCCTTGTCAGGTTCTTTGGCTGATTTTGGCTTTCCCTACACCTACTTTGCACCATCCCCCCCACCGTCCCCCCAACATATAGTCTTCACAAAGATGGAGGCTATATGTCTGCTCTAAGCATTAAGCTGTGATGCAAATTTAAATCTGGCTGAATTATTTTCTTCCAGCAAATGACCGGCAAACAGGTTACTGCTAGTCCTGACAGTTTAAGTAACGAGCGAGAGTGATGCAAATTACTGAAAAGGGTTTTAAACATTTGATCATTGTGAGAGGAGTGTCTAACGTCAAAGTTTGACGAAGTATTAGATGCCTTAATGGACAAATGTAGCTTTGGATTGACATTGGTCAAGTAGTGTGATCTTATGAATGAAATACACTGTCCACATGGGAAACAAAGGTAATAAAATATGGTGCAAAATAATAATTTATTTCTTAGCCAAGTAGCCTGTTCTAATTTGAGTTGTATGATTGATAGGAAACATTGATTGTGCACTGGGTGATCATACATATATGTTAATTGTAACAGACTTTTGACTAACTGCGATAGGTGTCTTGCATTACTCGAATCTAGTAAGCACGTTTATATTAGTGTTTAATTTGAGTTTTAAATGCTGTCTCATTATTTCCCATAACCCTCTAACCTTGAAAGATTACTCTACAATTCCGAAGTGAGAGTTATACCTTACAGAAATAAGAAAGCCATCATCTTGACTACAAACTTCATTCAGGGCCTTTTCTATGCATACCCCATTTTAATTTACAAATTGAACAATCTATTTTGATTAATCATAAAATGGGGTAAAATTTACATGCAACATCCACAAAGTAACAGTTTTCCAGTTTTTCTTTCTGTCTTCTTTCACCTGTGATCTTTCCCAAGCTGCAATATGTTTTTGATACAGACTATTCAGTTGCCATCAGCCGCCTTCTTGTTGCTGTTTTCTTCCCACCATTGGCTGACAGCTTTAAATTGTTCCCTTTCTTCTGCTTGGTCTTTCTCAAGTATCTCCCACACTTGATCCATTGAAATATTTATACCCTTTCAGTTGTTCGATGAAGCTATATGTTGGTGATGAAATATTGAACCCTGGGCACTGTGCAGAAATAGTTCATGAATCCTGTGACACCATTAGAAATTTTTTAACAGCGCAGTTTTTTTTTTACTGCTATAGCTAAAATAAAGAAAAACGATGGATATATACAGAACGTTCTGCCTTAAAGCAGAAACTGTCTTTTATATCTGCTTCTTTTGTGGCACTTAATTGTTCAATTTGAACTTAAGTTACATCAAAACCATTGCCCTGAATCATAATGTGTCTTGAAGGTTGGTAGTGAGAGGACAGTGGATGCTTTAGATTTTCAATACTATTTTCTTCAAGTTTTGCAAAATATTCTGTAGATGTGCAAAATGCAATTCATAATTGTTTCAAATGCTTTTAATATTGTGGAAGCCAAAATAATCTGGGAATTAGAGCCTATAAATTACTCCTGAAGATTTACTGGATAATTAACTTAGCTCAAGATCATAGAAAGCTACAGCACAGAAGGAGCCCTGCATCATTGCAGCAAATCATGTAACTGCCTTTCTACCTCCATGAACAGTTTGGTAACTGCCATACAGAGGAACGCCCAGAACCCTCAAGATCTGCAGGAGATGCACACATACCTGCACTGAACTCCCTGTTCCATTGGTCCTCAGGATTGACGGCATGGTGACAGTGAAAAGGAGAATATTAACACCACTCCAAGTGTCCCAACCTCACCAGGAGACAAGGTGGTGCTGTGAGGCATACCAAACCAGCCTCAGTAATACCTATCACACCACAGTGGTGTGTCTTTTGCCTGATTCTGGCCTGATCTTACCAGATGTGGTTCCTAGAACAACTCACCATGCAGCAGATAATCACTGAATGACTGGCATCCCTTGCCCACAACATATTTAAAAGGTCAATGCACTCCCGGACAAGAATTGGCAATCTACCATTGCCTGTGAGGGACAATGTAATGGTACAGCAGGTACAAAGCCACGTTGATCATGGCATGTGATTGGCACTCTCTGTCAACCTCATTCTCTCAACATGGTCAATATTTAACCACCACACTTTACCTGCCTTTACCTACATCCTGTCTAAACACTGCCTCTAAGTCACTATTACTCTGATCGCAGTCCTTACAGCTTGTCATTATCAAGTAAGAGATCATCAGATCCAGGCAACTTGTCAGACAATTTCAGACATGAGCTTTTACTTATAGCCAGCTAAAACAAACACAATCAAAGTGTACAGGGCCTGCAATTCACCCTGAAAATGTCAACCTAATGCTGACATTAAGACCAATGACTATTCTACAGCCTATGATGATCTGCTGCACACAGTTCTCATTGACAGAGACAAACAGGAGGCTGGAAGAACACAGACAACCAGGCAGCATCTGAAGGAAAGCAGAAGTCAACATTTTGTGTGTTATCCTTCTTCAGGAACAGGAGAATTCTCCATTTGTCCAGGTGCTGCCTATGTTCTTCCACCGTCCTGTTTGCCTACCTTGGATTCCACCATCTGCAGATTTTTTTTGTCTCATTGACTGAAAATGGGCATCAGTCAGGCCCTCTCTGACCTGTAGCACTGTAGCACAGTTTAGATCTGTCATGTACTTGAGAGCTTCCTTCTCCCTAGTATCTTCATCGTCCTCCTTGGAAGACTGTTCCCAATCTCTCAGCTTGTCAGCATCCAGCACGTCACCTCATTGCCTGCTTCATATTGTTCACACAACATACCAGGATGAGCAACAGATTCAGTCTGGATTGTACAAGTCTAAGTTGTGGAACCTCATTTGTCTTCTCTGCTATGGCCCTGGTTGCAGTATGTGCACCCACTTGGTAAAGGTACTGCATCAGCTGAGAAAGCAACACATTACATCAAAAAGGGAGGACCTTCTACACTCTTACCACCTTAAAAAAATAAGCTGCGTGAAAAAAAAGGTGTGTGATAGTATAGTGGTTTCATCATTGGACTGTCATTCTAGAAACCTAGATAATGTTTGGGGTAGCATGGTGGCTCAGTGGTTAGCACTGCTGCCTCACAGCACCAGGGACCCAGGTGTGATTCCAGCCTCAGGTGACCGTCTGTGTGGAGTTTGCATATTCTCCCTGTGTCTGCATGGGTTTCCTCTGGGTGTTCCAGTTTCCTCCCACAATCCAAAGATGTGCAGGTTAGGTGGATTGGCCATGCTAAATTGCCCATAGTGTTCAGGTGTGTGTAGATTAGGTGGGTTACAAGGGGACAGGTGTGGGTAGGATGCTCCAAGGTTCAGTGTGGGCTTGTTGGGCTGAAGGGCCTGTTTCCACACTGTAGGGATTCTTCTTCATCCCAGACCAACATCAATCATTCAAATTTTCATTGTGTTCAGCAGAGTGCATTTAATGAAGTTATGTTCCTCATTTCCGACTGCATCCTTGGAAAGTGATGAGTAGATTTTGGCCAGCATTCACCTCTTTTACATCACGACTGCTAATTTCTGCATCACTGAGATGCCAGGTTCAGATTTATGAGCACCAATGACATGGTGCAAAGTTGTCTTTGACAAGTATTTGAACCTTAAACACACTCATCCTGTATGCATTGCTAATGGATGAAGACATGATTGGAAATTAAATGTCATGGCTGATTAAAAATGCATACTCAATATATTTACCCTTTCAATGTCATAGTGTCCAGCAGACATGAATCCCAAGTTTTCACCAATTAAACTAACACTGACTCCACCCACCCTGGGCATTTCCCTGCCAGTTTCCTGTTGCACGTAACATGCAGAAATGACAAGTGATGAAAGGGAGAAAACCCATGGGTGCCATCAACACCAGGCTCCATCTGGTAACCAGGTACCCCTCAACAGTTCCCAAACCCATTTTACTTTTAATTGCCTAGACTGACTATTTCACTAACCCAACCCAATGTGGAGACCTACAACATTGTATTTTGCCTCCAAATATCTATTTTTTATCCGTCTATTATTATCCTGCTCATAACTTAATAAATTCCAACTTCTCTTTTCATGTCACATCATTGGCTAACTAACCCTTTATATTTAATGTTTATTAAAAACATAATTTAGTATTACTCATCTTTTCTCGTAACCTCTTTTTGCCTCACTTCTTAATTTTTGCAATTAGCTCCTAAACTTGTTCGAATCTTACTCATTATTCCTTGAAACGGGAGCAAGAACAGGACACTTGGCCCTTCTAGCTTGTTCCACCATTCACGAAAATCATTGGCGATCTGTTTACTCCACATATCAACCTACCCTTAATGACTTTTCACCCTCTTCCTTATCAAAATACAATCTACTTTGGCCTTAAAAATATGCCGGAGCAATGTCTCCACTGCCTTTTGAGGAAGAGAATTCAAAATACTCACGACCCCCTGTGAGATTAAAAGTTCTCCTTATCACTGAGTTAATTAAACAACTCTTTATTTTTTAACAGTAGCTCCCATTTGTAGATTGTCCTACAACGGGAAAGTTCAATCCCGTAGCCACCCTGTCAAGATCCGTAAAGGTCTTAAATATTTCAATCAAATCAATTAATTATTATTCTTCTAAACAGCCAATGCAAGCCTATTTCTAATGAAACATCCCTCATTAGGCAAACCACCCACTCCAAGACTTAACTAGTAAACCTTCTCTGAACTCTTTCCAATGCATTTACATCCTTCTTTAAAATAATTTATGCAGTACTCCAGACTTTGACTGATCAGAGTGCTGTATAATGAAAGCATAAACTTTTGTATTCAATTCCCCTTGATTTAATTAAATTAATTTTGCTCCTGACATTCCCTCTTAAGCCTCCATTCCCTGTATGATTTTTACATTTTATTTCCTTTGCCACCCAGGGTACATTAGCTTTGATTTCTCTACCTTTCACCTTCAAAGGAAAATGTCTACTTTGTACCTGAACATGATCTTCCCAGAATGCCTTTGATTAGAGTTACTGCTTTACCCTGCCTTTTCCAGTCTACATTCTAAATGTGTTGAAATTAGCTCTTCTGCAGTTGAACATTTTTACCTCTGATACTTTCGTGTCTCTTCCATAATTATTCAAAATGGGACGATGCTGCAGTTACTGTGCACAAAATGACCTCCTATTTCTTCATTTTCAAAAAGCAGATCCAACACTGCTTTTATTCTTGGGAGATATCAATCAACAATCTTCGGTGCACACAGCAGAAATTTTTCTCTTTCTCTACCCTCAGTACTCTTACGACTCAATTTTTGCGACCTCATTAAACTTTGCTGACAAATGTGCTCAGCTGTCTCACTCCCACTGTTTGGAGCTATATATTAAAAAGAAAAGCCTGACAAGGTAGCTGCTCCGCTTCTGTTCTTTAACATAAGCCAAATAGATTCAGTCCAAAAGCCCTCTGTGTATTCTGTCTAATGAGCACTGATATATCATCCTTAATCAATACTGTCAAACACCCACTTCTTTTATCCTTCATTATGATTTGTGAATATTTAATTACCAAACATACTGAGAAACTACTTCTAGTCTTGTCTGAGCCATATCGCTGTTCATTTAACCACATCATAATTCTGCATATACGTGCCTGGAACTCACCAACCCTATTAGTTCCCGCTATTAAATTCGTGGGCAGGTATGTTTATCGTGAAGAAATGTCAGCTTGCATCTTGAGTTTTATGTTGCTCATCTTATTTTCCATGCTGGTCTAGTTTGAAGAAAAAAAGCAACATGCACGATCAGTGTACTTAACAGTGAATCAAGTCCAGGGAAGGCAACATTTGTTCAATGCTCTCAAGTTCCATTTTCTTTTTAAAAAAAGATGAATTTTCTGGCATTGGGTGTCAGTGTAAAATCAGCCATATCCAACAAATTGATTTAGAAGAGATATTTATAAAGTGCTGAAGAAATACTACCAAAATTGCCCCTAATGTATTTCTTCCTCTGGATGTGTCCCAAGCTGTTCTAAAGTTGCAATCACCTTTAGAATGAGCGATACCTCATCAAGGTCAGTGAGGTGAATAGATTTTCTTTATTTATGCATTTATTTTTGTATTTATGTATTAATTTATTGTCGTGTGGGCCGAAATACAGTGAAAAGTTTTGTTTACAAGTGGTACAGGCAGATCATAGTAAGCAAAGAATGTATAGATCAAAAAGACTTAGACCTAGGCATACAGGTTACATTGCAGAGGGCGTGTGCTTGGCAAGATCAACATTAACAAGATCAGCGTTATTTGAGGCTAAACAGTCCATTCATCAGTCTGATAATGGCTGAGACAAAGCTGTTTCTGAACCTGCTTGTGCATGTGTTCAGGCTTCCGTATCTTCTGCCTGATGGAAAAAGTTGTAGGAGGTCATTATCTGGGTGTGATGTGTCTTTGATGATGTTGGCTGCCTTTCTGCAGCAGCGAGTGGTGTAAATAGAGTCCATGGATGGATGGTTGGCTTCCATGATAGTCTGGGCTGTGCACACCACCTTCTGTAGTTTCTTACAGTCATGGGTAGAGCAGTCGCTATACCTGGCTGTTATGCACCAGGACAGTATGCTTTCAATGGTGCATCTGTAGAAGTTGGTGAGGGACCTTATGGACATGCCAAATTTCCTGAGCTGCCTGAGGAAGAAGATGTGTTGTTATGCCTTCTTGACTGTCACATCCACGTTTGAAGTCAAGGACAGATTGTCAGTTATCATCACTCCAAGGAACTTAATGTTCTTCACCCTCTCAACCTCAGTTCCTCTGATATAGGTGGAGGCAAGAAGGACTGAACAGTCATGAGAAAATGTAGCATTTTGTAAAATATTGAGGACTACTTTCATTCATCTCTTTATTTCTATATAATAGAGATATTTTATATTTGTTCCCAAAGCCTTGTATAAAATAGAGGTCAAACAAGTTCCACTGCAGCTTTACACCTAATTCCCACATACATTCACTTCCTATTTTAGCTTCAAGAGCACTTTTGTGAAAAATGTTTCTAGATGTCCACCATGCTTTGTTTGAAGAAATGATTCCTGATATTTACCCTGCATATTCAAACTATAATTTTACCATCATTCCTACCTTTCTGATCCCTAACAACCCATACTCTTGACTCCATTCTCAGCTAGTTTCATGTTCCCACTTTTTCTCCCCAGCACACAACCAGACATCAGTCTTCAACTGTCCTCTTGATTGTATCTGTTGAAGAAATTCTGGATGACTATTCTGAATTTTTTGTTTCTGTTTGCTTCCAGTGTTCTCTTCAGGCCCAGTCTATGTTAGTTAACATCTTGTTTTTGTCCTGAATGTTTCATCAGATAAAACAGATGCTCTGAAGTATATGGCACAATTATATTGCGATGCATATAGCAGCACAGCCATTTTTAAGTGCATGCTTACATATCCTATCTGATCACCATGATATAATTATTTGTCATTCAATGCAGATGTGAGTTATTTACTCAAGGCATCCATTGTTCTTTATAACATTACTCCTAAAGATGGAAAGATAATAAGGTACATCTGCAAAAAAACATCAAACTGAATTCTGTCAAAAGTACACAATACCTTTCACATGACATTATACATAAAAGAATTGGAAGTCACGTTTGGAATTTCATAAGTTATGAATATTTAAAAATCTTCTAGGAGTACTTAAATATTTAAATAAGAATGTTGTACACAATCTTGGTGAAGAGATAATTCACAAATCTACTTTCATATGTCGTTACAATTACCTTTTAATATTAATTCATAAATAATTGTTACCACAACATGCCCTCCACTAAAAATATTCCCTGGTTACAGTATAATTTACAAAGGAACATATACCTGAAATTTTAGATTCTTTTAATCACTGTGTAATGGTTGGAGAATGGGTTGTGAGGGGAATGAACGCATAATGTTCATAGCGCAGAACTAGAATCTTACTGGAAAAACAGAAAAGTTGCTAAAGCTTTTCACTTTGCACTCATCAGGACAAATGCAAGAATGCCAAATTTCAAATGATTACAACATTTTACTGTAGGAAAGAAAGAGTGCTGATTGGTTGGGAAGATCATTATGATCGGTTAAGATATTGCAATGGAGAACCACATAGTCCTCCAAACTCTGGGGTCATTTTTAAAAATGTACAAGCCTTGATAATATTTCTATTCATAGAAGAAAATGGGTCATTGGCTATAGAGTCCATGCTGTATATTCTTTGTACTCTCGAAGGATATATTTTTTTCAAATCTGGATGATGACAACTCTGACGAGCCCTAGCAATGAATACAAGGACTATTTTATCCTGAAATAAAAACAGAAAATGCTGGCAGAATTCAACAAGTCTGGGTTAACTGTGGAGGCAGAATTAGAGTTAATATTTCAAGAGCAATGACGCTTCTTCAAAATTGAAGGGAATTGGAAAAGCCATGGCTTTATGCTGTTGTACTCTCATCAGGCCACTTGTGTTGCAGAACTGCTTACAGAAACCTAATGTTGGCAAAATTTGGGAAGCTTGGGTGTCAAGAGATGGAAGTTTAGTCAAAAAGTGAAAGGAAGCATATATAATGTTTAGGAAATTGAAATCAAACATGGCCCTTGACTAATTATAAAGGAAAAAGAAAAGAAGTTAAGCAAGAAATTAGGAGAGCTAGAAGGGGCCATGAAATGTCCTCAGCAAGTAGGATTGAGGAGAATCCTGAGGTATTTTGTGCACATATTAGGAGCTTGAGGGGAACTAGTCAAAAAGTAGGTCCATTCAAGGACAAAGTAGAGAATTGAACCAAAGGAAGTGAATGAGATCCTTAATGAGTACTGTGCATCAGTTTTCACTAAAAAGAAGGACGTGGATGATAGTAAGGTTTGGAAGTGGTACATTGGTATTCCGAGGTATGTCGACATTAGGAAGGAAGAGGTGTTAAGTGTCTTGAAACGCATTAAGGTAGATAAGTCCCCAGAGCCTGATGAGATTTATCCTAAAATACTGAAGGAGGAAAAGGAGGAGATTGTTGGGACCTTGACAGGGATCTCTGCACCCTTTTTGGCCATGGGTGAGGTCCCAAAAGATTGGAGAATAGACAATGTTGTTCCTTTGTTTAAGAAACTTGATTGAGCTTTTTGAGGAAGTGAAAAAGATGATTGATGAGGATAGGGCAGTGGATGTTGTCTACATGGACCTTACTAAAGCATTTGATAAGCTCCCTCATGGTAGGCTGGTTCAAAAGATTAAGTTGCATGGGTTCCATCGTGAATTGAAAAATTAGATACGAACAAAAACGAAGTTGCTGGGAAAGCTCAGCAGGTCTGGCAGCCTCTGTGAAGGAAAAAAAAGTGTAAACGTTTCAGATCCGGTGACCCTTCCTCAGAATTGGACCCAAAACATTAACTCTGTTTTTCCCTTCACAGATGCTGCCAGACCCACTGAACTTTTCCAGCAACTTTGTTTTTGTTCCTGATTTACAGCATCCGCAGTTCTTTCGGTTTTTAAATTAGGTATGAAATTGGCTTTGTCACAGGGGGCAGGGTGGAATTGTGGTGGAGTGTTTTTCTGACTGGAAATTTGTGACGACTGGTGTTCCACAAGGATTAGTGCTGGGAAAGTTTGCTGATGACATTAGAATTGGTGGAGTTATGGATGGTGTGGAAGGTTGTTAAAGGATACAGAAGGATAAACATCCGTTAGAAAATTGGGTGAAGAAATGGCAGATGGAGTTTAATCTGGACAAGTGTGACGTCAAATGCGAGAGGAAAGTATACAGTTGAAGGCAGGACCCTTTAGCAGCGTTGGTATACAGAGGAACCTTGGGTTCTAAGTCCATAGTTCCCTGACAATGGAAACACGAGTAGATAAAATGGTAAAGAAGGTGTACGGCATGGTTGCCTTTATTGGTTGGAGCAGTGAATATAAAAATTGGCAAGTCATGCTGCAGCTCTAATGAGACTTTAGTTTGACCACATTTGGAACATTGTATGCAATTCTAGTTTCTACACTATAGGAAGGATTTGGAGGATTTAGAAAGGGTGCAAAAGGTTGCCAGAATCTTCCTTAGATTTGACGATATTAGCTATAAGGAGAGGTTGGACGAACTTGAATTATTTTTGTTAGAAGCATCACAAGCTGAGGGGCAATCTGATAGAATTATAAAAAATTGAGCCAGAGTCAGCTAATCAACTATTCTGGTCTGATCGTTGGATAAGTTCATGTAAAAGGGTTCACTTCTGAATGCGAACATAATAATCGTTAAGATTTTTGTCGTGTACTTTACTAGAGTAGAGAACATTAGGTGTATTCTGTTGTTAGAACTGCCTTGGCTTATTCGTATCCAGAATGAACCTGACGGACCAGGCAAAGTGGAAGTAAAAGCATACAATGCACATGTATAAGTTGCTGGCCAATGCTGTCGAAATGTGTGAGATTGACACAGCACAGTCTCATTTAGCAATGTGCTCACTCCCTTGACTGATCACTGCCGACAACCATTAGAAGCTGCCTGACTCTCCAAAGCCCTGTCCATCATCTACTTGGCACAAGTCAGGAATGTGATGGAATACTCCCCACTTGTCTGGATGGGTGTAGCTCCAGCAACAGTCACGCAGCTTGACACCATCCGGGACAGAGCAGCCCGCTTGATTGGCACCACATCCACAAGCATCAACTTTCTCCACCATCAAAACTCAGTAGTAGCAGTGTGTACTAGCTACAAGATGCACTGCATAAATTCACCAAAGATCCTTAGCTAGAATCTTCCAAATGCACGATCACTCCCATCTAGAAGGATAAGAGTAGAAGGTGCACGGAAACACTATCACCTGTATGTTCCCTTTGAAGCCACTCACCATCCTGAAATCGAAACAGGTCGCCATTCCTTCGCAGTCGCTGGGACAAAATCCTAAAATTCCTATCCTAACAACATTGTGGGTCTACCACACGTGGTCTGTTCAAGAAGGCAGCTCACCACCACTTTCTCAAAGGCAACTGGAGACAAGTGATAAATGCTGGCCAGCAAACAACACCCACATCCCACAAATGAATGAAATAATGGTAGCTGGTGGAATTTAAATCCAATTAAGTGCTAAATCTGAAATTGGAGCTAGTCTCAGGAAATGTTGACTGTGACAACTTTTAACTTGAATTGTAAAAACCCAGCTGGATCACTAATGACCTTGAGGGAAGGAAATCTGTTATCCCTGTCTTGTAAAGTCTACATCTGATTCTAGACTCATGAAATGTAGTTGACTCTTAATTGCCCTCTGAAACTTTCACTCACTTCAAGGGGAATTAGGGATAGACAACAAATGCAGGCTTTTTGAGTGATGCCTGCATTGCATAAAATAATAAAAGAAAAATGTTGCAGGGCTATTCAGTTCAGATCCGGGGACAATTACAAGTGAATTTAGTGATATTAGAGGTCATCCTGTTAAAGGCAGATGAGCTACTTGCAGGATTTAGTTGTCAAACTACAGCACATTGGAGACAAACAAACATAAACCTGTCAACAAGCTCCTTCTGTGGATATACAGCTGATACAGATCCATTTTAATGTTCATTTGTACGTACTATTTGCCAAAGTGCATCAGCAGAAATAGAGTTTTACATTTCTTTATTATTTTGTTAGCTGCTGGCTTTTTATGAGATACATATCATGGAATTTGATATATGGCTATAAATCACGTCAGTGAAGATGTCACCTTATTACCATGAAATAACAGTACCTGAAATCTTTTCAAAAGTTATGTATTTTTCATACTTCAAGAGCACTAAATGTGCAATACAATAAACTTTGAAGGTTTAACTCCTTAAATGGTGGTGATTGAAGCTTGTTAAATCATTGCTTGGTGGTGCAACAAAACAAGAATAATATACCTATTATGTTCATCAGTGTCACCCTTGTTTCAATGTGTCACTATCAATGGGTGTCTTCAACTTTTATTATTTAATGGAAATTACTTTGTGAGAATTCTACTTGGGCTGAAACAGTTTACCAGTTTACTTGACTATTAATAAAGAGGCACAGTGGAAGATACTGATTTTACAGATGAGTGCTTCAGTGATTGCCTGTATATATCTCTGGCTAGGAGCTTTGACCTGGGAGAACACAGAGGTATAATTAGTCCTTCAGTGTGGACTTAGTCAAAATATATTCTGTTTGTGAAGGAAGATCAATAATGTCCTACAGATATAACTTTGCCCTCTCCTACTATTAGGAAAGCGACCAAATGGCATTGCCATGATTCCCAACATGAACAACACAAGCAAGGAGGGGCAAAGTCAGAAGAACAAAGCTTTATTTGAAATGACTCACTCCAGAAGCCTTGGGTTCCAGTAAACAGCCTTGATTTTGCATCTCAGAAACATCGAAGCGAAGTCAGCATGAGCAAGTTAATGTGTCACTGACAAATCACTAAGAGAGAGTTAGGCATTTCATTAATCTGCTCACTGCAAAAACAATGAAACAATGTCTATTTTATGCTGCAATTTATATTACAGATCAGTTGCTGATAACTGCCCGGTTTTTAGTAGAATCTGCTGTTTATTAAATGTCACCTTACTGCTAGCTCTGGGAATGCAAAGTCTTACAAGAGGTTGCCCTTGCCAAAGTCAGGCACAGCAGCAATATTATTACACCAGCAACCCAGGGTTGTAAAAATGCAGCTGTTTGGTTAATATATTAGAGGGAAGGAATTCTGCTGTCCTTACCTTCTCCTGTCTCTGTTGCTCCTGACCATAAAAATGCAGCTCACAATTAACTGTCCTCTGAAATGGTCCAGCAAGCAACCCAGTTGTATCAAACCATGACAAAAGTGCTGGAAGTTAACAAAACCAGATATAGCATGCGGCACCAATGTATGTACCAGAAACAACAATGGCACCCTCAGGCCAGTCAAACTTGCAAAATGTTCCTTACCAGTAGCTGCAGGGTTTAGCTCAAAATTGAGAGCACTGTCCTACAAACTAGACAAAGAAACAAGCGTGACAAACACATAGTCAACAAATCATATCTCACGGAGTCCTCTGTCAACTTCCCCAGTGTGACGATGCAATGGGTTTAAGAGACAATAGGAACTGCACATGCTGGAGAATCCAAGACAACAAGGTGCAGAGCTGGATGAACACAGCATATTCAGCTTGGGAACCCTGCAGTCCAATGGTATCAATGTGGATTTCACAAGCTTCAAAATCTCCCCTCCCCCAACCGCATCCCAAAACCAGCCCAGCTCATCCACGTCTCCCTAACCTGTCCTTCCTCTTACCTATTCCCTCCTCCCACCTCAAGCCGCACCCCCATTTCCTACCAACTAACCTCATCCCACCCCCTTGACCTGTCCGTCCTCCCTGGACTGACCTATCTTCTCCCCACCTCGCAACCTACACTCACCTTTTCTGGCTCCATCCCCGCCTCTTTGACTTGTCTGTCTCCTGTCCACCTATCCTCTCCTCTATCCATCTTCTATCCGCCTAACTCTCTCTCCTTATTTATTTCAGAACCCTCTTCCCCTCCCCCATTTCTGATGAAGGGTCGAGGCCCGAACGTCAAGCTTTCCTGCTCCTATGATGCTGCTTGGCCTGCTGTGTTCATCCAGCTCTGCACCTTGTTATCAATGGTTTAAGAGGTTATTTTGTCCTTTTTTATTGAAGAGAGGTTAGGGAGAGGCGCCGACAGTCTACCGATCCATGAGGGTAAACAGCTTGGGAGGCATTGGATTTTTTCACAGCCTGAATGAGTATGGCTAGATCTCACTGATTTGGATTTCTGGGTTTTGGTTTTTCAGGAGCATCAGGAGTTGTTGGAATCTCAATAAAGTTGGAAGCTTCAGTAAATGTCTCCTGGCTGCTACTCACTCTGAATTTTCTCTTGATGTTTTTCCTCCTGGATCGGACAACTGCATGTGAGAATCTGTGCCTGAATTTTCCTTTTTGCCAAAGGGTGTGCTTATGTGAAATTACTATATATTGGAACAGTTAATTAGTAACAGTTACTGTATCTGTTGTTCTGTTCATTTTTCCAATTGAATTAAGTTATTCTAAACTCCTCTTTCTTTGGTTGTATTCTAAATATTTGGTTTAAGTAAATTATGTTTTGCTTAACGTCAAGTAGTTGACCGGTCAAATTGCATCTGGAACACAATATCTTAAATCAGGCTATTAAATAAGAAATAGTTAGGTTCTAGGCTACCTTCTTAAAATATTTTGAGGGGGTCTGGTCTGGTCCGTAACACTCAGATAAGCTGCCTTCTTGAACTGTTGCAATTTTTAAAAAATTCATTCATGGGATGAGGGCGTCACTGGCTAGGCAGCATTTATTGCCCATCCCAAATTGCTCAGTGGGCAATTAAGAGTCAACCACATTGCTATGGGTGTGGAGTCAGATGTAGGCCAGACCAGGTAAGGATGGCAGTTTCCTTCCCTAAAGGGCTTTAGTGAACCAGATGGGTTTTCCCGTCAATTGATAATGGGATTCATGGTCATCATTGGATTCTTAATTCTAAAGCTTTTAGATTCTAAAGCTCTAGTTAGGCCCCATTTAGAATACTGTGTCCAATTTTGGGCCCCACACCTCAGGAAGGACATACTGGCATTGGAGCGTGTCCAGCGGAGATTCAAACGGATGATCCCTGGAATGGTAGGCCTAACATACGATGAAGGTCTGAGGATCCTGGGATTGTATTCATTAGAGTTTAGAAGGTTGAGGGGAGATCAAATAGAAATTTACAAGATAATGCATGGCTTAGAAAGGGTGGACACTGGGAAGTTGTTTCCGTTAGGTGGGGATACTAGGACCCGTGGGCACAGCCTTAGAATTAGAGGGGGTCAATTTAGAATGGAAATGAGGAGACATTTCTTCAGCCAGAGAGTGGTGGGCCTGTGGAATTCATTGCCACGGAGCGCAGTGGAGGCCGGGACATTGAATGTCTTCAAGGCAGAGATTGATAAATTCTTGATCTCGCAAGGAATCAAGGGCTACGGGGAGAGTGCGGGTAAGTGGAGTTGAAATGCCCATCAGCCATGATTAAATGGCGGAGTGGACTCGATGAGCCGAATGGCCTTACTTCCACTCCTATGTCTTATGGTCTTATGGTCTTAATTCCAGATATTTATTGAATTCAAATTCCACCATTTGCTGTGGCAGGATTCAAGTCCGGGTCCCGGGTCTCTGGATTAACAGTCCAATGATATTACCAAAGGCCATCGCCTCAGCTTGAGTAGGTGAACCTGCAGTACCATTAGATAGAAAGTTCCAGGATTTTGACCCAGTGATAGTGAAGGAACAGTGATATGTTTTCAAGTCAGGATGTTGAGTGGATAGGAGATGAACCTGCAGGTGGTAGTATTCCCTAGTATTTCCTGCCCTTGTCCTTCTCCACGGTAGTGATTGTAAGTTTAGAAGGTGCTGCCTAAGGAAGGTAAGGAATTTCTTCAATGCATCTTGTAGATGGCATACACAGCTGCCATTGTGCAAATACTGTGAAGGGAGAATGTTGAAGGTATTGCCAATCAAACAGAGTACCTATTCCTGGATACTGTCAAGCTTCTTGATTGTTGTTGGAGCTGCATCTGTCCAGACAAGTGGGGAGTATTCCATCACATTCCTAACTTTGCCTTGTAGATGGTGGGGAAACTCTGGGAAATCAGGAGGTGAGTCACTCACCGCAGAAGTCTTAGCCTCTGATTTGTTCTTGTAGCCACAATATTTATATTGTCTGTTCCATGTCTGATCATTTGTAACCCCCAGAATGTTGAAAGTGGGCTATTAAGCATTGGTGATTATTGGACATGAAGAGTTGACGGTTATACCTACCCTTGTTGGAGACAATCATTCCCTGACACTTGAGTGTTGCAGATGTTCCCTGTTGTTTATCAGCACAAATCTGTTCCTGTCCAGGTCTTGTTTATGGATATGGGCTGATTCAATATCTGAAGAGTTGCAAATTATGCTAAACGTTCCGCAATTTCAGTGAACAGCCTTTTTTCTCACCTTGTGATAAAGGGAAGATCATGAATGAAGCAGCTGAAGATGATTGGGAGAAGGACATTTCTCTAACAAGCTACTTCAATGATGTCCTAGGCCTGAGATAACTGACCTCCAACAATCATACCACATTCGTTTGTGCTAGGCATGACTCCAAATATTACTTAATAAATATTTATCTAAGTGAGTATTAAATTTGTCTCAAATCATCACTGTTCTCTTACTTCAAAGGGAAACTGAAGTAGCTGGGTGTATCCTTCTACTCATTTTCTTTAAACAAATCTGAAATGTTTGCAATTCTTCACTTGTCTGCATCTGAGGACGATTGGAAGTTTATAACCATTGTGTATACAATTTCCAAACTGAATTTTCCCAGTACCCTGAATCTGATCCAGACCTGGTGAGTTGCCAAATCTTAAGAACAGCCAGCCTATCTAATACTCTATCTTGATCATTTTTTAGTCCACCCTTTATCTCAATTAACTCCTCATTCACAATGACTTGGGCAGCATTTTCTTCCTTGTTAAATGTATTCATTTACTATTTCAGTCATGCCCTTCAGCTCCTTGCCAAAATCCTCTATACAGTCACTAACTGACCCTCCCCTGAAACTTTTTTCCTTATTCTGGATTGGTCCTTCACCTTTGTATACTTAACCTAAAGGATGAAAAATATATTCACTGTCTTTTGATGTTCCCCTTTTTAATCAAGCAGATACCTCACAACCAGATCATGCAATGGCTTCTTCCTTATTGGCCCAGAAAGTTCCAGAGCATTTAGATACACTTATCAAGAAAACAGTCTCCCAATAAACTGTATGGGTAGAAACTTGTATTATGAATTGAGACCCTGGCACTAAGATCAAAGGCAGATCCTGACACCTCACTGTGTGGAGTGTAACTCCCCAGCAATGATTTTGCCTCACTTGGCCAATTAATGGCAAGCAAGCAGGGCCGTCAACCAACTGGGAGAAGTGATGGCCTTGTGGCATTATCGCTGAGCTGTTAATCCAGATGCCCAGGTATTTTTCTGAGAAAGGGTCACTAGATCCAAAATGTTAACACTGCTTTTTCTTCACAGATGCTGTCAGACCTGCTGAGCTTTTCCAGCAACTTCTATTTTTGTTCCCAATGTTCTGGGGACGTAGGTTCGAATCCCATCGCAGCAGATGGTGGAATTTAAATCTAATAAATATCTGGAATTAATAGTCTAAATACGACTATGAATCCATTGTTGATTGTCAGAAAAAAAAGCCATCTGGTTCACTCATGTCCTTTAGGGAAGGAAACTGCTATCCTTACCTGGTCTGGCCTACATGTGACTCCTGACCCATAGCAATGTGGTTGACTCTTAACTGCCCTCTGGGCAATTAGGGATGGGCAACAAATTTTAGCCTAAGCAGCGGTGTCCTCATCCCATGAATGAACAATAAAAAATATTAAGGATAGTGGCAGGCTGTTGAAGCTGGAAGTCCTGTTGGATGTCCCTCAGCATTGAAGCAGCAGCAGCCTGCTGTCCCAGGTAAGTTAGTGAAGTAAAACGCTCTATGTACTTCTGGGGAAAATGCATCTTTGAAGTTGCCAGACTGCCATTGGTGGAGAGGGAGGTTGGAGACTTCCTCCAATCGGCTGTGCTACTGGCACTATGGGAATGGGACCATTCTGGAAAACTTCATTCGGCCTCTGATCATTCGCAGTAATTGGCCTTTCAATGATCTAGACAGGCCACCTGTTTCTTGAGAGCAGAAGACGTTCTGCCCTCAATCTGATTGGTATGAAAATGGCACTTGGGCAGAATAATCCAGCCTGTCTGCCTGTGGAGCAAAATTACTTGAGGGCCCTTCCCCATTCCAACCCATAGTTTGGGAGGCCCTAAATTCTACACATGTCTTCAGACAGTCAAAGCTGATGAAAGTTGAAATATAAAATGAATGCCATAATGTGATTTCTTCTAAAATAAAGGATTTGGCTGCATTTTACACCCAAAATGATTATCTTTTCCATTGAAGCTAATGTTTATAATTTTCATGCTTTTTACCCATTTGTCAGAGATCAATTTAATTTCCCACTAATTTTGTTTTAGTATAGATAATATTATAATCTGCAGCCTGAGAAATCTGTGAAGTTGACAAATTCAAAGTTTTTCCATTGATCTGGAGATGTCAGTATTCATTATTGCAAAGAATTAATGTTGAAAAAAAAATTTCCTAAAGTTACGTTTGAAAAGAAAACTAAACAGCTGCTCATTACACGGATGCAGCAATTATGTGATTCGCCTTGATTAAACGTGGCAGCACATTCATGGCCTTTATTAAGAGGAAGAATGATGGTGAAGGAAATTGACCTTAAATAAGGCAAATTTCACCAGAAATGTTGGATGCCTAGAAGAAAAGAATTGAGATATGATCCTGAAAAAACACTTCAAAATCAATTTTCAAAACACCTTGAAGATTAAGGCATAGTCAAAGGGAACAATAAATTTGTGTTTGTGAGGCCGCAAACAGCCTGACAGGAATTGGTAGTGGTTAGGAAATACTGCCCATGATCTAATTGTATCAGTTCTCAGACTGTGTGGTTTTCCAAGGTGATGCCAAAAATGAGGGCATTTGCAGGGATAGCATTTGGACCATGTGATTGCACAGATCCCAAAAGCAATCAAGAAATTCAAATGGATCCAGTCACCATTGGCACTGCTGTTTACATTGGTCAGGCATTCCGTCAAGCGCATACTTCATTCAACACATTGCAATAACATAAAGAAGTAGGTCATTGTCGATCATTGGGAGAAACCCATCTAGTTCACGAACGCCCTTTAGGGAGGGAAATTGCTATTCTAATCTTGTCCAGATTACATGTGACTCCAGACCTACAGCAATGTGCTTGTCTCATAACTGACCTCTGGGCAGTTAGGGATGGGCAACAAATGCTAGCCTAGCCATGACACCTACATCCTTTGAACAAATAAAAAAAATTAAAAATAACAACTAACAGAAATAAATTTAACAAAAACAAAGTTGCTGGAAAAGCCTTTCAGGTCTGGCAGCATCTGTGAAGGAGAAAACAGAGTTAACGTTTCAGATCCGGGGACCCTTCCTCAGAACTCTGTTTCCTCCTTCACAGATGCTGCTAGACCTGCTAATTTTGTTTTTGTTCCTGGTTTACAGCATCTGCAGTTCTTTCAGCTTTTTTTAGAAATAAGTTTAAGTTTGATTTAAGGCCATGGAGATGGGCTGTCTTAGAAAATATTATTCCTGAAAACAACATTTTTGGGTAGCATAGTAAGGCTTGCAGTAAAATCCTGAATGAACTTCTCAGTAACTAAAGTCTGATTTTTTAAAAAAAAGAGCAAATGCCTTCCAACACAAAATTAATTTGTCAATTTTTCCTTAATTTGAGAACTGCAAGTGGAAAAAACAAAGGTGATTTGGAAATCTTGGTAGGCACTTTTCTGAACCATGATCCCTTGTGCAGGTAAAATTGCATACCCACATTACATATCCGGTGGCTTCATCAATGCAGTGGAGCATGGGCAAAGCTGTCAACTTGTTTGAGATTCTTGGACATCAACTTGTTTGTTACCATAAATGTTTAATGCTACGTTTGGCAAGAATATGAGTCATGTACACCTTTGCATAGTCAAACCTTTTTTTATTATCAATAACCTTTCTTTGTGCTTTTGACTAAATTTTAAGACTAAAGAAACCTAAACCGCGCACAGTCCAGAACTGATACGATTGGCCATAGTTCAATTTAAAATTTGTTGCTATCGGTGGAGGAGTTGCACTGAAAAGGAATTGGTGCACTATTCCAACTTGAGTCATAACAATGGGTGTAGGAGCAGGACATCTATTCCCTCTGGTTCTGCCAATACATAAAATCATGGTAGATCTACAGCCTAACTTCAAAGTTTCTGATGTATCTAAACCTAAAATTAATCCTTGTTTATCTTGACCTGAAGATAAGTTAATGGCTTTCAATATTTAGACTACCTGTCACAAACCACCACAGTATCATTAACATTCCATTCACACTCCAGGTGTTCACCATTACCTATATTCTGGCGCATATTGGAGTATGCCATTGTTTAGGAAGAAATGTCAGATGTAGACATAAAAAAAAATACACAAAAATAACCAACACCCACATGTCACTACTTTAAAATACATGATCTAAAAATAGCATTAGTATTGTAGATCACACACCTTTAATAATGAAGAGCAGGAGATTTTAAAAGTATCAGAGAGAGTCATAGAGATATACAGCATGGAAACAGACCATTCGGTCCAACTCATCCATGTCAACCAAATATCCTAGATGAATTCAATCCCATTTGCCAGCATTTGGCCCATATCCCTCTCAACCCTTCATATTCGTGAACCCATTCAGATGCCTTTTAAATGATGTAATTGTACCAGCCTCCTCTAGCAGCTCATTCCAAATATGCTCCATCCTCTGCGTGAAAAAGTTGTCCCTTAAGTCTCTTTTAAGTCTCTTTTATATCTTTCTCCTCTCATCTTAGTCCTCTGCCCTCTAGTTTTGGTATTCCCCAGCCCAGGGAAATGACCTTGCCTATTTACCCTATCCATGCCCCTCATGATTTTATAAACTTCTGTAAAGTCACCCCTCAGCCTCTGACGTTCCAGGGAAAACAGACCCAGCCTATCCAGCCTCTGTCTGTAAGTCAACTCTAAAACCCTAGCAGGATGCTCGTAAATCTTTTCTGAAACCTTTCTAGTTTCGCAACAACCTTCCTATAGGAGGGAGACCAGAATTGCCTGCAATACCCCAAAAGTGGCCGAACCAATGTGCTGTACAGCTACAACATTATCCTTCCCAACTCCCACACTCAATGCACTGACAAATAAAGGCAAGTGTACCAAACGCATTCTTCACTAACCTGTCTACCTGCGAATCCAATTTAAAGAAAATATGATCTTCACACTTAAACAGCCTTAATGGGGTAGGGAATGGCCTAGTGGTACTATTGCTAGACTATTAATCGAGGAAACCCAGCTAATATTCTGGGGACCCAGGTTTGAATCCCACCATGGCAGATGGTAGAATTTGAATTCATTTGATTTAAAAATAAGTCTGGAATTAAGAATCCACCAAACACCATTAAATCATTGCCAGTTGTCTGAAAACCCCATCCAGTTCACTAATATCCATTAGGGAAGGTAATCTGCCATCCTCACCTGGTCTGGCCTACTTGTGACTCCAGACCCGCAGCAATGTGTTTGACTCTCAATCGGCCTCTGAAATGGGCCAGCAAGGCATTCAGTTGTAACAATCACTAAGAAGTCTCAAAGAAATGAAATCAGATAGATCACCTGGCATTGACCTAGGCACTGGAAAAGACAACGGCAGAAACAGCCCTGTTGACCATGCAAAGTTCTCCTCACTAACATTTGGGGGTAAGTACCAAAATTGGGAGAGCTGTCTCACAGACAGGTTAAGCAACAGCCTGTCATAGTCATACTCACAGAATCATACCTTACAAACAATGTCCCAAGCACCACCATCACCATCCCTGGATATGTCCTGTCTCACTGGCAGTACTGGCCCAGCAGAGGTAGCGGCATGGTTGTATACAGTCGAGAGGGAGTTGCTCTGGGGGTCCTCAACATTGACTCCAGGCCCCATGAAGTCTCATGGCTTCAGGTTAAACATGGGCAAGGAAACCTCCTGCTGACTACCACATACTGTCCTCCCTGACGAATTGGTACTCCTCCATGGTGGGAGATTTCAATGTCTACCACCAAGAGTGGCTCGGCAGCAGTACTACTGATCAAGCTGGTCGAGACCTAAAGGACATAGCCACTAGACTGGGTCTGCAGCAGGTGGTGAGGGAACCAACAAGAGGGAAAGACATACTTGACCTCATCCTTACCAATCTGCTAGCTGCAGTTGAATCTGTCCATGATAGTATCAGTAAGAGTGACCATTGCACAGTCCTTGTGGAGACAAAGTCTCCAGTTGTTCTCACATTGTGGAGACAAAGTTCTCACATTAAGAACAACCTTCATCGTGTTGTGTGGCACTATCACCGTGCTAAATGGGACTGACTTTGAACAGAACTAGCAACTCAAGACTGGGCATCCATGAAGCGCTGTGGGCAATCAATAGCAGCAAAATTGTACTTTAGCACAATCTGTAACCCTATGATCCAGCATACCCCCCACTCAACCATTACTATCAAGCCAGGAGATCAACCCTGGTTCAATGGAGAGTGCAGGAGGGCATGGCAGGAGCAGCACCGGGTATACCTGAAGATGAGGCATCAGTGGTCCCCAGCATTACAGATACGAGTCTTCAGGCAATTCGATTCACTCAACTTGATATCAAGAAACGGTTGGAGAATCTGGATACTGCAAAGGCTACCGGCCCTGACAATATTCCAGCAATAGCACTGAAGAACTTGGGGTCCAGAACTTGCCACTCCCCTAGCCAGGCTGTTCCAGTACAGTTACAACACTGGTATCTACCTGGCAATGTGGAAAATTGCCCAAGTATGTCCTGCACACAAAAAGCAGGACTAACCCAAGCTGGCCAATTACCACTCCATCAGTCTCCTCTCGATCATCAGTAAAGTGATGGAAGGTGTCATCAACAGTGCTAGCAAGCAGCACCTGCTCAGCAATAACCTGCTCAGTGACACCCAGTTTGGATTCAGCCAGGGCCACTCAGTTCTTGATCTCATGACAACCTTGGCTCAAAAATGGACAAAAGAGCTGAATTCCAGAGGTGTGGAGAGAGTAACAGCCTTGATATCAAGGCTGCATTCGACCGAGTGCGGCATCAAGGAGCCCTAGCTAAACTGAAATCAATGGATATCGCGGGCAAACTCTCTGGTGGTTGGAGTCATACCTGACACATAGGAAGATGATCGTGGTTGTTGGGGGTCAGTCATCTCAGCTCCAGCACATCTCTACAGGAGTTCCTCAGAGTAGTGTCCTGTGTCCAGCCATCTTCAGCTGCTTCAACAATGATCTTCCCTCCATCGTAAGGTCAGGAGTGGTGATGTTTGCTGATGATTGCTCAATGTTCAGCACCATTCATGACTCCTCAGATACCGAAGCAGTCCGTGTTCAAATGCAACAAGATTTGGACAATACCCAGGCTTGGGCTGACAAGTGGCAAGTGACATTCACGCCACACAAATGCCAGCTATGACCATCACCAATGAGACAATCTAACCACCACCCCTTGACATTCAATAGTGTTACCATCACTGAATCTCCCACTGTCAACATCCTGGGTGTTACCATTGACCAGAAACTCAACTGGACTCACCACATAAACACAGTGGCTACAAAAGCAGGTCAGAAGCTAGGAATACTGTGGCGAGTAACTCACCTCCTGACTCCTTAAAGCCTGTCCACAAGGCATAAGTCAGGACTGTGATGGAATACTCCCCACTTGCCTGAATAAGTGAAGCCCCAACAACACTCAAGAAGCTTGACACCATCCAGGACAAAGCAGCCCGCTTGATTGGCATTACATCCACAAACATCCATTCCCTCCACTACCGATGCGCAGTAGCAGCAGTGTGTACTATCTACAAGATGCTTTGCAGAAATTCACCAACGATCCTCAGACAGCACCTTCCAAACCCGCAACCACTTCCATCTAGAAAGACAAGGGCAGCAGACTTATGGGAACACCACTGCCTCCAATTCCCCCTCCAAGCCACTCACCATTCTGACTTGGAAATATATCGCCATTCCTTCACTGTTGCCGGGTCAAAATCCTGGAATTCCCTCCCTAATGGCATTGTGGGTCAACCCACAGCAGGTGGACTGCAGCAGTTCAAGAAGGCAGCTCACCACCACCTTCTCACCTAGGGGATGGGCAAGAAATGCTGGCCAGCCAGCGACACCCACATCCCACAAATGGCTAGAAGAAAAAGTTTCATCCTTAAAAAGTGTTTATGTCTACTCCATAGGTTTGCGACTCCCAGACTGTCGGCTACTCGCAGTAAGTTGAAACTTCCTTCTATTTTGAGGTTACTCCTTGCCCTCTTCCTCTGCCAGGAAATATTGGATCTGCCAGAAATGAGGCTGGGCCTTCTACATTCAGGTTCCACCCACCCTTACTAAAGTCTGCAGAGTCTTTCCTGATTCTGCAAAGACCTGGCCCAGTGCAGTTATTGAGCATTTCTTCAATTTCCTTATTTTCAATTATAATATCATTATTAATTTTTAATGGTCACATATTACTTGATACACTTCTCTTTTTCTTACTGTTGTTGAAATTTAATATTGTGATTTTGATATCTATTACAAGTTTCTTCTCATTCTCTGTTTATGTGGCTATTACTAACTGTTTTGCCACTCTTTACATTTTTTGGTATTTTAACCATTTATGAAAATATGCGCAATATTTTTGAATTGTTTTTCTGTTTGTTCTTTAACTGTATCTGCCACTTACATTTGTAATGACCCTGGCCGCTTTTTCCTGGAAAGGAGAGCTCTTGTCCTTGCAGGGTGCAATTTCATTCTGAATGACATTAACTTTTTCTTGAACTCTTCCCACTGATCTTCTATCGCCTTACTCATAAACAGAGTTTCCCAAAATTAAAACAGAAGATTCGAGAAACAGCAAAACATTTTCATACTTAGTCCTGTTTTCCCTACCTTGAAGCCAGAGACAGTGAGAAGGCAAAACAGATCCTCATTGCAATGTTCTTAGAATGGAGATGTGTCAACTATCAACTCATTCTCTTTTTCTAACTAACTTTAACTTCAAGTGGAGCTAGGAGAAGTAGGATTGCAAAATATCTGTTGGAAGAATATATATTAAAAAGTGTATACTTAGGTTTGTTTATGCATTTGTCCTCTGATATTCTAATGACATGAAATAACATCTATAACTACCAAGAGGTTACAATTACAACATGACCAGTTTACACAGACAATTTAAGTTATGTCTTATCGCGCACACAAGTTCAAAATGATGGCACTTTTAGTCTCAAGATTCAAAAGCTTCATCAGATGTTTTCTTATAGTTTTCCAAAATATTGATGGGCTGATGTGTTATTGCTTGGAGCTTGGCTGAAGTGCACCAGCAATTGTGACACCCCAGATGTGCATGCACATAACAGTTAGTTCCTATTTCTTTGTAAATAACATAACAATATAGTAGTGTCCATCCTAACTATGGACAGAAGTATTTACAGTGGAAAAAGTTGATAGGACAACAAGGATCTGTTTTGGCTTCTCACTGTCTCTAGCTTCAAGGTAGGGAAAACAGGACTGAGTATGGAAAATGTTTTGCTGTTTCTCGAATCTTCTGTTTCAATTTTGGGAAAATCTGTTTATGAGTAAGGCGACAGAAGATCAATGGGAAGAGTTCAAGAAAAAGTTAATGTCATAGTTGTATAGACATGTGAAATTTTAAATATATTACTGATATAAGCTTTCATGTATTACTCTAAGATGATGAGTTAGCTGTAAAATAGAAAATCAAAGAAAAATGTTGAGGGCATAGAATAGATTCTCAGTATAACCAACAGTTATAAAACCAGCTTTGCAAATCAGCCACTCGTTACAGAAACCATTGGATCTTCATTTCTGTTGATATATGTGGAAAGAATTTTGCACTCAAATTTTTCTATTATCTTAGTATTATACCGGACCCAGCTGTCAAGAAACACGAGTATCAGAACTGGCCATGCATGTCATGAAGTTGGAAGTTGATATATGCTTTGTCACCATCTAGATGAGGGGTAGCCTGGTTTAGGATACACTTGGCTGAGGATCTCAAAAATTGGGGCAAGTGTTCCAAAAAGATTGAAGCTTGCGTTGCATTGGAGATTTGAGAGGGCGCTGTAACCTTTAGTCTCAACACTCCACTGATTACAACATTACTTTAAACTCAGTTATTGGCATGGCCAATTGTATTATTTTCAAACCAACCTGTTCAAGGATGTTATATGCCTGTGGAGTAGGTGGGACTTGAACTACCACTGCACCACATTAGGTTTTGAATAACCAATCAGATTACTTTAATAAACAACAATAGTATTTATTTATTATGAAACTGGGATTAAGTCAACAAAGATATAAGGCTGATTAACACACAGTTTTAAAAAATAAAGTATAAATATTTATGATTCTGAATAAACATCTCATACCTAGAAACATGAAAATTAAATTTCTCTGCAGAGATTAATTTTTTAAAAAGTACTTTCGCAAATAATAGTTCTTGGATGAAAAAGGATAAGCTTGGACAGTTTTCACTTGGTGCTCTGGTGCATGTAGAGGTGTGTCACTGAAGACAGGCAGATTCCATGGGGACCTTTGTTGACACAGATCATTCAGTTAATGTCAGAAATTCAGAGCTTTTCAGGACAATAGCTGCAACAGGTTTTTTGCATATAATACCAAACTGTCTCAGAGGATTTTCTTAGAAATACTGAAGATGAATTGAATAAGTTTTGTTTCATTAAAAATTAACAACTATGTGTTTGTTAAACAAACATAGTTAATGGTTACAGAGATACTAGCAACTGCCGATGCTGGGGAATCTGAGATAACAAGGCATGTGGATGGATGAACACAGCAGGCCAAGCAGCAACAGAGGAGCAGGAAGGCTGACATTTAGGGTCTAGACCCTTCTTCAGAAATTGGGGTGGGGAAGGGGATCCTGAAATAAATAGGGAGAGAGGGGGAGGCAGATAGAAGATGGATAAAGGAGAAGATAGGTGAAGAAGGGACAGACAGGTCAAGAGGTGGGGATGGAGCCAGTAAAGGTGAGTGTAGGTGGGGAGTTAGGGTGGGGATAGGTCATGTGGGCACTGTTCCCGATGTGGCCTGCTCTACATCGGGGAAACCAAGCGGAGGCTTGGGGACTGCTTTGTGGAAGACCTACGCTCGGTTCGCAAAAAACAACTGCACCTCCCAGTCACGAACCATTTCAACTCTCCCTCCCACTCCTTGGACGACATGTCCATCCTGGGCCTCCTGCAGTGCCACAACGATGCCACCCAAAAGTTGCAGGAACAGCATCTCATATTTAGCTTGGGAACCCTGCAGCCCAATGGTATCAATGTGGGCTTCACAAGCTTCAAAATCTCCCCTCCTTCGACCGCATCCCAAAACCAGCTCGGCTTGTCCCCACCTCCCTAACCTGTCCTTCCTCCCACCTATCCATTCCTCCTACCTCAAGTCCCATCCCCATCTCCTACCTGCCAGCCTCATCCCGCCTCCTTGACCTGTCAGTCCTCCCTGGACTGACCTATCCCCACCCTAACTCCCCACCTACACTCACCTTTACTGGCTCCATCCCCACCTCTTGACCTGTCTGTCCCTTCTTCACCTATCTTCTCCTTTATCCATCTTCTATCTGCCTCCCCCTCTCTCCCTATTTATTTCAGGATCCCCTTCCCCACCCCAATTTCTGAAGAAGGGTCTAGACCCTAAATGTCAGCCTTCCTGCTCCTCTGCTGCTGCTTGGCCTGCTGTGTTCATCCATCCACATGCCTTGTTATCTCAGATTCCCCAGCATCGGCAGTTGCAGTATACCACATTAGCAGAGGTATAGGTGAACATCTGTTTGATGTGGAAGATCTTCTTGGGGCCTGGGATGGGGGTGAGGGGGGCGGTGTAGTGGCAGGTGTAGCACTTCCTGCGGTTTTTCCCTATATCTCGCTTGGGAACCCTGCAGCCCAATGGTTTCAATGTGTACTTCACAAGCTTCAAAATCTCCCCTCCCCCCGACCGCATCCCAAAACCAGCCCAGCTCGTCCCCGCCTCCCTAACCTGTTCTTCCTCCCAGCTATCCCCTCCTCCCACCTCAAGCCCCACCCCCATCTCATACCTCCTAGCCTTTTCCTGCCTCCTTGACCTGTCCGTCCTCCCTTGACTGACCTATCCCCTCCCTAACTCTCCACCTACACTCACTTTTACTGGCTCCAACCCCACCTCTTTGACCTGTCTGTCTCCTCCCCACCTGTCTTCTCCTTTATCCATCTTCTATCCGCCTCCCCTTCTCTCCCTATTTATTTCAGAATCCCCTTCCTTCCCCCATTTCTGATGAAGGGTCTCGACCCGAAATGTCAGCTTTCCTGCTCCTGTGATGCTGCTTGGCCTGCTGTGTTCATCCAGCTCCGCACCTTGTTATCTCTATAGTCAATGGTTATTTTTATTCTAATATAGAGAAAGCGTTTAATTGGCCATAGAATGGTAGACCAGGGATAGATGATGCACATCTCCCTTCTTCGACATAATGCCAATTAGTTCTTGCAGTTGTCTGCTGTAGCAGAATTCCTGTTCATTGGAGTTCGGGTGTGTGAACACACTTAAGTCACAGCAATACCATTCTCATAGACTGGGAAATAGTTCCTTTACAGGTGAAATATAGGATTCTTCATGGAAATAGTATGTATCACACTGGATCATAATTAGGAATTTCACAGAAACAACAAAGCTGAACTTGTAGAATCATAGAATCCCTACAATACAGATAGAAGCTATTTGGCCTATCTAATCTGCAACGCACCTCTGAAGAGCATCCACCTAGACCCTCCCCCAACTCTATCCTCATAACCCTGCATGCACCATAACCAATCCACCTAACCCGCACATCCTAGAGAATTATGAGGCAATATATTATAGCCAATCCACCCAACCAGCACATCTTTGGATTCTCTTCAACCAGCTGGCTAAACAATTGTCAAAGCAGCTGCAACCTGGCAATCATATACCTAAGCAGAGACTCTCCCGAAAATAATCAGTTATCACAAGACACGTCGTCGTCAAGAAATAGCTTGTTAAGCAATAGTTCCAATGTCCTTCCATTGACCTCTTTCAAACAAAAGAAGTCATCCCAGTTTCCTTCAAAGGCAAGTCCTTACAAAATGTTAATGATGAAGCCTTCATAGCATTGTCAGTGACTTACTGGACTCTAATTCATGTGAATTCATACCAAAAGCTTTGATTTTTAAGTTGTTCATTGTTATGCCTTCTTTTGTCTCATTTTTCTTTATATCCTTGCTCTGTGTGTGTGTGTGTGTGTGTGTGTGTGTGTGTGTGTTCGTGCGTGTGCGCGCGCGCGTGTGTACATTTGTGTGTATGTTAATGTGCAGGAAGACCACGAAATAGTTCAATTTAACTCCATGTTCAGTGACAGTGGGCCACCATCCAGTAAAAGCACAAGAGCTAGTTACATGCTAGGAGTCCGGAAGGAGGCGCGAGGGCAGCCTGGGAAGGTGAGCTTCTCCTTTTAAAAACTTACCTCGTGAATAGGTGGAGTGCGCATCGAGCAGGAGCAGACACGGGACGGTTGAGTAAGTGAAGTAATATATTTGGGCGGTTGCTTTACCCGAAACACTACTAAAGTAGTGTCTCCCACCCATCCTCCTCCTCTAACCAAAAAGGTTCTGAGCGCCAATTTGGTAAGTCACTAGAGTTTTCTTTTCCAATAGTCTGTTTTTTACAATTCAGAACAATGGCAATGGATGCAAGGGCAGTTGCATGCTCCTCTTGTGGGATGTGGGAGGTAAGGGGCACCACTCGTGTTCCTGCTGACTTCATCTGCGGGAAGTGCACCCAACTCCAGCTCCTTGGAAACCGCGTTAGGAAACTGGAGCTGGAGCTGGATCTGGATGAACTTTGGATCATTCGGGAGGCTGAGGGGGTGATTGAGAGGAGTTACAGGGAGGTAGTCACACCTCCGGTACAGGAAAAAAGTAGATGGGTTACAGTCAGGGGGCGGAAAGGGAACAGGCAGACAGTGTGGGGATCCCCTGCAGCCATTCCCCTCAATAACAGGTATACCGTTTTGGATTCTGTTGAGGGGGACGACTTACCAGGGGTAAGGCATGGGGTACAGGTCTCTGGTGCAGAGTCTGTCCCTGTTGCTCAGAAGGGAAGGGGGAAGAGGAGGAGAGCATTAGTCATTGGGGACTCCATAGTTAGGGGGACAGATAGGAGATTCTGTGGGAACGAGACAGACTCACTGTTGGTGTGTTGCCTCCCAGGTGCCAGGGTCCGTGATGTCTCGGATCGTGTCTTTGGGGTCCTGAAGGGAGAAGGTGACCAGCCCCAAGTCGTGGTCCACATAGGTACCAATGACATAGGTAGAAAGAGGGATAGGGATATAAGGCAGGATTTCAGGGAGCTAGGGTGGAAGCTGAGAGCTAGAACAAACAGTTGTTATCTCTGGTTTGTTACCCGTGCCATGTGATAGCGAGGCAAAGAACAGGGAGAGATATCAGCTGAACACGTGGCTGCAGGGATGGTGCAGGAGGGAGAGTTTCAGGTATATGGATAACTGGGGCTCATTCGGGGGAAGGTGGGACCTCTACAAACAGGACGGTCTTCACTTGAACCAGAGGGGTACTAATATCCTGGGTGCGAAATTTGCTAGTGCTATTCGGGTGGATTTAAACTAGCTCAGCAGGGGCATGGGAACCTGTGGTGTAGTTCCAGTACACAGGAGGATGAGAGTAGGGAGGACATGGACAGGATTTCACCGTCACAGGAGTATACTGGCAGACAGCAATCTGGTTTGAAGTGTGTCTACTTCAACGCCAGGAGTATCCGGAATAAGGTAGGTGAGCTTGCAGCATGGATAGGTACCTGGGACTTCGATGTTGTGGCCATTTCGGAGATGTGGATAGAACAGGATCAGGAATGGATGTTGCAGGTTCCAGGGTTTAGATCTTTCATAAAGATCAGGGAAGGTGGTAAAAGAGGGGGAGGTGTGGCTTTGTTAGTCAAGGACAGTATAACGGTGGCTGAAAGAACTTTTGACGAGGACTCGTCTACTGAGGTGGTATGGGCTGAGGTCAAAAACAGGAGAGGAGAGGTCACACTGCTGGGAGTTTTTCATAGGCCTCCGCAAAGTTCCAGGGATGTGGAGGAGAGGATCGGCAAAACGATTCTATGCAGGAGTGAAAGGAACAAGGTGGTCATTATGGGAGACTTTAACTTCCCCAACATTGACTGGAAAGGCTATAACTCTAGTACGTCGGATGGATCGGTTTTTGTCCAATGTGTGCAGGAGGGTTTCCTGACACAGTATGTCGAAGGGCCGACAAGAGGGGAGGCCACACTGGATCTGGTACTTGGTAATGAACCAGGCCAGGTGTTTGATTTAGTGGTAGGTGAGCACTTTGGAGAGAGTGACCATAATTCGGTTACGTTTAGTTTAGCGATGGAAAGGGATAGGAACATGCCACTGGGCAAGAGTAATAGATGGGGAAAGGGCAATTACAATGCGATTAGGCAAGACTTAGGAGGGATAGAATGCGGTAGCAAAATGCAGGGATGGGGACAATCGAAATGTGGAGCTGGTTTAAGGAACAGATATTGCGTGTCCTTGATAGGTATGTCCCTGTCAGGCAGGGAGGAAGTGATAAGGCAAGGGAACCTTGGTTTACAAAAGAAATTGTATCTCTTGTTAAGCGGAAGAGGGAGGCTTATGTGACATTGAGACAAGATGGTTCAGATGAGGCGATGGAGAGTTACAGATTAGCTAGGAAGGATTTAAAGAGAGAGTTAAGAAGAGCAAGGAGGGGACATGAGCAGTTGTTAGCAGGTAGAATTAAGGAGAACCCGAAAGCTTTCTGTAGCTATGTGGGGAATAAAAGGATGACTAGGGTAAGAATAGGGCCAGTCAAAGACAGAAGTGGGAAGTTGTGTGTGGATCCTGTGGAGATCGGAGAGGTGCTAAACAAATATTTCTCATCTGTTTTCACTCAGGAAAATGAGAATATTGTAGAGGAGAAGGCTGAGATACGGGCTATTAGACTTGAAAGGATTGAGGTTAGTAAGGAGGAGGTGTTATCAATCCTAGAAGGTAGATAAATCCCTTGGGCCGGATGGGATTTTTCTGAGGATTCTCTGGGAAGCTAGGGAGGAGATGGCGGAGCCTTTGGCCTTGATCTTTGAGTCGTCATTGTCTACAGGTTTAGTACCAGAGGACTGGAGGATTGCAAATGTTGTGCCCTTCTTCAAGAGGGGCAGTAGAGATGACCCAGGTAATTATAGACCAGTGAGCCTTACATCTGTTGTAGGAAAAGTTTTGGAAAGGATTATAAGAGATAGGATTTATAATCATCTAGCAAGCAACAATTTGATTGGAGATAGTCAACATGGATTCGTCAAGGGCAGGTCGTGTCTCACAAAACTCATTGAGTTTTTTGAGAAGGTGACCAAGCATGTGGATGAGGGTAGGGCAGTTGACGTGGTATACATGGACTTCAGTAAAGCCTTTGATAAGGTTCCACATGGTAGGCTATTGGAGAAAATGCGGAGGCATGGGATTGAGGGAGATTTAGCAGTTTGGATTAGAAACTGGCTTTCTGAAAGAAGGCAAAGAGTGGTGGTCGATGGAAAATATTCAGCCTGGAGTCCGGTTACTAGTGGTGTGCCACAAGGATCTGTTTTGGGACCACTGCTGTCTGTCATTTTTATAAATGACTTGGACGCAGACATAGGTGGATGAGTTAGCAAGTTTGCAGATGACACTAAAGTCGGTGGAGTGGTGGACAGTGTGGAAGAATGTTGCAGGTTGCAGGGAGACTTGGATAAACTGCAGAATTGGGCTGAAAGGTGGCAAATGGAGTTCAATGCAGATAAATGTGAGGTGATTCATTTTGGGAAGAATAATAGGAAGGCAGAATACTGGGTCAATGGAAAGATTCTTGGTAGTGTGGATGTGCAGAGGGATCTTGGTGTCCAGGTACATAGATCCCTGAAAGTTGCCACCCAGGGTGATAGTGCTGTTAAGAAGGCATACGGTGTGTTAGGTTTCATTGGTAGAGGGATTGAGTTCCGGAGCCGTGATGTCATGCTGCAACTGTACAAAACACTAGTGAGGCCTCACTTGGAATATTGCGTACAGTTCTGGTTGCCCCATTACAGGAAGGATGTGGAAGCATTGGAAAAGGTGCAGAGGAGATTTACCAGGATGTTGCCTGGTCTGGAGCGAAGGTCATATGACGAAAGGCTGAGGGACTTGGGTCTGTTCTCATTGGAGAGAAGAAGGCTAAGAGGGGATTTAATAGAGATATACAAAATGATCAGAGGATTAGATAGGGTGGACAGTGAGAGTCTTTTTCCCAGGATGATGATGTCGGCTAGTACGAGGGGGCATAGCTGCAAATTGAGGGGTGATAGATTTACGACAGATGTCAGAGGCAGGTTCTTTACTCAGAGAGTGGTAAGGGCATGGAATGCCCTGCCTGCCAATGTAGTTAACTCAGCCACATTAGGGGCATTTAAACAGTCCTTGGATAAGCATATGGATGATGATGGGATAGTGTAGGGGAATGGGCTTAGATTAGTTCACAGGTCGGCGCAACATCGAGGGCCGAAGGGCCTGTTCTGCACTGTATAGTTCTATGTTCTATGTCCTATGCTAGAAGATCTGCATCTTCATCATTATGCTTCATTCATACCTGCTAGCTACAAGGAAGATATTTCCTGCTGTCAGGATCAAGGCAAAATTGAGTGTGCAACTAATTCCATTTCCTTTAGAAGGTTCATAGAGTATGGCACAAACCTTAGTCAGAAACACATAGTTTTTCTGAGTGGTGGGGTTTTCGGGGACATGGGAATTGAGGTTGATTTTCAGCCAGACGGACAACCATTGTACATCTGAAAACTCTCTCTCATTGTGCCCATGAAGCAAGGCACACTTTTCTTGTGGATTTCAACTAGGGACAGAAAAAAGGGCTTCATAGCCAATGCCCTGTAGTTAGCAGATTTCTGAGTGAAGTTAGCAATGAAATTTTGATCACCAAAGAAACATTTCCCAGCATTAATTCTTTTCAAGAATATGGGTGCAGAGTAATGTTGGATAGGGAAGATATCTGCCTGCTTCTTGCAGGATAAACTTATTAACTGCTGCCTTCATAAATAAATGTAATGATACTGCCTCAGTATTATTTTGTTTTTATACTCTAGTGAGAAGAATTCTGACATGAAAGGGAGTGGCAATGAGACATGGATGCACATTGCTATTTGTTAAAGCAACATGTGACCCTCCCGGTAAAATGTCTATACCCCATATAATAAAGACACATGAAAATTAAGCATGAACTTATGAAGTCGGCAGTAGATTTTCTTTAGCACCGAGATTTCATGGTTAATTTTGCATGGCTTTGTAAACAGTCAGAGTTCTTCTCTACAGCAGGCATGGATCTTAAAATGATGCATTAGAGATTGTGTTTCTAAGTTATTGCATGTAATATTTGCGATACGTGTGCTTAGTGAGTGAGTGTTCCAATCATTGTAATACAGGGTATCTTTTCTTTTCTTTATTCATTTACGGGATGAGAGCATCGCTGACTTGGCAGCATTTATTGCCCATCCCTAATTGCTCAGAGGGCAGTTAAGAGTCAACCACATTGCTGTCGATCTGGAGTCATGTGTTGGCCAGACCAGGTAAGGATGACAGTTTCCTTCCCTAAATGACATACCACTGCAAGGATTTCCCTAAGGAAATATTGCCTGACGTGTCATGAAATCAACACAGCGTTGAGTAAACTGAGTGAAAAAGGGTGTTTGAGCATCCTGAAGGGTTCAGGTTAGTGTGACTAAGAAAAATCCTGATCTATGTGTCAAGGCTAAACCAGCAAATTTGCAGTCAGGTGGTGTGAGGGTGTGGGCGAGTGAAATTCTGTGGCTGACTTTACCGCCACTAACCTGGCAACTCCTGACCCCCAAAGATCAAACAAGTGGTAGGCAGGCCTAGAGTGTCCCTCTCACTATCACCCTAGAGGGCCTCAATAGGTCATTTAACAGATATTTAACAGTTGTTTCCTGCCTAGTTGTAATTTTCTGGCTGGCAGGATGAATTCAGGGATCATAGGTACTTTTGGCAAGATAGCCTGCTTGGGAGTTAGGTGGGAAAGGAGTGGGTGTGCATCCTTGAGAGGCCCCTTTTTTGTGATAGGGGAACTGTTTTCCTGTGACCTTGCCCCTGCCCAGCCCGAGTGCATGTCCATGTCTGGCTATTGCACAATTCCATCTGCCGCAATGACATTCCAGCATTGGCCACTCCCAGTAGTGTTGCTGGAACCAGAAATCACCATCCATCAGGGTATAAGAACAGGGAAGTTATAATAAAACCAACAAAGATAGAACACAGACTGTAGCTGATGTGTTCTGTGTTCAGCTCTTGGGATGTTGCAGCCTACAGTGTTATGCACAAAAAACTAGAAAGTAGATTAGATCGGATGTTATTTTTTCAGAGCCACCATTGACATGAGGAGTAGAATGGCCCATTCTATGCCATGAAGCTTTCTGTGTTCATTTTTTAAAATCAAGAACAGGCAGTAAAAATATTCAAATGTAAAGCCATCATTCATCAAAGAGGCACCCAAAAGCTTCCATGTATCATATTAATGAGATGTTGTAGGTATTATAAGATTACAGTTCATATTTTATTTTTTAATTAAAAAACATATAATTTTAAATTAATCACAGCAGGTAGCCTCATGCTTGGATTTTTGGAAACTGATGACATAAAGGTAAAAGCTGTAAACACAAATAGCCCTCAAGGGAGCGAAAAATGACATGCAAGTTAAAACAAAATAACTTGTACTTCTATACTGTCATTTCCCATCTCCCAGTGTTGACAAATGCTTTATATCCTCTGCAGCACTGTTGAAATGTAGTCACTATTATAATGTGGAAAATCCAACAGATAATTGACTCACAATATCCACGCAACAAACAGCAATTAGATAATGACTAGAAACTCTGTTTGACAGGATGTTATTTGAGAGAGAAAAAAAAACAAATGGACAGGACATCACATAGAACTCCTTCATTAGTTTCCAAATAACATTGTGGGGTCATTAATGTCCATCTGTTAAAGGAGACAAAGGATTGATTTAATGTCACATGTGGAAGACAGTACCTTGGACAGTGCAGCACTTCCTCAATATTGCATTGTGGAGCATCCTGATTTCATTTTGTGTACATGCTTCAGCTGTGGGATTTAGATCGACTACTATCTCCTAACTTAGATACAAGTGTGCTATCATGTGCAATGTGTAAGGATATAATAGCACAAAGGAACTGGATCATTAAGCTGTTCCTGTCTTGAACAGTCATGGAGTTCTGCAGCTGATTGTCTCTGCCCTTCTATTGCCTTTTGCCAATTCAGGGATAAATGTATATTCAAACATTACCTTTTCCAGATGCCTGAGTGAAAGTGAGTTGCTGAAACAATGAAGGGATGAATGACTAAACTGCTGCATTGCAGTTTGTGTCAAATCGATTTGAATTTTTTTTTATGTACCCAAATTAATAATGAATAAGCTTCTGGGAATTTAGCAGACTGTAAATGAAGACTGTAAATTTGAAGAACAAGATTGCAACGGTAAGTTTAAATTTATTGTCAATACGTTTCAATCGAAAGTTAAGTGCACCCAAGTGACCAATCAGAAGTTGAAAAAGCTACCTTAGCATAATCTAATTAGTTGTAGGACTGTGTTGGGAGTTCTATAGGAGGAGAAGTAAAGAAGAGAAGCTTGTCATCGTACCTACAAAAAAGCAAGTAAGGCATTATCAGTCATCAATCTGAGTGGCTGCCTAAGCAAACTAATCATAGGGGATGAAATTTAACTTTAAGCAATTGTAGTTCGGGCAGCAACAATCAGCTACATATTGCCTGACTGGCTCTCCTTCCCAATGACTTAAAGGCAAATTGAATTTTTGTTGAGAATCTAACAGAATTATATACCTGCTAACAGCTGAAAGGTGAGAGTGGAAAGGTGAAATGTGCTTGGTCACTAGAAAACAAAAGAGTAGTGGGCAATGATGAAGGGCCTGAGGTAGTTTCCTTGATCCTAAAACTTATTTCATGGGATACAAATATCACCGGCAAAGACAATATTTTTGTGCATTATCAATTGTCATTGACAAATTAGCAGTTGCTTTCTAGAACTATTCTAATCTATGTAGTGTAGGTGTAGCCAATGGCGCTGTTAGGAATAGAGCTCTGGGATCCTGATCCAGCAACATTGAAGGAAGTTTCCACATCAAGATTGAGTGTTTCTCAAAGGGAAAATTGCAGGTAGTGTTGAAGGTAAAGATGTTTGATGTCAAGGGGAAATAGTGAGCTTCATGCTTCTGTCGATGACCATCACCTGGTATTACATAATTAGACAGAAACAAACAAATTAGGAGCTGGAATAAGGCAGTTGCCCCCCTCTTCCCTCAAGCCTGCTCTGCCATTTGATAAGATTATGGGTGATCAGATTGTGGTTTCATATCCACTTTTCAGTTTTATGTATTTATTTATTCTCTTATTTGTCAATAGTGAAGAATCATAGAATCCCTACAGCGTGGAAGAAGGCCATTCAGCCCATCAAGTCCACTCTGACCCTCTGAAAAACACCTCATCCAAAGCCACCTCCCTAACCCAACCCTGTAACACTGGGGTTAATCCACCTAGCTTGCACATCCCTGGACATTATGGGTAATTTAGCATGTCCAATCCACCAAAACTACACATCTTTAGGAGGAAACCGGAGCACCCAGAGAAGACTCATGCAGCTACAGGGAGAATGTTCAAACTCCACATAGACGATCACCTCAGTCTGGAATCAAACCCGGGTCCTTGGCACTGTGAGGCAGCAGTGCAACCACTAAGCTGCTGTGCTGCCCTAAAATTGTATCTTTTTATTATTCTGCATTTTTAATTGTGGACTGAAGTGCAAAAAGTACTTGTTTTAAAGCCAAGGGGATTGTTGAAGAATTGCCGCACTTTTTAAGAGCAACCAGCCTGGCATTCATTGTCAATGTGCTTACACACCTGCTTGTTCTAAAAGTGGTAGAAGCCAAGTTACAGACTATTTGGAAGGGGTTATGTACAACTAGATTTTGGCCAGCAACAAGTAGACAATTGTTCTGTAGACTGGTAACCAATTACCTATAACAAAAGCCTTCTGCCTGCCAGACATTATAGGTATGAGCCAACATCCCTGTATCTTCTACAAGCAAGTGTCTGGAGGAGGATCAAGGAGCAGCATGTCCTGTAAAGCCAGAAGGGCTATCTCACCACATCCTTTTACCATTGGGCAGTCTTCCTTGTGTTTCCTTTTGCCCTATTACATCCTTTTTTTCAGTCATTGTCTGACTGTATATGTGTGTTGGAGAAATTTATAAGTGGTTCGAGTTTCAACTCATAGCATAATATGTTGATGGTTCATAATTGTTTCTCTATAGCTAGAATCCATTTATTTATAATAGACAGTAGTTCTTGTTAAGTACAGAAACCTGGTCCCTGCTTTCCATCAACTTGAATCTAAAAAACAGGCACATTTGGGAATGCTGCAGACTTTTCAATATCTTTAATTTTAATCATGACTCCAGGTACAATGGGGCTTGTTTCCCAATGTGCTGGAACACAAACATCTATCCAACTCTGCTTTTAAAATATTCAAGGATAATTGTTGTCTGAAAAAGAGAATTTTACAAGATCATCACACTCAGGCAGAGAATAAATTATCCTCATCTTTGGCTTGATTGGGACACTGCTTATTTTTAAACCATGTCCTCTAGTTCCACACAGATAGAAATATTGGGCAGCATCCTAAAGGAGCCTGTGCAATGTTGGTTGTCCGGCAAGGAGTAATTCAACAACAAGAGCTACTTATTCCGCCTTTTATACATGCTGCCACGGTATACTACTTTATATTTAAATAGCTGCACACTGGATTGAGATCCCACATGGTCTAAGGCTGGCATTCTCAGTGAGGGGCCAGGATCTCACCTTTTGGGGAGTATGTCTGTGGTTTATCAACAGCATATTGATGTATTGGAATAGTACCAACATGGTTGTGAGGGATCGGCACATGCCGGGTGTCAATGTCCACGTATGAGGAATGAGTGTGGCTCATGGCCCTCGGACTGTGCCCTGATCGACAATTTGGTCCAATCATCATGAAAGTCATTTGGAGCCAGCAGTGAGCTGAATCTGCCAGGCATCTGCCCTGATTTTCATGGAAAGTGAAGGCGATTAAATTAAAATAGTGTTGGGGGGGAAATCTATTCACACTAATATATTATCTCATACATCATGAGCACCAGGGACCTTTGATACAGCACCTTATCTAAAGCCTGCTGGAAAGTTAGATCCACTGACTCCTTTCATCCATGTTGCTTTTTACTTCCTCAAAGAACAGTAATGAATTAATCAGACATGACTTCCCTTTCACAAAGCCATGTTGACTCTGCTTAATTGCACTGAGATTTCATAAGTGCCCTGTTATACCATCCTGAGTAACGAATTCCAGAATATTTTCTTATAACTGGACAGTAGTTTCTTGCTTTTTTTTTGAAATGAAGAGTCATATTCAATTTTTTCCAGTATGATGGGACTTTTCCATAATCTCAGGAACTTTGGAAAATTAACTCTCTTAAGTTAACTGAGGTGGCACGGTGGCTCAGTGGTTAGCACTGCTGCCTCACAGCACCAGGGACCTGGAATCGATTCCAGCCTCAGGTGACTGTCTGTGTGGAGTTTGCACATTCTCCCCGTGTCTGCATGGGTTTCCTCTGGGTGTCCTGGTTTCCTCCCACAGTCCAAAGATGTGCAGGTTAGTGGATTGGCCATGCTAAATCACCCATAGTGTTCAGGGATGTGTAAATTAGGTGGGTTACAAGGAGACAGGTCTGGGTGGGATGCCCTGAGGTTCAGTGTCAGCTTGTTGGACCAAAGGGCCTGTTTCCACACTGAAGGGATTCTATTCTATGACTTCTTTTTTTTCTTATCTTATTCTAAGCTAATGTGAATGGCGCCATGTATGTACTGCAAAGTTACACACTTTTCACTGTAGTTTTACAAATAATACATGCAATAATAACTGATTTAATTCAATTCAATTCAATATCTGAGCAATTGTTTCTTTTAAGACCCAGGGGTGAAGTCCATCAGGACTTGGGAATGTGTTAACTTTTATTTCTAATAAGTTTCTCAGTGGTCCCTGGTTCTTATAATTGTGTTACACCCCATCACCATCACTTTTATCTCTTGATTTATTTCTGGGGTATCATTTATGTCTTTCACAGTGAAGACAAGCACAAAACATCCATTGACTGCATCTGCCATTTCCTTACATTCCATAGTAAACATCTCAGGCCCATTGCTCATGTTACTTATTCTTTTCCTTTTTAAATGCCTGGAATAACTCTTATTCCTTGACTTAATATTTCTAGTTAGCTTTTCCTTATATTTAAATTTCTTTTTTTTGTTTTCTCAGTCATTCTTTACTGTAATTTTATGTTCTGTCCAATCTCTGACCTGCGTGGAAACTCAATGGAATTGTATGCTTGTTCTTTCAACTTGTCTTATCTTCAGGTGTCCTTCTCATAATCTTTCTTTCTCAATGGAACATATGTTTGTTAATTGTTATGAAATATTTCCTTAAATATCTGCTGTTGTATCTTTATTGGCCTGCCTATCAACTAAACTTCCCAGTTTACTTCAGTCAGTTCTGAGTTTGTACCTCATAACCTCCCCTGTTTCAGTATAAAAAAAAATCAATTCTTGCACCCAAATAAAAACCGAAAGAACAGCGGATGCTGTAAATCAGGAACAAAAACAGAAGTTGTTGGAAAAGCCCAGCAGGTCTGGCAGCATTTGTGAAGAAAAAATGAGACTTAACATTTTGGGTCCAGTGGCTCTTCCTCAGATCTGATGGTAGCTAGGAAAACATCGGTTTATATGCAGAAAATAGCGAGGGGGATGGGCTGGGGAGTAAACGATAGGGTAGAGCCCGAAGAGAGAAAACAGTAGTTGAATAGACAAAGAAGTTGATAATGATCTGGTTAGGACGGTGAATAGTTGTTAATAGGGACAGTTAATGACTAACTAGTAATCTTAGACTGACTCTTCTATACCTCAGACTGAATGTGGAATTAAATCATGGATTATCATTAGCTATCTCTACTTTGAGGACCTTAATTAATCCTGCTGCATTGCACTTTGCCAAATTTGATCACTCTTTGATGACTATGATGACTCTCTTGCTGATCAGTTTGCTGATCTGACCTGGAAGTACTCTCTGATCTCCAAAATGCTCTATAATCTCACACTTGTGTGGCATAAGTGTAACCTGTCACTTTTTAGCCCAAGTTGAAATGTCTAGCGACATGTTGTCAGAGACTGCTTCAATATCTGAGGAGTTTTGAATAGTACTGAACATCGTACGATTATCAGTGAACATTCTCATTTATAGCTTCCTGGTAGAGAATAGTCATTGATGAAGAAGCTAAAGCGGCTACTGACCTAGGTCAGTACCTTGAGAAACTTCTGCTGTGAAGTCTGGGGACTGAAATGATTGGCCTCCGACAAGTTTGGAAAATTTGGTTGGCACGGGCGAGTTGGGCCAAAGAGTCTGTTTCCATGTTGTACGACTCTATGACTGGAACAATGGCTATCGTCATTTGTGCTAGGTATGACTCGAGCCAGCCAAGAGCTTTCCCTCTGATTCCCATTGACTTCAATTTTTACAGTTAACTTTGATGCCATACCCATTTATATACTATCTTGATATCATCTCATCTCAGCCTCCTTTAATATTGGAAGAGAACCCCAACGCATGTACACAACCTAAAGATTTCTTCTGGCCTGGAGGTTTTGAAATAACACAAATCTGGGTCACCTAGAGCCAAATTCTGGCAGCTGTTCTGGGCAAATCAACAATGCGAGCAATTCATGAGCTCTAGTTTAAAGTTGCATGGGCCTGAATTATGTATTTGGGCACTGGCTTTTAAAAGTTTATGATAGCTTTGTCTGCCTGTATTGAATGCCTTACATACTTCTAAGACACAAATTACAGCCTAGAAGAGTGCCCTTGCCTGCAGCGAATGAGAGAGACAACATTGGCTGAGTCACATGAGCATCTGCCATGCACATGGTGGGGGATGTCCCTTCTTGTGATGATAGCATCCATGTTGATGATCTGAAATGTCATTCAGAGGTTTCCATGACAGAGTTGAATGGTGTTGCGGTCGACGTTGTCCTGAAGTAGTTTGTTGCAAACAATGGTCTGTTAAAGGTTTAGCAGTTGTTTGAAGAGAGTGGAGGTGTGGGGAAGATCTTGGTGAGGTGCTCATTGTCATCAATAATATGTTGATGGCTGAAAAAAACATGGTGTAGTTCCTCTGCTCCTGGGAAGTACTGGATGACAAAGGGAACTCTATCGATCATATCCTGTGGTTGCCTTCTGAGGAGGTCATCATGGACTTTCACTGTGGCACATTGGATTTGGCGATCGATGAGTTGATCATCATATCTCATTCTTAAGGGGGCATCCTTCAACATCTTCAGGTGTCTGTCATGTTCCTCCTCCTCCTCCTCTGAACAGAAACGGTGTATATGTAGGGCTTGTCTGTAGGGCACGGCGTTTTTGACATGTTTAGGGTGGAAGCTAGAGAAATGCAGCATCATGTGGTTATCCATAGGCTTGCGATACTGTGAGGTACTGAGGTGACCATCCTTGATGGAGATGTATGTGCCCAAGAATAAGACTGATTCTAAAGAGTAGTCCATGGTAAATCAGATGGTGGGATGAAACTTGTTGATATACTATGTAGTTGTTTCAATGATTCCTTGCCATGAGTCCAAAGGAAGAAGATGTTGTCAACATACCTGATGTATGGCATTGTTCAGAGGTCCTGTGCAGCAAAGAAATCTTGTTTGAACTTGTGCATGAACATGTTGGCATACTGGGGAGGAAATTTGGTCCATGGCTGTTCCATGTGTCTGGTTGAAGAATTGGTTGTCGAAGGTGAAGACATTGTAGTCAATGATGAAGTGGATGAGTGGTAGGATGGCTTCTAGAAATTGGCAGTTGGTGGTATTGAATACTGAGGCTGGTGCAGCGATCTCGTCGTCATGGGGGATACTGGTGTAGAGTGCCAAAATGTCCATTGTGACAAGGAATGTTCCTGGTTTGACTGCTCCGTGGGTGTTGAGTTTCTGTAGGAAATAGTGTCATGACAAAGGCTGGGCGTTCCCTGTACAATGGATTTCAAGATGCTCTCGACATAGCCAGAGGGGTTCTCACGCAAGGTCCCATTGCCTGATAAGATGGGACGTCTAGGTGTGTATTGTACTCTGAAGGACTGGATCAAAAGTCTCGATCAGTCTGTTGAGTTGACGGGTATGTTCTTTGGTCAGATCATCAGGTAATTGTCTGTTGTGTTCCTGGTTGTTTAGTTGTCAGTATACTACTTTGCAGTAGTCCGTTCTATTCTGTATGATGATGCCTTCTCCTTATCTGTTGGTTTGATGACAAAGTAGCGATTGGTCTTGAGAGCACAGATGGTAAGGCGTTGTGCCTGGGTAATGTTTTACAGTACCTTGTGAGTGCAGCGAATGAATCCGGTGTTCACAAATTCTTTGATGGCTTGAGCATACCTGTGAAGCATCAGGCAATGGCCCTCTGGAGGGGTCCAATTTGACTCCTTCTCTGGCCGATTCACCACTGATCTCTCTGTCAACAGGTGTGGTTCATCGGTTGTCTCATTGGGCTCGCTGCTGACATTTTGGAAGAATTCCCAGATTCTCATTTGGCTGATGAATTCCTCTGTGTCTGCAGGGAGACCAATGCGGTTGATTTTGGTGGTGGGGCAGAAATTGAGACCTCGGCTGAGAACTTCAATCTCGTCCAGTTGAAGGGTGCGGTCAGATAAGTTGACGATAGATTTTCCCATAATGGTACCATTTTCAATTGTAGTACCAGGGGAGGCTTGGCTACTGCTGGTGGTGATGCCAAGGTTCGCCAGTTTCTTATTCTTGGTGTACAGATAGGTGATGTAGTTATGTTACCTTGTCTGCTTGGCAGTGTCTTGTAACTGTACTGCTCTATCTTGAGCACAAGCTGAGAATATGGACTCTATCTCAATTTCTTGTTTGGGGCGCCTGCTGTAGTGCTGGAGTACAAGATGATTGAAGAGTTTGCGAGAGATGCAATGGCAAAGTCTCTCAGCATAATCTGTGTTGTAGGTCGACTTAAGCGGGTTCGTGATCTGCAGTCCTTTTGGGATCTTTTCTGCTTTTTTGCATTTCTGCAGAAACTTGATGTCTGTGTCGATATGTACGATCTTCTTGGAGATCCTCTCCATCTTGGGCTGACAGTTTGTGGTGTCGATGGTAGCCCTGATGTGGAGGTGCCGATGTTGGACTGGGGTAGACAAGGTCAAAAATCACACAGCACCAGGTCGTAGTCCAACAGGTTTATATGAAAACACAGACTTTCTTAGCCTCGCTCCTTCTTCAGGTATTAGTGAGAGAGGTGGCATCAGACACATAATTTAAAAGTAAAAGATCAAAGAGTCATAGAACTGATGCGAATGTATTGAACAAATCTAAGATGGCTGTTAAATCTTTAATCACTTAGAAAGAAGATGCAGGTTTTGATTGATTAATATGCAAATCTCAGAATTTCTTTGAAGTCACTGTCCCAAGATAACTAAAGGCTTTATCATTGTACCAGAGGTGACATCTCAGGTAAGGCAATGCATTTAATGTGTGAGACCTTGTTTCGAATCTGTCTGCATTTTAACTTGGAGTCAGACTGGTTTTATTTCCAAAGTAGGAACTTATAAAATGCCACATTGACTGTCTACAAATTGTGAGATTTTTGAAGAAAATAGAATGTACCTACAATTATGTGTGTGTGTGTGTGTGTGTGTGTGTGTGTGTGTGTGTGTGTGTGTGTGTGTGGTGGTGGGGGGGTGGGGGTGTGTGGTGGTGGTGAGAGAGAGAGTGTGTGATTGTGTGTGTCTGTGAGTGTGTGTGTGAGTGTGTATGCATGCGTGTATGTGTGTGTATGTGCATGTGTGTGTGTATAAGAGAGGTTTTTGTGTGTTTGAGCGAGAGATTGTGCATGAGTATGTATGTATGCGTGTGTGAATGTGTGTGTGAATGTGTGTGTGTATGTGCATGTGTATGTGCATGTGTGTATGGGAGAGAGGTGTGTGTGAGAGAGAGATTGTGTGTGTGTGTGTGTGTGTGTGTGAGTGTGTGTGTGAATGTGTATGTGAGAGAGTGTGTGTGAAGAGTGCAACATATAAGCAAAAGTAAGGTCATTGCCAGGTTTTAACATATCCAGGTAACACGCTTTCACTAGGTACAAAGCATATATCTCAGAACTATAGATTTTCCAAAAAGAATTTGGATAAGCCTGTTCAAAATCAATAATAAATTGAAGGCAAATAGATCACAAAATTATTCATCATTTCCTTGCAATCTGTTGGACAATTCGCTAAAAGACGCAAACAAGTTCATTGTTCATTAGTCTATTGTGTTCACCAGTCACGAATAGTTCTACAGTTCCTCATCCAGATGCACACTCCTTCATGTGTTAATGTAAATTATTTACCCTCAGAGTCCCGGCAATCTGATTTTGCTCTCACCCACCATTCACTCTGACAAAGCAAAGTACTTGACTGACATCCCATCCAGTACCGTAAATATTCATTCTATCAACTGCCAATGCACAGTGGCATCGGTGCGTACAGAATACAAGATACACTGCTGCAACTCACCAAGCCTCATACAACAGCATCTTCTAGATACACAGCTTTTACCACCAAGAAGAACAAGGACATCTAACGCATGACCACACTGTTAATTATAACTTACACTGTAAGCCACAGCACCATCTCCTCTGCAACTATATTGCCATCCCTTGATTGTCAGTAGCTGAAAAATTTGGAAACAACTTCGGAACAGCCCTGTGGTGTAAAACTTTAAGAAGGAGACAAGAAGTTGAAGTCTTTCAGCTTACACTCATCGGGACTAGGACATGAGAAACAGACTTGAGAAAAGTGACACCAATGTGTACAACATGAGAAGAGGATACTGATTGGTTAGGCCATTGACGGCTTGAAGATACAACAAGAAGAGTTAACTGTAAATTTTATTTCTCAGAGCAGACAGACAGATCCTGCTTGGTCAACATGTTGCTATGGGAACATAGCAGAGATTAGCAGACTCCATAGATAGTAGGAACTGCAGATGCTGGAGAATCTGAGATAACAAGGTGTAGAGCTGGATGAACACAGCAGGCCAAGCAGCAT
>JAHRHZ010000249.1:48025282-48048768 GCA_024137785.1 Ginglymostoma cirratum
CAGGCCTAGACCCTTCTTCAGAAATGAAGAAGGGTCTAGGCCCGAAACATCAGCCTTCCTGCTCCTCTGATGCTGCTTGGCCTGCTGTGTTCATCCAGCTCTACACCTTGTTCTCTTAGCAGACTCCATGATCCTTTTACCACATGAAGAGGGATGCAATGTGTGTACAATTGAGCTTGCCTGTGGCAAACAGCAAGAATACTATTATAGTTGGTAGAATGGGCCTGTCTCCATTCTTCAATACAGACATAAGCAGGTATGAACATTTCTTTTCACCATTTACCAATCCATCCTCTAGTACCTTACACCAACTTCATTGCTAGTATCTCCAGGGCAGCCTTCCTCCAAAATCAACACCTACTATTCAAGAGAAAATGGGAACTGAGTTTTACTATTTTAATTGTTGCTAAAATTGTATTAAAGAAACTTTCATTCAGTTTGTTTTGTATCTTTGTTGATAGTGTGTTCTTAATTAAAGATGGGGCTTTGTATTTACTTTGTGAAATAGTAAATTTGAAGTGGCTTATTCAAACTATTTGTTGGTGGTTTTCAGTAAATGATCTCACAGCCGTGTCTCCTCAGGACATCCTGCTGAAGGAGAAATGTGTAGCACCTGCCTTGACCCTGTGACATGACGACACATGAAAGTGAGGTATCCCTGGCTCAAACAAGTCTCAAATGTACATGATTTTAGTTTCTTGTATGACTAGGGTGAAGGGATGTTGTCTGAACTATTGACTGTGATAACAGCTTCTTGCATTTCTTTGTTAGATTGTCTCATGGTGCTCATCCTGTGTTATAGTTACAATGTCCTGAATTGCCCTTTGTTAATGATATCAGTCCTTTTGTAAGCAGCATCAAAGATTACAGCATTGTATATAAACTGCCTGATACCCTATGTCATTGAAGAGATCTCTTGGGTTATCAGCTGAGATTATCTTCCCACTGGCATAAAATAAAGACTGCTTGACATTTGCAAAAACAGATCTTGTTTTGACTGACAGTTTAAAATGCTCTACAACACATTGCTGAACTCTGAAAACAAGACTAGTGACTGATCTTCTGGTTTCAGCAGAAATTTGATTCTATGCCCTGGTTTGGATATATGAATTGATAATCTTAATGAGCTCGTAATTTAATGTGTAATGTAAGTAAGTCAGAGTTACCTGAGAAAGAATAGCTTAAAAGAAACCATTACTCTCCCTAATAAGGCCAAACAAAATGCCACTAAATTAGCTATCAGATATATGCATCAGCTAAAAGGTTTCATGAATATAACAGCAGATTTTAATGGGTCAAAAAAAAAACAAAAAACAGGAAATAATTACAACTAAATAAGTAGAGGTACTTGGGTGTCTGGGGATTCTGGGGAGAAGAGAATAAGGTCTATATTGAACAATTTCAAACTAGGTCGCAGCACTAACATGTCAGATCAGATTTAAGAGCCATAAAATCAAATGAGCTTCAACAGCACCACGGAAAATCATCAGCCTCTGGGTGTCTTTAGCAGTTTGCTGATCCTGGAGTTAGATGGAAAATGTCACTTTCATTAATAGTCTACATAGAATACCCTTTGTTAAAATAATGGCACAAGCTAAAAAAAGATCAAATTGCAAGTTTCGATGCAATGAAGAAATTTCAATGACAATATGATGGTCAAATAGGCTGTTCTCAATCTATAGTCGTGCATTAAATTATTTTGACCTTGTGATATTTGATTGTTAATGGCTTTAATTTTTTTGTATCAATATTTTTGCTATGTAGGAATATTTTTAATGTCGTTGTCGAAATGCTAAAAGACTATGCTGCAATCAGGTTTTTATGAGAACTCCAAAAATGTGGTTCTCATAAAAAGTTGTTTGATGTTACAAAGTAAGGACCCAAATCTTCAAGTCTCAAGATAGTTAAAATCCAAGCATAGCCTGAGGGATGTGCATTGGGATCCTCAGAACTGCAGATATACAAACTATGATGTAATTGCCTGGGAAGTTTGAACTTCGAATCTGCAAATATCTGAAGTCTTAAACCTTCCGTAACAATCTGGAACTCTGACTTTGGAGATTTCTGGCTCACTTACCTGGATAGTTACACAGAAAATGTTAGGCAATCAAAACCAGTTTTAATTCCTGGCAGCCATTTTACTGGCAATCATTAACACTGATACCTCGACTACCCCACACCTCCCTTGATATTGGATTCCTAAACTCACTGGATAGATGCATGATTCCCCAGATAGCCTCATACCTTCCCTGCCTACTGGGTAAATGACCTCAACCCCTAGACCATCCGCAAACAACCATACCCACCAACCCCACCCAAGTCATAGAGTCATATGGAAATAGACTCTTCGGCCTGACCAATTTTCCCAAACTAAACTAGACCCATTTGCCTGCATTTGGCCCATATCCCTCTAAACCTTTCCTATTCATGTACCTGTCCAAATGTCTTTGAAATGCATCTACCAATTCCTTGAGCAGCTCATTCCATATGCGAACACCCTCTGTATGAAGAAGTTATCCCCCAAGTCCCTTTAAAATCTTATCCCTTTCAACTTAAAAATATGCCATCCAATTTTGAATTCCCCTACTCTAGAGAAAAGTCCTTTGCAATTCAACTTGTCTATGCCCCTCATGATTTTATAAACCTCCATAATGTTACCCCTCAACCTCCTATGCTTCAGCGAAAAAAGTGTCAGCTATCCAGCCCTTCCCCATAATTTAAACCCTCTAGTTCTGGTAATAGCCTTGTAAATCTTTTCTGCACCCTCTCTAATTTAATAATATCCTTCCTATGGCAGGACAACCAAAACTGTGTACAGTACTCCAAAAGTGGCCTCACCAATGTCCTGCACAATGATAGCATGACGTCCCAACTTTAAACCTCTAAATCTCAACCCATTGCTGGAGACAAGTACCACCTTCAGGACACCTAACTGTGAATCAAATTGGCTGAAGACTACTTCGGTGATGTTGGGGGCCATTGGAGCAGGCAAAGATCAATTATCTGCTCGCCACTTCTGACTGAGTATTGCTGAGAATGCTTCAACCTTATCATCTGCTCAGCAGCAGCACTACTGATCCAGCTAGTCAGCTTGTAAAGGACATAGCTACTGGACTGGGTCCACAGCAGATGGTGAGGGAACCATAAAGAGGGAAAAATACACTTGACATCATCCTTACCATTTTGCCGGCAGCAAATGCATCAGTCTATGAAAGCATTAGTAAAAGTGACCACCATACAGCCCTTGTGGAGAAGTCCCACCTCCACATTGAGAATACCCTCCATCGTGTTGTGTGGCACTATCTCCATGCTAAATGGGACAGACTTCGAACAATCTAGCAACTCAAACCTGGGCATAAGGCACTGTGGGCCATCAACAGCAGCAGAAATGTACCAACACAATCTGAAACCTCATAGCCCGGCATGTCTCCCACCCAACCATTTCTTTCAAGCCAGGGGTCAATCCTTGGCCAATAGAGAGTGCAGGAGGGCAAACCAGGAGCAGCACCAGGTATACCTTCAAATGAGGTGTCAACCTAATGAAGTTTGGATTAGCCTGTAGAGACTGAGGGCTTTAAACTAAAAAGGGGGTGGATTCACTGGCACAGAAAATTACGGAAAAGTTAAAGTGCAGGTAGGGTTCAGCAGAGGTTACTGAAGTTTCCAGAACAAGTAATAGGACATGGAGTATGGAAAGGCTCAGGAATCTAACTTCAGCTACAGCAGATTAAGAAACAACTTTGAGAAGTGGGACAGTCAATGCAGGACTGTTCAATCCATATTGTTCAAATCCTCAACTTCCAGAGCAACCATCCCAACGGCCACAAACAAAGTTGCATTAGGACACTATTTCAATGGGCCAGGACAGACAGCAACACCTCAGGACTATGCAGGAAAGATGAAGAGCAACTATACAAAATCCTCGCTATAAACAGCTATCCCTGAAACTTCATCCGCAGATGCCGACTAAACAGACAACAGCAGGAGGACACAGTATGCCCTAACACACTGGCCACACTGTCCTACATCAGGAACATATCGGAACTGACGATAAGACTCTAAGACCATGAGGAATCATGGTGGCCCACAAGCCCACAGCCACTCTACAACAAACACTTACAAGGATTAAAGACCCCATTCCCACAATATGCAGAACCAATGTGGTTTACAAAATACCATGCGAGTGCCACACGCATTACATCAGACAGACAGGAAGGAAACTAGCCATCAGAATACATGAACATCAGCCAGCAGCAAAACGACACAACAAACTCTCCTTAATATTGGTACACTCAGACAATAAGGCCATCGGTTTAACTAGGACGAGGTAACCACAGTAGCCCAAAGCAAACATAGACACGCATGGGAATTCCTAGAGGCATGGTTCTCCACCTGCAATGCATTCAACAAACACACAGAATTGGGCCTCATATACAAATTCATCCAGATCAAAATTGGAAATGACACTACACACCATTACGGACCGGACAGTGTAAATTCCAAGTGGAGTAGAATAAATTTGCTTCATTGGCGACTCCACTGATGATGTCACCTAGCACGGTGATGAAATGTCTGAACAAGAACAAGCCAGCTTGGGAAGCATGTCAACAACCTCAGCACGAAGTGATTTTGAGTTGGAATACATGGAATTTGTGTGGGTAGAATTGAGGAAGTGCAAAGGAATAGAAGACCCTGATGAGAGTTGTACATGGGGTTTCCTAGCAGTAGTTATGATATGGAGAAGAAAATAAATCAGGAACAGAAAAGTCAGATAATAAAGACACTGTTTCATAAATCACAGGAAACTTCAAAGTGCGGGTAGGCTAGGAAAATTGGGCTGGTAGCAGATCTCAAGAAAAGGAATTTGTGTAACATTCACAAGACAGAACAGCTTGTGTAGACTCAAATAGGGAACAATAAATTCTGGATTTGGTGACGTGTAATGAGGCAGACTTGATTAGGGAGCATAAGGTAAAGGGATTCCTAGAGGACAGTGACCATAACATGATAGAATTCACTCTGCAGTTTGAGAAGGAGAAGTTGGAAGCAGAATTGATGGTATTACAATTGAATAAAGATAACTACGAAGACATGAGGGAGGAGCTGGCCAGGGTTGATTGGAAGGGGAGCCTAGCAGGGAAGATGGTGAAGCAGCAATGGCAGGAATTTCTGGTTGTAAGTCAGAAGGCACAGCAGAAATTCATCCCAAGGAAGAAGAAAGATACTAAAGGGAGTACAGGGCAGCTATGGCTGACAAGGGAAGTCTGGGACAGCATAAAAGCAAAAGAAAAAACATGCAATGGGATCAAGATTATAGGAAACCAAAGGATTGGGAAGCCTTTAACAACACATAAAGGACAACTAAAAAACCAATAATAGGGGACAAGATGAAATATCAGAGGAAGCTAGCTAGTTATAATAAAGGAAGATTGTGAGAGTTCTTTTTAGATGTATAACAGATAAAAGAGAGGCAAGAGTGGATTGCTGGAAAATGAGACTGGAGAAGTAGTAATGGGGAAAAGAGAAGTGACTGAGGAACTGAATAGGTACTTTTTCTCAGTTTTCACAGTGGAAGACACCAATAGAATACCAGAACTTCACAAGAGTCAGGGGAGAGAGTTGAGCGGAGTGGCCATCATTAAGGAGAAGGTGCTGGGGAAGCTGAAAGGTCTTAAAATGGATAAATACCCAAGACCAGATGGATTACATGAGGAATTCTGAAGGCGAAAGCCGAGGAGATTGTAAAGGGCATTGGTGGTGATCTGTCAGCAAATGCAGGAGTCAGGGAGGGATCCAGAGAATTGGAGAATGGCTAATTTAACACCTTTTGTTCATGGAAAGATGCAGAAGACAGGAAACTATAGATCTGTCAGCTTGACCTTGGTTGTTGGAGAGATATTAGAGTCCCTTGTAAAGGATGGGATTGAGAAGCACTTGGAAGTGTATTGTAAAATAGAGCATAAGACAACATGGCTTCGTCCAGGAGAGGTCATGCCTGACAAATCTATTAGAATTCTTTGAGGAGGTAACAAGCAAGTTAGACAAAGGAGAGACAGTGGACGTGATCTATCTGGATTTCCAGAAGACCTTTGACAAGGTGCCGCACAGAATGCTGCTAACTAAGAAAGGAGCACATGGCATTGGGGGAAGGTATTGGCAGATAGAGGATTTTTTTTCTCTCTTTATTCATACATGGGATGAGGGTGTTGCTGTCCAGGCAGCATTTATTGCCTATCCCTAATTGCCCAGAGGGCAGTTAAGCGTCAACCACATTGCAGTGAGCCTGGAGTCACATGTGGGCCAGACCAGGTAAGGTTGGCAGTTTCCTTCCCTAAAGGACATTGGTGAACCAGGTGGGTTTTTCCCAACAATGGATTCATGGTCATCATTAGATCCTTAATTCCAGCTATTTTATTGAATTCAAATTCTACCATCCGCCGTGACGAGTTTCAAGCACAGGTCCCCAGAATGTTATCCGGTTCTCTGTGTTAACAGTCCAGCAATAATACCACTAGGCCATTGCCTCCCCTGCATTGGCTGGAAGAAGGCAGAGAGTGGGGAAAAAGTAATCTTTTTCAGGATGCCAACCGATGACTAGTGTAGTTCTGCAGATGTCAGTGTTGGAACCATAACTATTCATGTTATAGATTAACAATCTGGATGAAGGAACTGAGCGCATTGTTATTAAGTTTGCAGATAGCACAAAGATAGTTGGATGAACGGGTAGTTTGAGGACTTTGGGGGGTTGTAGAAGGACTTGGACAGTCTAGGAGAACGGACAAAGAAATAGCAGATGTAATACAATGTGAGAAAGTGTGATGTTAAGCTCTTTAGTAGGAGGAATAGAGGCATATAATATTTTCTAAATGGGGAAAGGCTTTGAAATCTGACGCACAAAGGGACTTGGGAGTCCTAGTTCAGAATTCTTGTAAGGTTAACATACAGGTTTAGTTGGCAGTTAAGAAAGTAAATGCAATGTTAGCATTCATTTCAAGAGGGCTACAATACAAAAGCAGAGACTGTATCAGTCTCTGATCAGACCGCATTTAAAATGATATGAGCAGTTTTGGGACCCATATTTGAGGAAGGATGGACTGGCATTGGAGGATGTCCAGAGGTTTACAAGAATCATCCTGGGAATGGGGAGTGGTTGAGGGACTCTGGATTGTACTCCATATAAGCATTTGGAAGAATGATGGGGGATCTGGTTGAAACTTACAGAATACTGAGAAACCTGGATAGAGTGGACTGGAAAACATGCTTCCACCAGTAAAAGAGATTAGGAGCCGAGTGCACAGCTTCATTGTGAAGGAATGACCCTATAGGAATGAGATAAGGAGGAATTTCTTCAGCCAGAGGGTGGCTAATCTGTGGAAAACATTGCTGCAGAAGGCTGTGGGGGCCAAGTCATTGAGTGTGTTTAAGTCACAATAGATTCGTTCTTGGTTGGCAAGGGGATCAAGGATTACAGGGCGGTGGCAGTAGAATGGGATTGGGAAACATATCAGCCATGATTGAATGGTGGAGCAGACTCGATGGGCCGAATGATCTAATTCTGCTACTATATTTTATAATCTATTGTCTTGCCATACATTCCAAACAAAGCGTGCTGAAAAGCTCTTGCATGGTGTGCTCTACACAGCTGGAGCAAGCAATGAGGGGATGTGGTGAATGCTGAAGACTGGGATCCAGGGAAAGAACTGGTAAAGGGGTAATGGAAGTTTGTGGGAAGAATAATGCATTTTTGCATGATGTTGCATATAAATTTCCCATGATACAATCTGTGCTTCGAACTGTGTATTCCACAATGAGTTGTCAGTGTCAGCAATCATTCCCTGGGATTTAGTTGCTATCCACTTCCAATAGATGGGAGCTGGGTGCAGTGATCATTCATTGAATGTACATTTATTGCTGCTTGCCTGGCTAGTAGCCCCTGGTTGTTCCTTTCCTTTTAGTATTTTTCCTTCGCCTTTGACATTATTCAATCAAGTTGAATGTATTCTATTGTTTGATAGCTTTTCAACATGTCATGCTCCCACATTGAGCTGTGACACGATGTTGTGCTATGCTTGGCATTAGGAAAAAAAATAGCACTCAGAGTAGCAATCTATGGCTTGGTATTAAGGATGGTAACTTGGGTGTCTTGATTCTTGTAACTGCAGTTACTTTGAGAGTCAATCAGACAGATGATAATAGAAAGTAGCAATATGTCCAAGATTGTGAGCTTCTATTTTCAATGAGGTGTCACCAGTACTCTCAGAGGCTTTTTTTACTTTTCTCTTCCACTATGTGCACTGTGGCTTATTCGCGGCAGGTAGGGATTAACTTGGTGCACAACTGGACTGTAAATATAGTACTGAGAATACAAATCCCGAAAGGTTCTGACATTGACGCTGGTGAGCACATTAATATGCAAGTGCACACATCAGAGATGTGGTGCGTACAAAATGGTGCATACAACTGGGACAGTTGTGAGAGATACTCTGGAGATCACAGAGAGAAAACCTCCATGAAGTTGCCCAAAATTTAAACTTAGCTAATGTTTGTTAATATTCAGCCTATTATTATTAAATACAACTTCAGCAACATTTCCCAGATTATCCTGTCTCTCACAACATTCCTTATATTTGCAGGCGTAATATTAATTCCAAAGCTATTATCATATGAGTATAACAAATTAAAACAGATTCCACAGGAATGCTTATTCTTTAATTTAAATTATATTTATCGGGTAACCAACCACATTATGCTAATATTCTTTTCTTACAAATTATTCCAAATTTAAGCAGTGGTATCTTTGTCTTTTTTATGTTCAATTTATTTCTCACCAAATAAAAAGATTCTTCCTTTAGATTCAGAAATCCATAAACCAGCTAAAATATCTTTACTTACCTTTTCCTTCAAATATCAAACAAACCATATATCCCCTTTAAACTCAGACAAATTCCCTTTCATTCTGTTTGCATGGAAAAGCAACTCAAATCAATTTAAAATATCTATTTAAAGTTTACAATAATATTGTCCAGGCTTGGTGGATTTTAAAAAGCAGTTTATCAAAGATAAACTTATAAGCACTTTTAAGTCTTGAAAGGTAATACATTGTAACAAATCGGAATGAACTAAAACCAACTTTTTTTGACAAAAAGGTGATACACCCGGCTACAAATTGAGCGTTGGTGGAGGACGGAGTGGGTGCTTGTGGATGTAGTGCAAATCAAGTGGTTTACTTTGTCCTGGATGGTGCCAAGCTTCTTGAGTGTTGTTGGAGCTGCACTCATCCAAGCAAGTGGGGAGTATTCCATCACACTCCTGACTTGTGCCTTGTGGACAGATGGTAGAAAGGCTTTGGGGATTAGGAGATGAGTTACTTGCCACAAGATTCCTAGTCTCTTATTTGTTCCTGCAGCCATAGTACTTACCTTGATAGACTAGTGCAGTTTCTGGTCAGCAGTAATCTCAATGCTATTGATTATGGGGATTCAGTGATGTCAATGCAATTGACTGTCAAGGGATGATGGTTAGATTCTCTCTTACTGGAGATAGTTGTTAACTGGCACGTCAGTTGAATGTTATTTGTCACATGTCAGTCCAAGCTAAGCTGTTGTCCAGATCTTGCTGCATTTGTACTGAGACTGCTTTAGGATCTGAGGACACAGAACTGGTGGTGGACATTGTGCAATCATTGGCGAATATCCCAACTTCTGATCTTATAATGGAGGGAGGGTCATTGATGGAAGAGCTGAGGCTGTTTGGACCTAGGACTATGCATATGTCTGGACTGCAGAAAACAACACCAGATTTTGACCAGACCAGGCTGGCAGCATCTGGTGCTATGGTCTCCTCTGGAAGTCTTTAGGAAAGAGCCAGCACTCCTCTTCACCACTCCTCTCAGGTTTATGTTGACAAATCAGGGTGCCAATATGCTTCTCCCAGACATCTCCTTTGGAATCGTGCAGTGACAAGAGCTGTGAGGGGGCAATTCTGAACTTGGAGCCTTTGAAATATTGTGGATTTGGTGTTTAAATACAATGCCAACAGCCTCAATGCCAAAACATCTGGCATCCATGAACACCTCGCTATTGGTGAGTGTATGGTTTGGGTTTGTGATCAGTAATTTTGAGATGGTTCGAATTATCCCCAGATCCCTGGTTCTGCCACTGGACTTATTTAGGACTGTGGAATGAAGAAGGCAGTAGACAGATGTTTCAGGGAAAAAAATCTCTGCGTTTATTTAAATAAAAAAGGGTAAACATAATATAAGAATTAAAGACAAATAGTTAACAGTGAAATTAACAATATCAGTTACACAGAGGACAGTGACAAAATGCACTATTAAATTAAACACAGGTTACAAATTATCAGAAACTAAGCAGCAGTTTTAATCACAGAAGGTTTAATCAAACTTCCTACCCCTGGGGTTCCTGCACTGTCACCACCCACCTTTCCCTCCCTACTAGTTAGATTGAAAACTTTGGGGTCTCGGGAGTTTCAGCTCACCATTGAGCAAATACAGTTTTAAAATGCATCTGGTTGCTGATGCACTTGCTGTTGGTTCCTCTTGGTTCAGAATTAGCCTGTATCTGTAAGCTCTCGTTCAGATAGCACTTGATGGGCTTCCCTCCTCTCCAATGTCCTTTGTTGCGATAATGCCCTTGGTTTGGCTTCTCGATCCAGCTTCTCTGTTCGGCCTCTGTGGTTCTTGGTTCCGAAGCTGCTGTTTTGGGCTGGAAACCTGTGGGCTCGTTCTTTCTGCATAATCTTGTTGTTGAAAAAGTCCCTCTCCCAGGTAAGATCAGGACTAGCAGTCATTCAGACTTTGGGCCCCATTATCTCCTCTCAGATCTGTGTTGCCGCTGTGTTTCTGGTGTTCTGTTTGAGTATGTGTGAATGTGTTTTGATTGAAGTTGAATATCCAGTATCACTCAGATCCAGAAGGGTCTAGGCCTGAAAAGTCATCCTTCCTGCTCCTCTGATGCTGCTTGGCCTGCTGTGTTCATCCAGCTGTACACCTTGTTATCTCAGATTCTCCAGCATCTGCTGTTCCTACTATCACTGAGATCCATGCTGTTTGCATTGGGTAGTCTGAAGTGTAAAAGTTAGTTCTGGCCTAGAGTGTTAAGGTTGGTTGATTGTTCTCTGACAATGGAGGTGTAAATTGGCAAACAATAGTCCCAGACTGAAATCATTCTGGTTCTGTGTGTATATCTTGCAGCTGAGTTCAGGATTTTGTCCAGTATTTTTGGTATTAGAAAAGTCCAGGGTCTTGTCCAGTATTTTAGATGATGGGGATTTTTGCACAATCCTACTTGAGTACAAGATAATGTAGATGATGCAGTGAAGGCAGAATGCAAACATGATGAGGTAAGTAATTACAGAAACCCTCTGTGAAACTCGCTGACTCGCAGACCCTGTCAGCCTAGTCTGAAGTTGCCACCTCAGTCAATGTCGTCTCCAAGATGTGAAGAAATGGCTAGCAATGCAAAAAGAAGGTCAATGACCTTCCCTCCTCTGTCAGTGTAAGCACAACCCTCTTCTCTCTGCCACAGTACACACATCCCGGCAGGGCTCATGTTCTGCCACTCCTGCTATTGCCTCCACCTCAACAGGGAACTGTGGATAGGCTGAGATACAGTGAGAGGGAGAGAAAGAAAAAAAAATGATGGAGGGCACTTTGGTGTCACAGCTGAAAGAGGCTTGTTTGCAAGTCTCAATCATTGCCCAAATGTTGCTTTATCTTGCATGCATTCACTTGTGAATCTCTCTGTGTGAGAATGCATTTTTTCACTAGACAGCATTTGTTCATGGTCACAGATGAGGCTAAATAGATGGAAATCGATGTTCTGTGTCTACTGCACCATCTGGAAGCAAGGGAATAATGCATACAAGTGACATTGGATCACCGCGAGCTCTATGTTCCTCCTCATCTAACATCCCTAATGTTTCCTCTGTGTGCAGACGTGTCCATGTCAAAGAGTTATCTAGCAATGCCTATGCCAGGGAGGTTTCACCTACAGAGCGGGTCAATGTTGTGGGATGGTCAGCAAGTAGGCAACCCATATGTTCCACAGTCTCTGAGGCTTGTTACCAATATTCTTCCTTTTAAATGCACTATGATCAGTTTTTGCCTCAGGCCCTCCCTCACATGTTGAGTTACTTACTCTGCCCACTCTGAGCAAGCTCACAGCCATTTTCTTCCCCATTGCACACATACGGTTTACAACATGATGGAAGGTGACAATGAGTCCACCCTCTTCCAGTCACTTCCAGTCTCAGTCTGACCATGTTAGTGAGCCCCAAATATCCATATCCCTTCCTAGCAGTCCATCTTATCGACCCAAGGGGATTTGTACTTCCCCAAACTCCCATCTAGCCATCCACATGCACTTACACCTGTCCCCCGTTCCAATTCAAACCCTAACATTTGAGATGACCGTGACTTAGGTGGTAGCACCCACCCGAAGTCAGCGTGACCCTCTGACCATGCTTCACTCCATCCCTCCTCCTGCATTACACCCCTCCCAGCCAAACTTTACAGTGATAATAGATACTGCAGATGCTGGAGAATCTATGATGCTCCTATGATGCTGCTTGGCCTGCTGTGTTCATCCAGCTCCACACCTTGTTATCTCAAACTTTACAGTATCCCCTCCTAGCAAATCTTGCTGTCCCATGCCCCCCCACCCCGTCACAATTACCCTTACCTGGAGCATGCAGCCTCCAGTTCCAAAGACTAAACTGATGAGACTCGATTCCACAGCAATGGCCCCGATAGCCCCCACCAACCCCCTTTCCCTCTACTTTCTGTAGATGGGCCAGACAGACTGACTGTGCAGGTCTGAGCAAGATGTGCCCAGTACTCTGACTCGAGTCTGCATGACTCCTTGGTCACATCAACCCTACTTCAACGACTTGCCTCTACAGAGCCAATGGATGCATTGTGACTCACTCTCTAAACCACAGAAGCACAGACCTCCTGCTGAAGATCACTCCAACTGGACCCCTGACAGTGATCATGCACTGGTATCAGAGGATGCCGTTGACTTACAGTACTGGGACACCCTTGACCGATGGGTCCTTCATGGACTTCAGTGAAGGATACTCCCCACAGAGTTTGAAACATAGTTGACTGTTTGCTGCACATGCAGTGAGTTTGCCACATACGCTGCTGGCTCATGCAGTAGCTATGTGGCTGAGATTGCACATTGCCATGCAGTAAGATGTCTGCCCCTTTGACTGAGGAACGTTAAGGAGCAATACAAGCTACCTGTTTCTGTGACTGTGCTAATTGGCACGACAAGGCAAGGCAAGACAAAGATTTTGTGAGTGTGCAGATAGGTGCTAAATAAGTGCGCATGCATCTTGAGATGCAGCATTTTTCGGGGGAAGGTGCTTAGCTCTTACATGAGGAGAAATGTTTGTGTGCTGTGGAAGATCAGTCATTGAGTATGCTTCGAGGTTCAAAGATTTCCAAATCCCAATGATGTGAAGGGACATGGGAATAGTGTTAGAAAAAGGCATTGAACTACATGATTAGTTATATTCACATTGAATGGTCCAGCAGGCTTGATAGGATGACTAGCTTGCTCCTTTTCTTAAGTTCCTATTAGTTTTGAGATCTTTTCTGGCGCAAGTATGTTTTCGCAAGAATTTATTAATTTTAACAAAATAAGTAAAAAAGAACGATACTCAATGAAAAAGCAAAAGATTCAGTCAATTCACAATGGAAAGCCAGCTCACGACCTCAGGATGACTAGACACATATTGCTATTTCAGCTGTCTTGACTGAAATTCTTTCAGTCTTTGTATTGCACACTGGACTGCTAAAAGCTGTGAATTACTAACCCTTGCTCACCAGCCCCCACTTTGTGCATGATCAGAGGCATTCCTATCTCTAATTAATTTGTCAATGCATGAACGTTTTTTGTTCTCCAACAGAAATAGGAGTCACATGAGCAATCATGTCAGAATATAAACGTATATTAACACTGAGGTTGCAAAGTACCATTACCAGATATGGCAAAATACATCAACCTTAAAATAACTAAACTAAACTAATATACATGGGGCTGTTACATACTTTCAATTACAAAATGGAACCATTTTAAAACATAGCTGTGTCCTTAAGTAAAATCTTTCTCCCTCAAAATAGTACACATTTGTTAGCCCCGCTTTACTTGAGTTTGGGCCATATAAACAGCCATAAAACAATAAATTTCACTTTTAAACTGGGCCATATGGCTATTCTTCCTAACAGAAAGTGTTTTACAACCAACCACAATTAAACAGAATATAATTTAATCCCTCTTTTGCTGAATCAGCTCAAAATAATTGGAAAAAAAACTCAATCCAACACCTCCAGCAGAAGATAATTGTGAAACATTGTAGGGAAGTGGCTGTGCAACACTTTGTCCAGTCTGGATCTTTAATAGGGATTCTGATCCAAAGTGAAAGATTTCAGCTGTGACGCACATATCTTCCCCATAGAAATGAGCCAAAATACAATTGGAATGTTTGCAAGAGTATGTCCAACAGAAACCTGAGAAAACATGTCTTTACCAATTAAATGCTTTTTTCCTTCAGTTTGATGCCTTGTTTAAATTCTTTAGTTAAACATGGAAGGTTTAAACTCGGAATCTAACCCTTAAAAAGGTGCTGCATCCAGATGGTTCATATAATCTTCATTTTTATATGTATCTTTTCAAACCAATACATTTCTCTGTTCCTTGACTGAAGATAGTGGCTTCAAGAGGATTAGGTACCCATCCAATTCCTCACCCTGTAGCCATTCACTTAATATGTGAACTTTGACAAAGAATTCTTTTATTGTGTGATTTTATGCTATGAGTTTGAGTTCAAGGAGAAGGTACAGCCAAGAACTGTCCTCAGGTTCAGACTTCAAAGTACCACTATCTATTATACGTTAATATTAATTAATGCTCTACTTGGTAACCTGGATATAAAAGGCTTTGATATCATATTATAACCTATGATATTTATAACAGGTAAACACTAATTTATCTTTGTGTGTTGACATCCATGTGCTCTCAAACTCTTTCTCATTTTCGAGTAAAGTTTAGTACAGTGCAGTGGCGTCTAAGCTGTTCTAATTCTAGCCACACTGTGCTCTTTATGTTCAGTGATGTGCAGGTCTGTGACACCATCACAAGGTTGCTGCAGAGCCCTGTGATCATTGGAGAAGTTCTTAGATGACAGAATGAAAGAGAATGTGAGAAGTGTCACTGCCAAATCCAATTCTGTCCAATTATGGTTATCAATTATTGATAACCATAATTTGAAAGTTCAGAGGTCAAGCATTAAAGCTGTAGGGTGACAAGGTGGCCTAGTGGTTAGCATTGCTGTCTCACAGCACCAGGGACCCAGGTTTGATTCTACCTTCGAGTGACTGTGTGAAGTTTGCATATTCTCCCCCTTTCTGCGTGGGTTTCCTCTGGTTTCCTCCCATGGTCCAAAGATGTGTAGGTAAACAGGTATTTTGCATCAGTCCTTACCTTAGAGAATGAAAGTAACTATAAATCAGGAATGGAACAGAAGGAGGAAGCTATAATAAATATTGCAATCACTAGAGAAGCTGAACAGATCAAATGGTGCTGGGAGGTAACAAATTCTGAGGGGCTCCATTTCAGGGTCTTTAAAGAAGTGACTCATGAAATAGTTGATGCAAGGCTTTTGATTTCCCAAAATTTTCAAGCTTTGAGGCAAGTTCCATGAGAATGGAAAATATTGAATGCAGCTTCTTTCCTCAAAAAAGGAGGGAGGCAGTAAGCAAGAGATTATAGATCAGTTAGTTGAACATCTGTCATAGACAACATGTTAAAAGTTATTATTAAAGATATTATTGCAAGCCACTTCAAACAACTCATTATAATCAGGCAGAGTCAACTTGATTTTGTGAAGGGGAAATCATGTTTAAATAATTTATTGGTGTCATTTGAGAAAATAGCAGGTGCTGTGGATGGTGTATGTATTCTGCTTGGATTTCAGAAGGTCATAGAGTCATAGAGATGTACAGCATGAAAACAGACGCTTCTGTCGAACATGTCCATACTGACCAGATATCCTAAATAAATCTAGTCCCATTTGCCAGCATTTGGCCCGTATCTCTCTAAACCCTTTCTATTCATGTACCCATCCAGTTGCCTTTTAAATGTTGTAATCGTACCAGCCTCCACCACTTCCTCTGGCAGCTCATTCCATACATGCACCACCCTCTGTGTGAAAAATGTTGCCCCTTAGGTCCCTTTTAAATCTTTCCCCTCTCACTTTAAACTTGTGTCCTCTAATTTTGGACTCCCCAGCCCAGGGAAAAGACCTTGTCTATTTACCCTTTCCATACCCCTACTGATTTTACAAAGCTATATAATGTCACCCCGCAGCCTCTGACACTCCTGGGAAAATAACCCCAGCCGATTTAGCCTCTCCCTAAAGCTCAAACCCTCCAGCCCTGGCAACATCCTTGTAAACCTTTTCTAAAGATTTTCAAGTTTCACAACATCCTTCCTATAGCAGGGAGACCAAAGTTGCACGCAGTATTCCAGTAGTGGCCTAACCAATGTCCCATACAGCCGCAACATGACCTCTCAACTCCTATACTCAATGCACTGACCAATAAAGGCAAGTATACCAAACGCTTTCTTCACTACCTCATTTAGTAAGATGCCAGCTTTTACAGACTGGCATTCAAGATCATCAGGTCCCTTTGTATATCAACCCTTGCTAATCTAGCACCATTTAAATAATACTCTAATATCCTTTCTGCTCCTTTCAAAATGGGCGACTTCACATTTATCCACATTATACCATATGCATTTATTTGCCACTCACTAAACCTGTCCAAATTGCCCTGAAGCCACTTTATGTATAGCCATAGAGTCATACATTCATACAGCATGGAAACAGACCTTTCAAACCAACTAGTCCATGCTGACCATCATCCCAAACTAAACTAGTTCCAATTGCCTGAGATAACAAGGTGTAGAGCTGGATGAGCACAGCAGGCCGAACAGCATCAGAGGAGCAGGAAAGCTGACGTTTCAGGCCTAGACCCTTCTTCAGAAATACAATTGCCTGCACTTGGCCCATATTCTTCCAAACATTTCTTATTCATGTACTTATCCAAATGTCTTTTAAATGTTGTAACTACTACTTCCTCTGGAAGTTCATTCCACACATAAACCACTCACCGTGTAAAAAAAAATGCCCTGCATGTTTTTTTAAAATCTTTCTTCTCTCACTGTAAAAATATGCCACCTAGTCTTGAACTCCCGAACCTAATGACAAGACAATTACCATACACTTTATCTGTACCCCTCATTATTTTATAAATGTCCGTAAGGTCAACTCTTAACCTCCTATGCTCCAGTAAAAAAGTCCCAGCCTATCGAGCCTGTCCTTATAACTCAAACTCTTTATTCCTGTCAACATCCTGGTAAAAGTCTTCAGAACCCTCTCGAACTTAATAATATCCTTCCCGTGACGGGGAGACCAGAACTGGACACAGTATTCCAGAAGAAGCCTCACCAATGTCCTGTACAACCTCAACATAATGCCCCGACTGCTGCATTCAAAGGTCTGAGCAATGAAGTCAAGCATGCTAAACTCCTTCTTAACCACCCTATCTATGTGTGATGTTGGCTTCAAAGAATTATGTACCTGAACCCCTATGTCTCTCTGTTTTACAACACTACCCAAGGCCTACTTTTAATTGTGTAAGTCTTTGTTTGTTTTACTAAAATGCAATACCTCACGTTTATCCAAATTAAACTCCATCTGCCACCCTTCAGCCAATTGATCAAGATCTCTTTGTAATCTTAGATAACCTTCTTCACTGTCCACTATACCATCAATCTTGGTGTCTACCGCAAACTTACTAACCATTCCTTTTATGTTCTCATCTAAATCATTTACATAAAGAACAAACAACAATGAATCCAACATCGAGTCCTGTGGAACACTGCTGGTCACAGGCCTCCAGTCCTAAAAACAAGCAAATATTACACACACACACACACACACACACACAGTGCACAGCTGGGACCCAAATACTGATCGTTGTGATACTCCCCATGCCAGTATATTTAACCATTAGTCGCGTGTGACTTGATTTTGCATGACGACCCCCTACGTCAGACTTTATCGAAAGCTTTCTGAAAACCCAAATGCACTATGTCCACTGGTCCTGCCTCATCTCTTCTCCTAGTTACATCCTTAAAAATTCCAGGATCTTCAAACATTATTTCTTTTGAATAAATCCACATTGCCTTTGTGTAATACTACTGGCATTTTTAAGTATCCTTTTATTATATGCTTTATAATAGACTCCAGCATTTTCCCTACTACTAATGTTAGATGACCTGATCTGTAATTCCAGCTTTCCTCCCTCCTTTTTCAAACAGTGTGGCTACACTTGCTGTTGAGATTGTTCCAGAGCTACAGAATTTTGGAAGAGATCAATGAATGCATCAATTATTTCCATAGCCAACTCCTTCAGTATCCTGTGATGTAGATCATCAGGCATTGGAATTTATTCAGTCCTTTTTTTCTGTTATGCTAATTTCCTTCAATTCCTCCTTCGTAAAAGACCCTTGTTTTCCTAGAATTTGTGGGAAGTTTTATTTTTATTTGTGTCTTCTGCGAAGATAGAACAGATCAAAAGTAATTGTTTAATTTCTTCATTATTGGTTCTACAACATTTTGAAGTCTGCATGTTTTGTGATTTTCCTTTTGTATACAAAAAATGTTTTTGATGTTCTTTTGTTAAAAGGACATGAACAGTGACTAGTGAATACGCTCAGTGACTGACCACCACATCAATCAAATTGCTAAAATTAAACCTATAGGCTATCAGGTCAGGTTTCTTTCTGGGATCTGACTTGTCCAGTGATATCATCAGCTGGGACCGTAGTAGCACAGAAGCCGACTGACCCACACATATTACCTTGTTGGGGAATTACTGATCCATCCAGCCTTTAGAGATCCTGTAAAATAGGTATATCTAGATTGGCCCTATCCTGGGTCTGATCATGATGCCAACCTTCATTGGTGAAGCCAGCTTGCCTGCAAATTACTTAAAGTGACATTAAAGTTGGCTTGGGATTATTAGATCTCAACACTGACATTTAAATGAGGCCCTTGCCTCCCTACAAAATGTCCTCTCAGTCTACCCAAAAATGTGCCCATAAAATGTAGGGGTAAAAGTATTGTCAGAAATCCCTTTGGATACTATGTGTGTCACGCTACTGAAATTTTATCCCCTTGTAAATTAGGTTTATATTAGGCATCATGGGTTAAAATCAGCCCTTAGCTGTTTCGATTCTGTACCAAGTTCACAAGTTGGTATGTTTCCTGGGTTTTACTACATTAAAGGTGTTAGATAAATGCAAGGTGCATTTAGTAATGCAATACATCCATGATAAATCAAAATTAAATGGTCAGTTCTAGAGTCCAAACCACAATGCTTGCAGACATTTTGTTTCCATTTTAATAATATCTGAAGAATCTTGCAATGAAAATAGCAAAAGGAAAAGATATAATAAAAATTAGAAAATCAATAATGCAATAAATTAAACATGAATGCATTCAACTTTATACAGAATAAAAAAGGTTGGCATGAGGAAATAAGATTTGTTAATTGTTCTGCTCTTCATCTTAAGGGTAGAGGAAATGATAGATTGTAAATTCTTTAATCTGCCAACCAATTCCATAGATACCACTGTAACAGTCATTAGATTTAAACAGTCTGTTGCTCTTGGCTCATATAACTTGGATTTACTAGCTATGCCACCTCTGTGTGTTCCAGGAGAGTTCATTAATTATTCACTCAGTTCTTATAATTCTTTGATAAGGTAGCAAGTTGGAACAAGAACTTAATTCCTCATCACTCCTTTTTGGCATTGATGATGAATAATTGATTATTTGAAGCTCCATGTTTGTCAGTGTAGTAAAAGTTACATTTTCACCATTTATAAATGATCTACTATATTGATCACGTCACAGACTTTGAAGTGTCTAGATCTTATTACAGTTGCACTCGTTGCTTATCAAACACGTCAACTTTAAAGCAAATCCTGTTAAAATTTCGGACGTTAGTAAGTTTTGTGACGTTTTTGACCGGTGAGGCAGTCAAATACCCTTAGCTAAGCTAATGAATTACCATTCTAAACAGCATTTTATTTTCTTGTCTGTAGCTGTCTTTCAAAACGAGCAGAAAAGACAAAAACAAAAGGATGATGTGAAGCAGTAAGCAGATAGGATTGTTATTTTATCATCTTAAAATCTACGTCTTTTCAAGAAAGCTCAACAAGCCATCCAGGCCTTAGTCTTCAATCTGTTCAATTCACGTAATGTGCTATTGAGGCTTTGGATATTGTAAGGGCCATGGGCCTTGACAAAATTCTGACAATAGTACTGAATACTTGCACACCAGAAATTGCCACTTCCCTGGCCAAGCTGTTCTAGGATAGCCATAACACTGTAATGTAGAAAATTCCCCTGGTCTACACAAAAAGCAAGACATTTTCAATGATGCCAATTACCGCTCAATTTGTCTACTATCAATCAATCATAGAGTGCTGGATCAACAATATCATGCAACAATTTATTAGCAATGATCTGTTCACTGATGCTTACTTTGGGTTCTGCCCAAAGGGAACTTAGCGCTTTTCTTTACATCCTTGGTTCAAATATGGACAAAAGGCAGAAAGGAAGATGGTCGTGGTTGTTGGAGGTCAATCATCTTAGCTCCAGAACATCTCTGCAGGAGTTCCTCAGGGTAGTATCCTTCACCCAACCATCTTCAGCACCTTCATCAATGATCTTCTCTCCTTCATATGGTCAGACATGGGCGTGTTTGCTAATGATTGCACAATGTTCAGCATCATTCATAACTGTTCAAATGCTGAAGTAGTACATGAACAAATGCAGCAAGATCTGAACAATATTCAGGTTTGGGCTAAAATGTAGCAAGCAACAATCTTGCCATGTAAGTGCCAGCTAATGACCATCGCAAGACAAAGTCTATTACAGGTCCCTTAGCATTACCATCTCTGAATCCACCTCAATCACAGATTTGGAGTTACCATTGACCAGAAACTGAACTGGATTAGTTGAATATATACACATATACCCACGGCTATCACCAGAAGGACCAGGTCAGCAGATACAGGGGCACACCACCTCGTGCAGATTTATCTCCAAGTCACTCGCTATCCTAATTTCAGATCAAAAGTCCATAAAATATAGGAGCTGAAATAGGCCATTTTGTCCATCAAATCTGCTCTGATATTAAATGGCAAATGTGAGAATCACCAATTTCTCTTTCTTGGCTATTCCTCATAATCCTCGGTTGCCTTACTGATTAAGAATCTGCCCACCTCAGTCATGTGATAACACAGTGTGGAGCTGGAGGAACACAGCAGGCCCGGCAGCATCAGAGGAGAAGGAAAGTTGACGTTTTGGGTTGGGACCCTTCTTCAGACGCTTTTTCTGAAGAAGGGTCCCGACCCGAAATATTGACCTCCTAAGGTCTCCCTTTGAGGGGATCAAGAGGAGGTTAACAAGAGTGAGCCCAGGGATGAAGTACTTGTCATATGAGGAACAGTTAAGGACTCATGGTGTGTACTTGATGGTGTTTAGAAGGATGAGGTGAGGATCTGATTGAAACAGAATACTGAGAGACAAAAACAGACGTTACTGGAAAAGCTCAGCAGATCTGACAACATCTGTGAAGAAAAAAATCTGAGTCAACGTTTCAGGCCCACGGACCCTTCGTCAGAACCAATACTGAGAGACCTGGATAGAATGGATATGGAAAAGATGTTTCCACTAGTAGGAGAGACAAAATCTGACAGTACAGCCTCAGAGTGAATGGATGACACGTTAGAATTTCTTCAGCCAGAATGTAGTGATTCCATGGAGCTCATTGCCATTGATGCTCTGGAGGCCAAGTCATTGAATATATTTAAGACAGAGATAGATAGATTCTTGATGAGCAAGGCAGTCTAAGTTTACAGGAGAAAGCAGGAAAATGGAGTTGAGAAACATATCAGCCATGATTGAATGATGGAGCAGACTCAATGGGTTGAATGCCTAATTTTGGTCCTGTATCTTATGATCTTTGGTCTGGTGCTTTTTGGAATGGAGGGCTTTGACTAGTGGTGTTCCACAGAGATTATTGCTGCGACCTCTGCTGTCCTTAATCTATATAAATGATTTGGAAGAAAACACAACTGGCCTAATTACTAGGTTTGCAGACGATACAAAGATTGGTGGCGTTGCGGATAGTAGGGAGGATTGTCAGAGGATGCAGCAGCATATGGATCAGTTGGAAGCATGGGCAGAAAAATGGCAGATGGTGATTAATTTGAACAAAAGTGAATGGCAAAACCCTTAGGACTATTGATATGCAGAGGGATCTGGATGTGCAGGTCCACAGATCACTGAAGGTGGCAACACAGGGAGAAAAGGTAATAAAAAAGGCTTATGGCATGCATGCCTTCATTGGAAGGGGCATTGAGTATAAGGATAGACAAGTTATGCTGCAGCTTTACAGAACTTTAGTTAGGCCACACTTGGAATATTGTGTACAGTTCTAGTCACCACACTACCAGAAGAATGTAGATGCTTTGGAGAGGGCACAGAAAAGGTTTACCAGGATGTTGCCTGGTATGGGGGATTTTAGCTATGAAGAAAGATTGGGTAGACTGGTTCAGAGATAGTAGGAACTGCAGATGCTGGAGAATCTAAGGTAGCAAGGTGTAGAGCTGGATGAACACAGCAGACCAAACAGCATCAGAGGAGCAGGAAGTATGGAAGGGCAAAGTATGTCAGCACAGGTTTGGAGGGCTGAAGGGCCTGTTCCTGTGCTGTATTGTTCTTTGTTCTTGCTTGTCTTTCCACCTATTTTCATGTCATCTCCAATGTGGTTATACTACATTCACTTCCATCGTCCAAGTCATTAATGATTATGGTCCAAGACTGACGCCTGTTGCACTGCATTAGTTACAGGGTTGCCAACCTGAAAATTCTCCTTTTATCCAAACTCAGTTTTCTATTAGTTAGCCTATCCTCCATCCATACTGATATGCTAATCACTGCACCATCTTTTAAATGGCCTTACGTTCGACACCTTATCAAAAACATTTTTGAGATCTAATTAAGTTTTACCTGCTGGTTCCCCTTTATATCTAACTTACTTGCTACCTCCATAAAAAATTCCAATATCTTTTCAGACATGATTTCCCATTCATGAAGTCATGTAGACTGTGCTTGATAATGTTATGCATTTCTAAGTACTCTACTGTTACATCCTTTATAATAGACTAAAATTTTCTCAATCACAGATGTTAAGCTAACTGGCCTATAATTACCTCAGAGATAAAAGGTACTGCAGATGCTGGAGAATCCGAGATAACAAGATGTGGGGCTGGATGAACACAGCAGGCCAAGCAGCATCATAGGAGCAGAAAAGC
>JAHRHZ010000249.1:48049168-48082817 GCA_024137785.1 Ginglymostoma cirratum
GAAACGTCAAGCTTTCCTGCTCCTATGATGCTGCTTGGCCTGCTGTGTTCATCCAGCCCCACACCTTGTTATCTCGGCCTATAATTACCTGCTTTTTTTAACCTCAATCCTTTTGTAAATGTTGAGTTTATTGATTGATTTTACTGTCACACATGCTGGAATACAGTGAAAAGCTTTGTTTCCGAGTGGTACAGGCAGATCACAGCAAGAAAAGGATGTACAGATCAAAAAGACTTAGAGGCATACAGGTTACATTGTAGGTTACATTACTTAAGGCTGGAGTCCATTCAACCGTCTGATAATGGCCAGAAGGAATCTATTCCTGAACCTGCTTGTGCGTGTGTTCAGGCTTCAATATTTTCTGCCTGATAGAAGAGGTTATAGGAGATCATTACCAGGGTGCGATGTGTCTTTGATGATGCTGGCTGCCTTTCCGTGGCAGAGAGCCATGTAAATGGAGTCCATGGATGGAAGTTTGGCTTCCGTGATGGTCTGGGCTGTGCACACCACCTTCTGTAGTTTCTTATGGTCCTGGGCAGAGCAGTTGCCTTACCAGGCCGTTATGCACCTAGACAGTATGCTTTCAATGGTACATCTGTAGGAGTTGGTGAGGGACCCTATGGACATGACAAATTTCCTGAGCCGCATGAGGAAGAAGAGGCATTGTTGTGCCTTCTTGACTGTCACATTTACATGGGAAGTTTAGGACAGGTCGTCAGTTATCATCACCTCAAGGAATTTGACGCTTTTCACTCTCTATGCATGTTACTTTAGCAGTTTCCCACTCAGCTGGGACTTTTCCAGAATCTAAGGGTTCTTGGAAGGTTATTATTTCTGTAGCCACTTCCTTTAGTATCCTTGGGCACAACCCATTAGGTTGAGTGGACTTATCAGCCTTCAGCTACATTATTTTCCCTGATATTTTCTCTGGTGATAGTTATTGTATTTATTTCCTCTGCACCTTTTGACCTTTAATTTAGTAACCTTTGAATGCTATACCAAGAGGCCTCCATTGTGAATACTGTCACAAGGTATTTATTCAACTGCTCTTCCATATTCTGGCTCCTCAATATTATTTTGCCCGCCTCATTCTCTGAGGTGCACTGCACCTACGTTGCCCTCTCTTTTCTATTTTAAATATTTAAAAATATATCAATTGTCCTTCTCTGTTTCCGTGTGAAAATCCAGGAAATCCCTTTCCCACATTATTTTGGGTGTACATATATCAAATGGACTGCTGCAGTACAGGGAAGCAGGTCACCACCACCTTCTCAAGGGCAATCAGAGATTGGAAATAAATGCTCATTTAACCAGCAAAGCTGTTAGCTATGAATGCATAAAAGATATGGAAATGAGCCAAGTATCCATAATCAGATGACCACAGGCTCTCTACAGACTCATCTTTTGTACAACCTGTATCTCAGTGCTACAATTAAACATGCTTTCCACATTGTTTGAGACACTTCCACATTGGTTCCTATTCTTGAAATTCATCTAAACAACTACCTTTTCTGTATTCTCACAGTTCAGGGCTCTCTCCTTCTCCTCCCTCATCACTCCACTCCAAGACAGCTCACTACTTACTAGTCAATCCTTATTTTGGTGTCACACCATAGTTCTGTGTTGTAAGACCACATTGCTCAGCTCTTTTCTCTTGAGTTGCTTCTGGTATCAATCCTGACTCCCCTGTGACAGGCAAACAGAAGATATTCCAACTGCGATGATGTCTCACTTGACTTAACTGACAAGTCACCACTCTTTCTCAGTTTCCAAGTTTTCTAAGGGATGAATTTTCAATGGATGTGGACAAATGATAAAACAGCTGGGATGAAAAAAGATGGTGAGAATGAAAAATGAGATTCTTGATATCGAGGGAAATAGTCTGATTTTTCTCTTCCAGTTTCAATGGCTAGATGAAAATTTCACTGGATTATGTCGAGGAACCTATTTGCATGCATTAACATCTCACTGCTACCTCATGTTGTTTCACTTACATGCACATTTCTGTTTTCCAAGGTACCGGAGACAAAACAACTGCAAACTCAGAACAGTAACCTCATGTTGTAGCCCATCAACATCTGCTCTGGGTATCCATCTTGCTTAGCATTCCCCAACATCCCAGGGGCAGACACCTTGGTCAACAGCCACCTACACCCTCCATCCATAGAGGTTAGCATCGCTGACCATCAACCTCACCTGATATCAAGTTAACTTATAATACAGATGGTACTTCAATACTGCACTTTGGAACTTACCAACACCTGACATTGCAATGCTGCTGCTAAGCTACTTTGTATGAAGTGGAAATCACCCATCTCATGCAACAAAACAGGGCGTATCTCAGAACTCTTAGCTTTCTTATAGCGCATCATTTTAAAGTCATTCACAGGATGCCAGATTTTGGAAAAATTCATCTCATTAGCTCAGTTTGAAGGGTTTAAAGGTTGAAAAGTTACTTTAGCGTAGACATAAAGAATAACTGTTTCTCATCTGGGGAGGCCAGAAGCAAAGGATACGATTTTAAAATCAGAGCTAAATCAGAGCTTAACCATCCAAGAGTGAAAAAGGCACAATTCAGCAGTATGATGGAATACTATCCACTTCCTCCTCAGCTGTGGCTCTAACAACACTCAAGAAGCTAAACGCTATCCAGGTTAAGGCTGCCTACTGTACCCCATTCACCTCTTCAACATTAACAGTCTTCCCCAACAAAGCATACTGGCAGTAGTGAGTACCATCCACAAAGGCACTGCAGGAATTCATCAAGGCTCCTTTGTTAGCAGCTTCTAAACACATGCTCTCTATCATCTAGAAGTATAAAAGTAGGAAATACAAGGGAACACAACCATCTGCAAGCTTCTGTCCAAACCACATGCCATCCTATTTTGGAACTATATCAATGTTCCTCCATTGTTATTGGGTCAAGATGTTGAAACTCCCTCCATTGTGGGCATACTTACATCAGGCGGATTCCAGTATTTCAAGAATACAGTTTACCATCACCATTTCAATGAATAATTCACAATGAACAATAAATATTGGTTGAACTAGCAATGTTCACATCTCAAGAACAAATGAAATGAAGCACTTCTTGACTCAGAGGGAAACAGAAATTTAAAACACTCCCTCCCAAAAAAACTGGGGATATAGGGATAACTGGAGCTGTTGAGATTGAAACTGATATATTTTTGTTAGTTCAAGACACCAAAGGGCATGGAGCAAAGGTGGATAACTTGTTTGAATGACCTAAACTTGTTGCTATTCAATAGCTTTTGGTGATTTATGTACAAAGATACTTAACTCCCTTTACTATACGACAATTTCAAATCTGTAACTGAATCTGTGATTTTCTGGTTTTGTATTTCTGTATTTTTACTTTGATCGCAAAGTGTAGTGTTTGTTGTAATGTATGGAAAGTAACAGCGGTGTCGCACAAACCATAATGTTATAAATAGACCAGATTATCTCTTTTAATTATAATAGTTGAGGGACAAATCTTAGCCAGGGGAAATCTCCTTGGGCTATTTTCAGATTCACGCCATAGCATCATTTATGTCCACCCAAAAGAGCAGGGGAGTAGCTTGATCGAATGGAAAATTGCATCACTGTCCCAGGAAATCAACATATATGCTTTGTGCTCGTGTCTCTGGAGATCAATCTCTAATCAATAACCTTCTGACTCAGAAGACAAAGTGCTATCACTGAACCATGACTGACATCTATATGCAAGTCTCTTTTCATTCATTCATATCATTGATATATGTACAAGACCCTGGTATAGATCCCTCACATCGATCAAGAGTAAATTTCTTTCATCTCTACTTCCAGTCTCTCTAATTTCCTAATGGATTACTAGCCTAGATAACAAGTTTACCTCCAGATCCATACATTTACATTAATTCTAAAAACTTCTTGTACAGAAACCCATCAAATATAAATGGCAGTTGATACCAGATCTACTTTTTGAAGATGAGTTCCACAATCCTGTTTGAAAAAAAAGCTTCAGGCTGGTGACAAGGACTATGAGCCCTGACATTCTGGAAATTGTACTGAAGACTTGTGCTCCAGACTTATCTGTACTCCAGCCAAGCTGTTCGAATGCAGATTCAAAACTGATATTGACCCAGCCATGTGGAAAACTGCTCAGTTATATCCTGTCCATAAAAAAAAACAGGCCAAAACCAACTAAACCAATTATTGCACTATCAGTAGAATCTTGATCATTAGCAAAGCAATGGAAAGGATCAACAACAGTGCTATCCAGTGCTACTTGTTCAGCAATAATCACTTTTAATTTGAGTGCTACTAGGGCCAAATTTTCAGCCTCATTTCATCTCGGTCTAAACATGGACAAAAGAGTTGAAGTCCTGAAGTGGGGTGATGGTGATTGCTTTTGACATTAGGGCCTTAGGTACACAGGAATATAAAAACAAGAGTAGGCCAATCAGCTCCTTGAGCCTGTTATGCCATTCAATGAGATCTTGGTTGATCTGTGATCTAACTCCATATATCTGCCTTTGGCCCATGCCCCTTAATATCTTTGCTTAACAAGAAAAAAATCTATCTCAGATTTAAAATGAACTGATCCACCATCCACTGCTGTTTGTGGAAGAGAGTTCCAAATATCTACCGCCCTTTGTTTGTAGAAGTGCGTCTTAACATCTCTCCGAGTGGCCTGGTCATAATTCTCAGACTATACATCCTAGTTCTAGAATCCCTAACCAGTGGAAATGGTTTATCCTTATCTACCCTGTCTTTTCCTATTAATATCTTGAAGACTTCAATCATATCACCCTATATTCTTCCAACCTCTAGAGAAAAGAGGCCCGATTTGTATAATCGCTCCTCATAAATTAACCTCTGAAGGTCCAGGTACCATTCTTGTAGACCTTATTTGATCAAGTATTGCATCAAGGAGATCTGAGTAAAACTGGAGTCAATAGAAATCAGGTGAAAAAATTCTGCACTGGCTGGAGACACAAATGAGGATGGTTGTGATTATTGAAGGTCTTAATCTTATCATTTCAAGAATTCCTCAGGGTAATATTCTCGGCCCAACTATTTTCAAATGTTTCATTAATGACCTCTTCTATGATAGGTTCAGAGGTGCGGATATTCGCTCGGATAGTGAAGCTCTGCGCACATCCTTCTTAAATGGGGCCACATTTCCTCTTATTAACCTCTTAACACAGGCTGAAATTATATTGTACCATTCATTTTGATCATCCTTGTAAGTCTTTTTATTCATTCATGTTTCCTTTCTATGGTGTGCCTCAGGGATCAGTGTTGGGACCACAATTATTTACAATTTATATAGATGATTTGGAGTTGTGCACCACGTGTAGGGTGTCCAAGTTTGCAAATGACACTAAGCTGAGTGGCAGACCAAAGTGTGCAGAGGACTGTGAAACTTTGCAGAGGAACGTAGATACATTGAGTGAGTGGGCAAAGGTCTGGCAGATGGAATACAATGTAAATAAATGTGACGTCATACATTTTGGTGGGAGTAATAGTAAAAAGGATTATTACTTGAATGGTAAAAAGTTGCAGCATGCTGCTATGCAGAGGGACCTGGGTGTCCTTGTGCATGAATCACAGAAGGTTGATCTGCAAGTACAACAAGCAATTTGGAAGGCAAATGGAATTTTGTCCTTCATTGCTAAAGGGATTGAGATTAAAAGCAGGGAGGTTATGTTGCAGCTGTACGGGGTGCTGGTGAGGCCACACCTGGAGTACTGTGTGCAGTTTTGTCTCCTTATTTGAGAAAGGACGTACTGGCACTGGAGGGGGTGCAGAGGAGGTTCACTAGGTTGATTCCGGAGTTGAGGGGGTTGGCTTATGAGGAGAGACTGAGTAGATTGGGATTATATTCATTGGAATTCAGAAGATTGAGGGGAGATCTTATAGAAATATATAAAATTATGAAGGGAATAGGTAAGATAGAAGTAGAGAGGATGTTTCCACTGGCAGGTGAAGCTAAGACAAGAAGGCAAAGCCTCAATATTAGAGGGAGCAGATTTAGGACTGAATTGAGAAGGAACTTCTTCACCCTCAGGGTTGTTAATCTGTGGAATTCCTTGCCCAGTGAAGTAGTTGACGCTACTTCAGTAAATGTTTTTAAAGCTAAGATAGATTTTTTTTGAACAATCAAGGAATTAAGGGGTACGGTGAGAGCGCGGGTAAGTGGATCTGAGTCCACGAAAAGATCAGCCATGATCTTGTTGATTGGCGGAGCAGGCTCGAAGGGCAGGAAGGCCTACTCCTGCTCCTAGTTCGTACGTTCTTATGTTCTTTCTCCAACCATTTTCAATCCCCTTTGTTGCACGTTAGAGCTCTCATTGTCTGCTAAATTCAGAATCTGTTGCATTGGTGTAAACCTAGTGATTAGTTTGATGTTGTCTTCCACCGCATTGTTGTTTAACTGCACTAATCGAGCTTTTGTCTTTTTGGCATAAATATTGCATACTATTGAACATATGTTGCCTGCTGATTGTTGACTTCCTGATTTAAATTTCAACTTTTGTTCAGTATGGTCACTTCATTTTTCTTTTATTTATTTGTGAGACATGGGTGCTGTTGGCTGATCAGTATTTATTGCTCATCCCTCATTGCCCTTGAAAAGACAGTGATGAGCTGTTTTCTTGCAGTTCATCTACTGTAGGTTGACCCACAATGCCCTTAGGGAGGGAATTCCAGTATATTGACCCAGTTACAGTGAAGGAACAGTGATATGTTTCCAAGTCAGGATGGTGAGTAGCTTGGAGGGCAGTTTATGGATGGTTGTATTCCCATCATTTCAGAGTTTGCCTCAATAAAAATTGCAACCTTGTTTTCCTTCATCCTCCCTTTCAAATTTAATATCATTTCATGATCTCTACTCAGAAGCTGTTTTCTTCCCATTAGATTGTTAACTAACTCTTGTTTAATTTTCATGGCTAAAACTTGTGTTGCATCTTGCAAAACATGACCCCAGGCATCATCACGAAAAAGGTTGGTATTGAATCTATAATCTGGCTTTTACCACACCCAGCTTTCTTTTCAATGTCATACTATAGTGCGCGTGTGTGTGTGTGTCTGTGTGTGTGTGTGCGTGTGCGCACGCGCTCTGCTCCATTGTGTTCTGATAGCTCACCTTGAGCTGAATTTCTTCACAGGTTTTGTCAGTGAGGTTGGTTACTACCTTCCATTAGAATGGGCAGGGCAATAAGGCAGGTCTGAAGTCAACCTCAGTAGGATGGGAACTAGTCTGTGCCCCTGGCATTATATTAGCCATCTAACCAAATGCAATAAATGGCCCCTTATTCATTTCAAAAGAAGAGTATATAACAACTTATCATCACTTGCTATGCACTGTGTCTCCAGACAATTTCACTCCCATTGTTCCAGAGGATTGTTCTGCATCCTTATTAGAAATATGCTTCCTTTATTTTTTATGTCAGCATAGTATCAAGCTGCCATTGATGGCAAATTCCTCTTGTGGATTTCTTGGTGCTGACATGCATGAGACCTTCTGCCTTTGTAACTTGGGGCACTTGATTTGATTTTAGCCTGGGCTAACATGATAAAAGATCAAATATTTCTCTTTCTTTGCCTTTAGGGGTGTAACCTTCAGATAATGCTGACTAAATTCTTAGTGAGCATGACTCCCTGACACCAAGCTGGTTTTAAGTTGTATGAATTGGCACATTTAAGAACAATCATTCAGAATAATGGTACTAGTGGAAAATTGACTTTTTTACAGTAGACTTAGACATTTCTTTGAAATTAAAATGTTTAATGATTAAATTTCTTTATTCGAGAAAAATGTTAAACTTTGGTCATTACTGAGTGACATTTATAATTGGTTTAATGTCTTGTGGCATACATATTCTTTAGGTATATATGTACAACGTTGTTTGTAAGATTTGGGATCAGCCTTCATAATTTGGGAATTCACAGTGAGAAAGTATGGGTTGAATTAAAAAAAGACAATAATGTTATTATTTAACCTAGCAATCTGTAAATACAGGGTGCAGGCCTCACCCACAGTGTACAAGGCTACAACTATATCAGTGAAAAGAAGGTGCTTTATTAAAATCTGTGTCCTCTAGAATCAGATTGCTGTTTCTGTGCTAGTTTCAGACCGAGTTGATTTAATACTGGCTAAACTCCCAATGGCAGCATAGGATAGGAGGTAGAAAAAAAATACAGGCCGTAATTCTTGCTGCACAGAAAATGATTCTCTCACAGCAAGACTGATTGCAGAGCTGTTGATTAACAACAATAAATTTTGCTGGATGCAACAAGAATATCTAAATTGCTGAGCACACTGTTTCATTCTGCATATGAGAGGACTATTAAGAATAGCATTTCAATAAAGACGAATAGAAAATAGCTCAGTGTATTAACAAAAAGCAATTCAGAGAAATATTCCAATCATCATTTCTGTAATTAAATAAGATTGGCTATGTCAGTGCATTGACACAACCCATTCTAGGGCAATATTGCTAAAATATTCAATTAACTGACTGGCCTTGTGGAGTCATGGCATGAATACTTTTGTTAGTGCGATAAAGGAGAACTATTGACAATGCTTTATGAAAGGAGAAATAGGTCTTTTGTATGTCTCCAATAAAAATGCAATTATGGTGATAAATGTACTTTTTATAGAAATACTAACCCATTTATTTATGAGTATATCACCCACAAAAAATCAATCAGTACAATACTACATTTAATGTATGTCTGTCTCAGAAGGTTAGAATTTAAAATAAAGGCATTGTTCTGATCAATATAGAATTTGCAAATACAGAAATTATTTTCAGGACCAATGTTTTTGAAGCACCCTCCAGAGAAATGACAGTGCAGTATAAACGAATCTGGTAAATAAATAGCAATTGGTCACTCAATTGTCAATTTGGTTCACATGACACCATGTTGTTATAATATTACAGTGTTTCTCCTTCACCTACAGGATCTCATTTGAAAACCAGAGAGACCTATAATTTAGTGATTGGACCAGTACCATGTTTGTGGCTATTTAATGAAAATGAAATTTGAGACAATTGGTACAAGTATGAAATAATAATGATGCATATGACAAGTGAGGGGTATGATGCATGACAGACATGTCATTTAAGACTGTAAATATACTGAAGCTGCTGTTCACAGACATTTGGAGAATATATTGCTTTACAACAAAATTAGGGTGATATCAATGAAGTGTTAAAAGGAATTGTGACATACCACAGTTGATAGAGAAAGTGTGGGCTTTCGTTAAAGCATTGATTAGTAATTTTGTGCATAGTGTTGTAAAGTTTGAGAATATTTTTTTCCTGAAAATTGTTATTTTATTGGTAGGTTACAATTTTGCTTGTACTACTTTCTGTGTTACTTTCGTGCTGCCCAGCCATGGGAGCTGGTAGTGTAGTGGACATGTCACTGGACTAATAAGCCAGAGGTTTAGACTCGTATATGTTCAAATCACACCACTGCTGTTGGCTCAATTTAACTGATACAGTTCTGGAATTGAAAGATAATCTCAGTCATGGTGGCTATGAAATGAACATCTGATTTAGCAATGCCCTCAGGGTAGGAAATCTGGCACACTTGTGACTCTAGAGCTATAGCAATGTGGTTAGCAGCAATCTGATATGACCCAGCAGGCCAATTTTTTAAAGGCAATTGAAGACGGTCAACAAATATGGGTCATAACTAGCGATGCCAAGTTCTGTGAAAGAATAAAGAGAAATGAATGGTCTGAACTTTACCAAAGATCATCTAAGTGTCAATTTTCGTGAGTTCATGAAGGATTGCCCTCTGTGAGCCCTAGAGTATTTTTTGTGCAGGGGTTTCAAACTCATCTCATTACCTATCCATCACTCCCCATGGTGCCCTGCTTGTCATATTCTCTAACTTGCCGCATGCAGAAGTACTGCTGACTGCCGGGATACCCCAGCATGCCTGCTGCCAGTTTCATCTTTAAAGGCCAGTTGTGCTCCCACTTAAGCACTCACAGCTCACTGATTCTGAGGACAATTAGTTTTTGCTGCCCTTGACATCTTGGAAAGAAGTTAACTGGCATCTCACTTTAATGAGTGGGGCCTGGGGTTCCTGCCAGATGTGGCTGGGGGGAGGGGGATGATGGGGTGATGAAAGCAGTTGCTGCCTATTTAGTGTGCTTTGAGATGTTGGCAACTAATGGAGGTCCTGAAGAACATGTGAACTGGTATTGCCAGGTTATTGTTCTAACTTTCATGTAGGGAATTGTTGCCGTGTAGTTTCCATTCGCATTTCCAGGTGAAAGAATTGGAAACTGCATGTCATAGAATGATAAATATGTTAATGCATACAAATAGGCCTCGCACCACACACTTGCTGGAATCTTATCTTGGAGGTTCAACACTTGGTCAGAAAATTGGATGTTTTTAGTCTTGACAGCAAGAAGCTTCTCATTGGCCAGCTAATGCAACTCTCTCAAATACCATCCAATGTTTACATTGTTCAGGGACAGGGAAGATTCTACCCAATGTATACATCAGTGTGAAAACCCAAAGTGCTGGAAAAATTCATTAGGTCTGCCAAAAAAAAGGTTAATGTTTTCAGTCTGATATGAAGCTTCTTCATAACTTATATTCATTGGTGTGATTTAAAAAATAAAACTGAAAATGATTCAATTGCTATTAAAAGATAGTGGTGAAATATTAATAGATCATCAATGACTAATAAAATGGTTAAGTCAATAAACAAATACCTATTTTATTCATCTGCAGTTAGTAATAAATAACGGGAGTATTTGGTCAATTCAAACATAACACCTGACTTCTGATCCACATATCTGTGCCCAGACATATTTTCTTCACAATATAAATGAGAGAGATGTAAAGAACAAGAGATGGACCACAAAACACACAAACATTTATAAAATTATGTTTTAGATTCTAAACTTACACTGGACCAATATTCATAGAAATTATCAAAAGATATCTTTGATCAAAATCAAATAAGAAAAGCATACATATTTATATGTATGACATCAAAAGAGCTTAATTATTTTGTTAAGTTTATAGCATTAATAGTCTAACCAGAAAGGATCACGATTATCAGTAATTGAAATCAAGCCAATGTAGTATACTATTCACCTACATTGGTATGTAAAAGAGTTATATTTTCAGGAGAAGTATATCAAATTGAAGTCATATTGTCTTCTAAAAGTAGTTCAATATATCAACTGTCAGAACAATCTTTGATATTCTGAATGAACAGATTTAAGATTACCGCAGAAATGTGTGTTCAGTTAAAGAAATAATGGTGTCTTTCAACTTGTGTTCTCCTTCTTTGTTTTGAGTGAACATTTTAGCTTCCTCCAGATACTCCCTTTTCTCTTCATCTTCTTCTTAGTGGAAGGCAAGGCTTCTTTCCTTCGAATTTCTCGTACCATCCCATAGAAAACATCATCTACATAGATACGCAAGGCAGCTGAAGTCTCAAAAAATGGGCAATTATACTCTCTTGCCAATGCCATGCCTTCTTCATGCAAAACCTTGAAAATAATTCATTAACAAGTTAAAATGCATTTAAAATTAATGAAATAGTAACATTCTATTAAACTTCAACTTAATATCTACTATTTACATGTTCATGGTCCTAACAACAAATGGTGGAGTGAAAAGTGGAGCCAAAAAGGACTTTCTCCACTGCAGGCATTATACGTAATGAAAGAAGTGCCAGGAATGTTTTGGATGCAAAATGGTACAAGCAAGAAATAAAGTTGATTAGAAGATCCACTCAGATAAAAATGCCCTTTCATAAAATGTAAGTAATATCCTAGTTGTAAGAGGGTGGCTAAATCTTCAGGGTCTGCAGGTTAGCATCATGATACAATATATTGGAAAGCTGGATGCTTCGATTGGAGACTGGCCAAAAGCCTTGAAATATTGCGTAGAGCCATAAAAAAACTAGATTTATCCTTTTCGATACAGGAGCCTCCTACTGCCGACTAAAATTGTTGACCTCAGAATCACTCCTGAAGAGAATTGGACTGATGATCAGGTTAACCTTCAACGATTCACTTTGTGAAATTCACACAAACACAGTGGATTTCTCTTTGGCTAACAATTTAGTGTGAGAGGTGCACAGTGGGTATTAATTATGGAACTGAGTGAAATAATTCAAAGCAACAAATCATACAGGCTTCCATTTTGAGATAAAATGGAAGTTGATTTTTTTTCATTGAATGGACATATTTCTTGCAATCTACTTTTGGAAATAACTATGGGCAGAATATTACGTCCTTTTGGCTAAGTCCAACTTGTATCAAGATTTTTGGAGGGTTTCCCACTGGGTCTTAGAAAACTAACCTCATTAATTACCTACCATGAACCAAGAGCTTGTTTTGCATCCAATTTCTGCTGGCTTTACCATGCCTTTCATCCAGATGCTGCCTTCACAGGGCAGTGCCAGGAAGCAGTTTCCTCTCAGGGCATTGTACAGGTGGCCACCTCCACCCTGCCAGACCTCCTCAACCCTTCGGACATGAGGAAGATCTACTTGTCTTTGGCAAGATGGCTCTCAGCATATCTGGTTGGTCTAGACACACTCAGCTTAAAATATGCCATCAACATAAAAATCAATTAATTTAGAAATGATTGAATATTTTCATTAAATGTGCCATGATTGGAATTATGTGATCTGCCTGTCTTTTAAAGGGAGTATTCACTTGTTCACTCACTCCACCACTGACACAAGGTGACAGCATGTCTACCATTGATAGTGTGCTCCTTCAACAGTAGTTTCCAAACCCACGAGCTCAACTACTTAGATGCACAAGGGCAACAGATGCACGAGAACAGCACAACCTGCAACTTCCCTCCAATCCACACCTTACTGACTTGGAAATATTCAGTCATTGTCTGTGCGTCAAATTCCTGGAACTCCCTACCTTACAGTATGTAGATATACCTACGTCAAATGATCCTCAGAAGTCCAAGAAGGTAGCTCATTTTGACCTTCTCTCTATTATTTGTTTGTAATATGTGGTCATTCCCCCCACTGGGGTATGGCTGTGTCAACATTTGTTACTTATCCAAAATTGACCTTGAGAAGAAGATAGTGAGTGCCTTCTTGAAAGCAATTAATTTTTTTTTGGGCTTGGTTTGACCCCATATCGCAGAGGGTTTCCTCCCCACTCCCTGATTCCCATTGGCTGCAGTTGTGCTGGGGCTTCTTAATGTTATACTCTGTCAAATGGTGCTTTGATGTCAAGGGCTTTCTCTCTAATCTCACCTCTGATTTTCAGCCCTTTTATCTTTGTTTAAACTGAGGTGGAATGATTTCAGGGGCTGGGTAGCCTTGGTGGAACCAATACAGAATGTTGGTTGGCAGATTATTTTTGAGGAAGTGTAGTTTGATAGCACCATTGATGAACTCTTTCAACAACTCTCAAAGGCGATTATGAATTGGCAATAAATTCTAGTGCAGCCTGTGACACCCAGAGCGTGAAACCAAAATTTTTAAGAAGCCACTATATATACTTTTAAAGTCTACCCTGTGAATATCTACAGCTTGTGTTTCATGTCGGTAATGTAATACAGCGTTTGTGATGGTGAACTAAAATCAAAGATTTAGCAGTGTTACTCCAATCCCCTAAGCATCTGATTCAAACAAACTTCTGCATGCCAGGGTGTAAGATACTTTCACAATTTGCACTTTTTAACATTGTTCACCCTAATTGCTGACTCCCACTCATCGGTCATGGAACTTGAATGGAACTGGCAGTGCAAAGAGCAGTAGAAAACTTCACAGTTTGCTTTTCATCTCTATTGATGGACACAAGAGATGACTACAGCATCCAAAGCACTTTTTCACCATAATCATGAATTGTCACTCTTGTAATGTAGGAATCATAGCAGTCAATTTGTAGATGGCAAGCCTCCCCAAACAGGAAGGCGATGATTGTTGTGTTACTCCATAGATTCCAAACTAGACATGCAGCATCCTTTAAGACATTTATTTGCCATCATGACATTTGATATTCTAGTGTAAAGATAGCTACTTTGCTTTGCCAATTCAATGCAGTCAGTGCAGTTTTCTTGGTCAGACAGTTTACAGCAACATACTGTAAGGTCAGTAACCCAGGCTATGTGCTGATCTGAGATATTATAATAATGAAAATAGCTGGTGTTGTTAATAAACTTCCTAAAAAGAACAGCTTCTTTGTTCCAAGGCCTGACATGTAAAGCAACACTCTGATGTATCATCCTACCTGTGGGTTTTGATCCAAGAAGACATGTCAACAATGACCAAATAGTCTATTTACATGACATTGATAGAGGAATAAATATTACCCAGGACATTAGGAATGACTTTAACCCCCAGCTGTGAAATAGTGTAAGAGGATCACTTACAGTTCAGAATGGCCTTTTTTGTTAACATATCCCAAAGACAGCATCTCTACTGTACTGGAGTCTGCCCAGTAATTTTAGGGTTTGATTCCATGACATGTGAATAAAACCAAGGCTCCTACCAAGTGAGATACAGCTGACATACTAAGGTCGAAGCTGGAGAGGTTACAATACCTATGTTTTATACTTCAGGGTGTGATGACTTTTCCAATGCCAATGTTACCAGTTTTTTTCCATTATATTTCAGATCAGAGGAGCTTGTGGTAAGATTTATATATTTTGTTGACAGTATCTATGTCTGCATTTCCATGGCCAAATTGCTGAAATATCATCAAATCTGCCCAGAAACAAAACATAATAAGCTCACTTTAGACACACTGGTTAACCTGCATGCAAAAGTAGGTTATTTCAGCTGAGTTCCCAAAGCAGTACTTTGCATCTTATAATAATGTTCATCATATATGTAGGAAAATAAATTATAATCATAAGTTTATGGTTTGTTAAGTAAGATTTAATTGGTCATATTTTACTGTCAAGTTACAGTGTGAGTGGCACAGTTGACTGAGCAGCACTTTAATTTGCCCATTTCAATTTGGTGAAGGTCTGTAATATTTTCTTGCTGGCAATGACAAGGTGATTTACAGAAAATAAAAGAGCGAAATGGAAGGGAGTCTTCTAAGTTTCTGTGCTATACGTTGATGAGGGAAAATGGCCACAAGTGTTCAGTGAACAAATTAATACGTGCTCTCCTGCTTAAAGTCTAGGGCTTCCTCAGTTTTAATTGTCATTGTAGCTGCAGTTGCGAGATGCTGGTCAACCTTTATCAGGCGTCCTTTGCTCATATGATTCCTGCAACTTAATAACTATCATGACCCTTTGCTGTGGGGAATTTGAACTGACAATGAGCTACAGTGCGCAATTAGGATCAGCTGATGGTGGGGTAGGGAAGGTAGGAATTGGCTCCACTCTTTTTAACCCCCTTGGTTGGCCACAAAAAAAGACTTTTTCATTCTTTTTAGCTTGCTACTGTATCACAGTTCAACTAAAACATTGTACCAATCAAAATTAAGGAGTAAATTACAAGATTTTCTTGAGTAGAAATGAAAGGAAGTTGATTACTTTTGATCCCTGAGAAAAAAAACATAAAATATGACATTAACAATACATGCAAAGACACAAGTATAAAGTTTAAAAAGAGAGTCTAGTGCAAAAAAAGCGAAGATTAAGGAATGTGCAGCTTAAAAGCCTTTAGAATGCCTGGGGCATATTAGGCTTTACCACGCGATGGTAGTTACTTAATTGATTATTTGGATCTTTGGAGGTAGGAAAATTTGCGGACACCCTGGAGTTCTGATGAATGGATGTTTTGGACATGCTTATTACCAAATGCTATATATTCAAGAAGCTGAGATAAACAGGAAGGGAGTGAACAAGCATTCCAGTTCTGCTGTGGTAGTGCCAATTTCTTCTCTCTCTGCCCAAAAGCTGTTAATCTGAAATAAAGTTCACTTGTTTATTCCTGTGTCTGGTTCCATTTTTTTTTAAAGCAGGATAATATGCAAGCGACTTTCATCTCAACAGGTGAAAAGACCAGAAAGATGTGACTATATCCAGAAATGCATATATAAATTTCAATACCCTTTTCAAATGATGTTAACTTTAGCTCAGATTGATTTTTCTTTGTTGATGGCTTTCTTGAGCTTGGCTCAACTTGATGAGGTGACCACTACAGACACCTTAAGTCATTGTTTCCCCTTTTTAAAACCATTTCCATCCATAAAAGATAGCAGGTATTAAAATCAGTTGATGAGAATTGAAAATTGATAATCCATTTTTATCACCATCATAATTAGTGAATGTTAAGTTTGTCCAGCATAAAAATGACTGCTCGGTAGGTGGCAAGCTTAAACATTGCCACTTTAATCCTCTACATTATGATATATTAATGTTTGTAGAAGAAACAGTCATTACAGCTCAAGATGCTGCATTTGTTATGACATGGAGACAGACAGCTGAACCAAGTCAGCCTTTCTACTTCTGTATTTGTAACACAGTAAAATTGAAACCTTCAAAGACCTGAAAACCATCAAAACTGACCACAATAGATCCAAACCAGACTATTGAATAACCAATTGCAGACACTGTGAATAACCATTTCCAGACACCGATTTGGATCTTAAACAAAAGACTTAGCAATTTAGTAACAATGTAGTAACTTCAACAGGGACTACAAAGTAATATAATTATTCAGTGATTTTAGCCCGAAAACCATTGTTTTCAGTCCATTCATACAAAAGATAGACAGACAAACAAAAATAATTAAGAGATAAATAAAAGAAAATAACAAAACTAGCCAGATTACTGAAGTCGTTTCACAATGCACTGTTCCACAAGCATAGAGGATGATTGGAACAAAAACAAAGTTGCTGGAGAAGCTTCTGAGGACGGGTCACCAGACCAGAAACGTTAACTTTGTTTTTTTTCTTCAGAGATGCTGTCAGACCTACTGAGCTTCTACAGCAACTTTATTTTTGTTCCTGATTTATAGCATCCGCAGTTCTTTTGGTTTTCATAGAGGATGATTTATTGGTTGATTTTTAGAAGATGACGACCGGGTCATCTCTACAGTTCACTTGGATAAAGGCAGTAATAATTATAACTTGGTCTTCTTTTCTCTGAGCTCTCAAAAGCTGCTCATGGGAGGTAAGGCAGGGAGATTTCAAATTTTCACACTGCAGGATCAACAGCCAGATACCTTTATTCACAGGAAAACACTATTCAAAGTCCAATACAGACTCTAGCCCCTTCCTGACAGACTGACTGCCTCCTCCATGGGGTCCCAGTTATCATTCAATATTTGCATCTGCTTGTGCATGAGGTCTTTTCAGACTTGCTCGAGCCTATTCCCAGGTACAGGTGATATTAATAGCCAACATCTGTTATCTGTTTAAATATAATGCACCTCCTTAGTGACAAAGCAACTGCAGGACATTTCAATCAGGAACCATCCTGCAATTACCTTCTAGGCCTGACCTCACAAATTAATAAAAACCTGTTTGGTCTGTTTTCCGTTTAACACAAGCTATTACCAACAGTTTAAAAGTCATCTTTTGCTCACAGCTCCTAGTACACAGCTTCAAACCAAAATTGATAAAACAAAAAAGGAAAAACAATGAAAAATTAGTGAAGGCTCTGAACATTGCTTATGGAATCTTGCAGCATGGAAACAGATCCTTCTCACTTGTTGAGGATCAACACAACTATTGTACTTTGAATTATTGGCTACAAATATACACAGTATTGAAGTATGGCTCATATAAAGAGACGTCACTGATGTAAAAACAGAAATGATTATCGGTATTTTTAATATTTTACCTTCTTTTAGATCACGTTAAATGTATTCAGAACAATTTGTCCTCTGGAGATAATAGTCCTTAATTTACTATTGATTAGATTGGTCTTTGCATATTTGAGTTTCGCAACAACAATAATAACTAGTTATATTCATATATCATTTGTAAACTAATAAACTGTACCAAAGCGCTTCTCAGGAGTGTTATAAAACAATGATGCCAAGTCTGAGAAGAAGGTATGAGGTTAGAAGACCAAAAGCTTTAATGTGAAAGAGGTATGTTTTAAGGAATATCTTAAGGTGGGAAAATGGAGAAGATAGGCAGCGGGGGTTATGGAGAGAATGCCAGAGACTGGGAACTAGATAATGAAGGTCACAGACACTATTGATTGAACAATTATAATTCAGAATGGATAACAGCAAAGAAGTGAAGGTCTACAGATACCTTGGGGAATTGTGGGGTTAGAGGATATTACATAGATTGGGAGGGTCAAAGCTAAGTAGGAATTAAAAACAAGGGATTTTTAAAAACAAGACTTTATTTCTCTGGGAGACGAGGCAAATAACAAGGGTAATACAGGAACAATCTGTGGTATAAGTTAAGGCATAGGCAGCAATATTTTGGATGACCTCAAACTTAGGGAGATTGGAATGTGGAAAGTCAGCCAGGAATACATGGAATAGTGAAGATTAGAGATAAAAAACGTCATGGGTAAGGGTTTCTGCATTAGAGGAGCTGAGGTGGGGTGAAGTTAGATGATGCTGAAATCAAGTCAGTATAAGTTTACTATTATGTGACAAGATACTTAAATCTGCCACAAGGTGGCTAGGGGGTTCTAATCTCTGTGTTTCCGATGGTCAGGGATGCTGAAACTTTACACATATCCAGTGGTTCCTCAGCTGCAGCTGTTAACTGCAGAATCTGTGGGGATCCATTCTCCCATTACTTGGTACTCTGTGGTCTCTTCTGTGACAGAGAATAACACAAGCCTATAAGTGAGTATAATGGTAAATGTCCTCTCAATGGATGTAATGAATTTGTCGAGGCTGACCATCTGGGAGAAAAATAAAATTGCTTAAGGTTCAGGGTGAATGGCTGTGGTGGATAGATAGATAAGGCAGTGTATAGGAAGAGAATGACTGGTGTACTTACAAGGTAAGCAGATGTGAGGAATGACGTAAAAACAAGAAGAACTGCAGATGCTGTAAATCAGGAACAAAAACAAAGTTGCTGGAAAAGCTCAGCGGGTCTGGCATCATCTGCGAAGGAGAAAACAGAGTTAATGTTTCAGGTCCGGTGACCCTTCCTCAGAACTGGGGACAGTTCTCAGAACAGTTCTGAGGAAGGGTCATTGGATCTGAAACGTTAACTCTGTTTTCTCCTTCACAGATGCTGCCAGACCTGCCGAGCTTTTCCAGCAGCTTTGTTTTTGTTGTGAGGAATGATGTGATGGAGTAGATCTGACAGGGCAGGGTAAGGAGGCCAGGATATGATCCTGGGCAATGTGAAAATGTGTGCACTTTTTCTGGCCTGTTTGTGTTATCAAAGTGCTTCCTCCAATGAACCCAGGATTGTGAAACAGGCCTCCAGCAGCTGACTTCCTGGACTACATCAATCGACATCTTTGTTAAAACAACAGCAGTTTTCTAACTCTCGTCGCTATGGGAGAGAATCTCTCTCCAATCTTTCATTGTTTCCAGAAGTTCATCAAATCATGCACTGTGAGATCAAAGCACAGCTCCTGTAGTTCTTGCTTGCTTGTTCAAGGAATTATGTATTTTAATTTGACTACACACCTGTCTTCCACCGAATGTCTTCTCACTTTCCTTCCCCTTTATCCATGCTGAGAGTTTACCCTTTCTTGGACTGAGTGGATTGCCTTATGAAGAAAGGATAAGTGTTTTAAGGATGTTTCCTCTTGTGGGAGAATCTAGAACTGGGGTGATTATTTGAAGATAAGTGGGCCCCTATTTAAGACAAAGATGAGCAAACAATTTTCTCTCAGAAAATTGTGACTCTTTGGAATTCTTCCTTCCTCAAATTGCACTCGATGAAGAATCTTTAAATATTTTTAAGGTAGATGTAGATGGATTGCTGATTACTCAGGGGATGAAAGATTATCGAGAATATGCAGGATTGTAGACTTGAGGTTAAAATCAGGTCAGCCTTGATGTTATTGAATGGTGGAGCAAGCTTGAAGGGCTAGGTGGCCTACTCTTGTGCATTATTTGCATGTTCATTTGTCGGTTCTAATTCTTAAGCCCACCATTGTTTTATTGACTCTTTGAATAGTTCAAATAGGTGAAATGACATTAGGTTGATCTACACCATGCTTGCAATCACAGATTTAACAGGGAACCTGGAAGAAATATTATACTTAATGGTCCTGGGCCAAACTATCGTCAGATGTTTCATTATTGATCTCCCTTCCACTTTGAAGTCAGAAATAGACATGTTCACCCATGAGTACAAAGTGTTCAGTTCATTTTACAGTTTCTCAGATAATGAAATGGCTCATACTACATGCAACAACTCCTGGCCTAAGGTAACAGGGCAACTAAGACTTGTGTCTCACAAGTCCCAAGAAATGATTAGTTACCGCAAGAAATAGAATGTAACAATTTTCCCCTGAAATTATCCCCCATTATCGACATCCAGGGCTTTATTATGGGCCAGAGACTGAACTGGGCCAACCATTTTAATATTGTGGCTCCAAAAGCAGGTCAGGGGTTGAAAGATCTGTACATGTACGTGGTGTATTCACGACTACTACTACAAGCAATTGATTCTCCAAAGCCTGTCCACATGGAAATGAGTCAGGAATGCAATGGACTGACTACTCTCCATATGCTTGGATGAATGCACTTCCCACAAAACTCAAGAAACTTGACACAACCACTAACAAACCAACTTTGCCAGTACTCCATCCATGATGTTAAATGTTCACTGTAGCTACTTTACATGCCATCTGCAAGATGCACTGTAACTGCCCGTCAAGATTTCTGCACACTCCCTTCTAGACATATAACTTCTACCATTTGGAAAGATAAGGACAGCAGGTGGTTGGGGACTCCAGCACTTGTAAATTCCTTTCCAAGACACACACTATCCCGGCTTAGAAATATATTATGGTCCTTTCACTGTCATTTGTTGAACACCGAGAATTCCCTCACTAACAGCATGTTAGATCAGCCTGCACTGAAAGCCCTACATTGTTCAAGGTGGCAAGTCATCACTGCCACATCAAGAGCAAGAAATGCTCAACTTGCCAGTGATGCCCTGATTAAATGATAAAAGAATTAGGCAAGTTTTTTCCAAAGTTGAAATGTCTAATACTAGGGGGCATGTGTTTAAGGTGGGGGGAGGGAATTTCAAAGGAGACATGAGGAGCAATTTCTTTTTACACAGAGAATGGTAGTTTTTTGGAACCTATCTGCCAGGGGTGGTGGTGCAGGCAGATACGATAAGGGCAGTTAAGGGACTTTTAGATAAGCACATTATTTGCAAGGAATGGGGGGATATGAACCAAGGGCAGGCAGAAGGGATTAGTTTCATGTGGCTTCATGTTCAGCACAATATCGTGGGCTGAAGGGCCTTTCCTGTGCTGTACTATTCAATAAAATCATGGTTAATATGTACCTCCACTTTCCTATCTTTCCCTAAATAGTCCCTTGTAGATCATCTGAACCTGACCAAAGGATGTAGTCTTGCTGTATTCACACTGTCAACACCCTTTCTTTTAAACACTTCAATTAATTCTTCTACTAGACTTCTTTACTTTGATGGGAATCATTCCAGTACATTAAATATCCTACACTAACATACATTTATTTCTGAATGGATGACTTTATGTTGGGCACGAATAATCTAAAATTTTTTTTATAGTGTACAAAAAGGAGAATAAAATGAAACACAGTTCTCAATTGTGTTGGAATGAACACTTTAGGCAATATCATTTTTAGTTTGCGTGTGCATTTGATTCCCTTTGAAAAATCCCAAAACAAAATTAGATGCTTCAGGCCTTGATTATGAAGACTTGCTTGTTCAAGGAATTATGTATTTTAATCTTATTGCCCATCTATCTTCCACTGACTGTCTTCTCATTTTCCTTCCCCAAAACATATTACCTTTTACTTGTCCATGTTAAATGGCATCAGCCACCCATTTGCCCATTCTTTTAATCTATGTCTTCCTGAACTCTTTTAGAGCTTTTGTTGTTGATGTCACTCTACTTTTCTATTGTCAGAAAATGTCAATATTGTGACTCCATGTCCAAGTTAAGATCAAGAACTCAGCGTGAACCAATTACCGGTCACACATATTTCTTATTGAATGACTCAGTCTTTTGTTAGTAACTCTATCCTTAGTAATGTGATTCTCTATAATTCTCCACATGCTGGAGGTTTATCTGCTTTGTACCACTGTGAAGAACTGTAAAAGTGAACTAAATCACTGATACTTTGATTCACATGTGGGCCAGACCAGGTAAGGATGGCAGTTTCTTTTCCTAATGGACATGAGTGAACCAAAAAAGATTCATGCTTATCGTTAGGCTCTTTATTCTACCGTTTGTCAAGTCAGAATTTGAACCTGGGTCCCCAGAATGTTGTCTTGGTCTCAAGAGTAACAGTACAATGATAATATCACGAGGCAGTCATACTGATTCACAAATAAATCCATTTACCTTTACCTCATTGTTCAACAGCTCCCAAAAGCTGTTGGAGCTCAAAATTTCTGCTTGGAATTGTTGCATCATGGCACGTTGTCAATGAGACAATTAAAAAAAAATGCCATTAGTATAAGATAAATAGTTGTGGAGCTGGATGAACACAGCAGGCCAAGCAGCATCATAGGAGCAGGAAAGCTTGACATTTCGGGCCTAAAGCCTTCATCAGAAAAGGGGGAGGGGAAGAGGGTTCTGAAATAAATAGGGAGAGAGGGGGAGGCGGATAGAAGACGGATAGAGGAGAGGATAGGTGGAGGGGAGGCAGACAAGTCAAAGAGGCAGGGATGGAGCCAGTAAAGGTGAGTGTAGGTAGGGGGGTAGGGAGGAGATAGGTCAGTCCAGGGAGGACGGACAGGTCAAGGGGGTGGGATGAGGTTAGTAGATAGGAGATGGGGATGCAGCTTGAGGTGGGAGGAGGGGATAGGTGAGAGGAAGAACAGGTTAGGGAGGCGGGGAGGGGCTGGGCTGGTTTTGGGATGCGGTAGGGAGAGGGGAGATTTTGAAGCTTGTGAAATCCACATTGATACCATTGGGCTGCAGGGTGCCCAGGCTAAATATGAGTTGCTGTTCCCACAGCCTTCAGGTGGCATCATTGTGGCACTGCAGGAGGCGCAGGATGAACATGTCATCTGAGGAATGGGAGGGGGAGTTGAAATGGTTCACGACTGGGACGTGCAATCGTTTGTTGCGAACCAAGCCCATGTTTTCTGCAAAGCGGTCCCCAAGCCTCCGCTTGGTTTCCCCGATGTAGAGGAGGCCACAAAGGGTACAGCGGATGCAGTATACCATATTGTCAGATGTGCAGGTGAACATCTGCTTGATGTGGAAAGTCTTCTTGGGGCCTGGGATGGGGGTGAGGGAGGAGATGTGAGGGCAGGTGTAGCACTTCCCGCGGTTGCAGGGAAAAGTGCCGGGTGTGGTGGGGCTGGAGGGGAGTGTGGAGCGGACAAGGGAGTCACGGAGAGAGTGGTCCCTCCGGAAAGCAGATAAGGGTGGGGAGGGAAAAATGTCTTTGGTGGTGGGGTCGGATTGCAGATGGTGGAAGTGTCGGAGGATGATGCGTTGGATCCAGAGGTTGGTGGGGTGGTACATGAGGACGAGGGGGTTTCTTTTTTGGTTGTTATTGCACGGACGGGGTGTGAGGGATGAGTTGCAGGAAATGTGGGAGACACGGTCGAGGGCGTTCTCGACCACTGTAGGGGGGAAGTTGCGGTCCTTGAAGAACGAGGACATCTGAGACGTACGGGAGTGAAATGCCTCATCCTGGGAGCAGATGCGGCGGAGGCGAAGGAATTGGGAATAGGGAATGGCATTTTTGCAGGAAGGTGGGTGGGAGGAGGTGTATTCTAGGTAGCTGTGGGAGTCGGTGGGCTTGAAATGGATATCGGTTTCTAGGTGGTTACCCGAGATGGAGACAGAGAGGTCCAGGAAGGTGAGAGAGGTATTATAGAAGGTCCAGGTGAACTGAAGGTTGGGGTGGAAGGTGTTGGTGAAGTGGATGAACTGCTCGAGCTCCTCGAGGGAGCATGAGGCTGCGCCGACACAGTCATCAATGTAACGGAGGAAGAGGTGGGGTTTAGGGTCAGTGTAGGTGCGGAAGATGGATTGTTCCACGTAACCTACAAAGAGGCAGGCATAGCTTGGGCCCATGCAGGTACCCATGACCACCCCCTTTGTCTGTAGGAAGTGGGAGGAATTGAAAGAGAAGTTGTTAAGGGTGAGGACAGGTTTGGCTAAGCAGATGAGGGTGTCAGTGGAGGTGGACTGGTCAGGTCTGCGGGACAGGAAGAAGTGGAGGGCCTTTAGGCTATCTGCATGGGGAATGCAGGTGTCTCGGGACTGGACGTCCATAGTAAAAATGAGGTGTTGGGGACCGTGGAATTGGAAGTTCAGGAGGAGGTGGGGGGCATGGGTGGTGTCATGGACGTAGGTAGGGAGTTCCTGGACCAAGGGGGAGAAAATGGAGTCGAGGTAGGTGGAGATAGAAGCGGGCAGAGCGGGGTTGGGGAACTTCCAATTCCCCGGTCCCCAACACCTCATTTTTACTGTGGACGTCCAGTCCCTATACACCTGCATTCCCCATGCAGATGGCCTAAAGGACCTTCGCTTCTTCCTGTCCCGCAGACCTGACCAGTCCCCCTCGACTGACACCCTCATCCGCTTAGCCAAACTTGTTCTCACCCTCAACAACTTCTCTTTCAATTCCTCCCACTTCCTACAAACAAAGGGGGTGGCCATGGGTACCTGCATGGGCCCAAGCTATGCCTGCCTCTTTGTAGGCTACATGGAACAATCCCTCTTCCATACCTACACTGGCCCTAAACCCCACCTCTTCCTCCGTTACACTGATGACTGTATCGGCGCCGCCTCGTGCTCCCACGAGCAGCTTGAGCAGTTCATCCACTTCACCAACACCTTCCACCCCAACCTTAAGTTCACCTGGACCATCTCTAACACCTCTCTCACCTTCCTGGACCTCTCTGTCTCCATCTTGGGTAACCACAGAGAAACTGATATGCATTTCAAGCCCACCGACTCCCGCAGCTACGTAGAATACACCTCCTCCCACCCACCTTCCTGCAAAAATGCCATTCCCTATTCCCAACTCCTTCGCCTCCGCCGCATCTGCTCCCAGGATGAGGCATTCCACTCCCTTACATCTCAGATGTCCTCGTTCTTCAAGGACTGCAACTTCCCCCCCGCAGTGGTCGAGAACGTCCTCGACCGTGTCTCCCACATTTCCTGCAACTCATCCCTCACACCCCGTCCGCACAATAACACCCAAAAAAGAAACCCCCTCGTCCTCACGCACCACCCCACCAACCTCCGGATCCAACGCATCATCCTCCGACACTTCCGTCATCTGCAATCCGACCCCACCACCAAAGACATTTTTCCCTCCCCACCCTTGTCTGCTTTCCGGAGGGACCACTCTCTCCGTGACTCCCTTGTCCGCTCCACACTCCCCTCCAGCCCCACCACACCCGGCACTTTTCCCTGCAACCGCGGGAAGTGCTACACCTGCCCCCACACCTCCTCCCTCACCCCCATCCCAGGGCCCAAGAAGACTTTCCACATCCAGCAGATGTTCACCTGCACATCTGCCAATGTGGTATACTGCATCCGCTGTTCCCGTTGTGGATACCTCTACATCGGGGAAACCAAGCGGAGGCTTGGGGACCGCTTTGCAGAACACCTGGGCTCGGTTCGCAACAAACAATTGCACGTCCCAGTCGCGAACCATTTCAACTCCCCCTCCCATTCCTCAGATGACATGTCCATCCTGCGCCTCCTGCAGTGCCACAATGATGCCACCCGAAGGCTGCGGGAGCAGCAGCTCATATTTAGCCTGGGAACCCTGCAGCCCAATGGTATCAATGTGGATTTCACAAGCTTCAAAATCTCCCCTCCCCCATCCTTATCCCAAAACCAGCCCAGATCGTCCCCGCCTCCCTAACCTGTTCTTCCTCTCACCTATCCCCTCCTCCCACCTCAAGCCGCACCCCCATCTCCTACCTACTAACCTCATCCCGCCCCCTTGACATGTCCGTCCTCCCTGGACTGACCTATCTCCTCCCTACCTCCCCACCTACACTCACCTTTACTGGCTCCATCCCCGCCTCTTTGACTTGTCTGTCTCCTCTCCACCTATCTTCTCCTCTATCCATCTTTTATTCCCGTCCCCCTCTCTCCCTATTTATTTCAGAACCCTCTTCCCCTCCCCCATTTCTGATGAAGGGTCTAGGCCCGAAACGTCAAGCTTTCCGGCTCCTATGATGCTGCTTGGCCTGCTGTGTTCATCCAGCTCCACAACTTGTATTCTCGGATTCTCCAGCATCTGCGGTTCCTATTATCCCTGATGCCATTATTGTAGTTTGATTTTAGCATCTGTTAGCATCCTTTTTCCTCTGTTCAGTAGGCAACCATTGGAACCAAATACAATATTTATAAGGATTGTTTGGGAAACTACAGCTGAGTCAGTGTAACTACTCACTCTGATAATTGCCTAGCCTGCAGTTCTGGCACAAAACGAATATTTGTCACCCTCCAAAGAGACTGACTGGGGAGCCTACCAGTCTGATTTAGTCTTCCTTGTCAGTAACAGCTTTCCAAAAATACACTTTAAGGCAGGAGAAATGAGTTTCAGAAAGCAGGGTTACTCAATAGTCTGTTTAAGTAGGGCATAATTTTCTTGTAATGACATTTCAAGGGCAGGGGAGAAATTGATTCCAAGGTGATACTCATTGTGTTTCTCATCAACTGGTGTCTCACCAGAGTTTTATATGTAATAGCACTCTATGATTCCACATTTTTTAACCTTTTAGCAGAAAAAGCTCACTTGCCATCTAATATGCACTAAAACCATGAGCAACACACATTAATAAACATAATGCAAGGTTAACTCTACACTTTGAGCACAACATGAAAAGATTAAAAAAAACACTCAAACTGCTCAGGAAATAGAGATTTGATGTGCTAGTCAGGAACTGGGGTTCACATTCAGCCTGACTAAGATAATCAGAATCAAAAAGAATGGCTCGATGAGAAGTATGAACGATAGATGGTTAGCAAAGTCAGTCAAGGCAACTATCAAATCTAAACAGAGGCATGCAAAGCAGCAAAACTAATGGAAGTCAGTTTTTTTTAAGGATGGCAGTGATTAAAAAGCTAATAAAGAGGCAGAAAATTGATTATGGAAGTGAATTGGTAAGAAATCTAAAACCAAACAGCAAGAGCTTCAATGGATATATACAAAGAGAGTAGCTAAAGTGTGGGATCCTTGGAGGATGCAACTTGGGAAGGCCACAGTGATCCATTTCACTCACCCATGATGAGGTAAATGTTGCAGCTCGGGCAGTAGGATTCAGAAAGCTAGCTCGGTTTCCCAAGGGTCAAGGCGCTATTGACTGTACTCTGAGGGGAGTATCACATTGCTACAGAATTCAACAACAGGAAAGCATTCCATTTGAGTAATATCCTGCTGATTTGTGATCAGTGCTACCACCTCCTGGAGCTGTGTGCCTCCTACGCCGGCAGCTGCCATGACTCCTTCATGCTAGAGCATTCCAGTGTGTACCTCGGTGTGTGGGTCCAGGGCCCTAACAAGGTTGGTTACTGGGATAAAGGCTACTCACTATGACTATGGCTCATGGCGCGATTACACAAGCTGTGGACAGAATAGAGCGTAGGTTTAATGCCATCCATGCTGCGACCAGGGCCATGATGGAGCCATGATGGTGGTTCCACTACTTGGGCCTGCCTGGTGTGGGAGGAGCTCCAGCTTGGTCTGGAAAAAATGTAAAGCACCATCCTGGAGTACTGTGCTCTGTACAATTACAGCAGGAACAAGGCGATGCGCTACATGCTGAGGGACTAGGGAAACGGGAGCAGTCTTCCTAGGTGGAGGGGGATGAGGACACTGGGGAGGAGAAGCTGACATTGTCCATGGCACTCCAAGCCCTACACAATCTCACTGACACCAGCTTCTAACAGAAGATAGCTAGGTATGGCACAAAACCGTGAACTATAAAATAAACTTTGGTCATGATGCCGAAATCTGGTTGGTATTTGTGGGAGTAAAGTTCAGCCTCTGTTAGTTTTGTTTGTTTTCACTTTTGCTTTCTGTTAATGCAAGCTCATGTTTGTGTTTGTCCAATTGTTTGCCTGTGTGTGATGTCCTTCTACTGGACAATTGCAAGATGCAGGTCTATGGTGAGCACTGTGGATAGGATGGCATTGACACGGACAGGTCATTCAGATAGGATATAGCTATGGAAAGATAAAGTGTGTGGTGTAGTTATTAAACAGTGTCTAGGGCGAAAGTATTGTATGAGTGTTAGGCTGTGTGGCTTTGTGTCTGTATTGTGCTACTGGTGAGGGGCGATACTAGATTGCCAAAGCTTGCCTGGGTGTACAGCAGTATTCCAAAGATGGCACGCCTGCAAGAGATGCCGGTGGTTTTCTGGATATCCGCTGAGTTGTCCTGGGAACTACAAATGGTAAGATTGTGCTGAAATCAAACATGAAAGGTACTATACGGGCATCGTAGATAATTAGTGAGCTCTGTTTGGTTAGATAGGACGAGTAATCCCAACAGGCCTTGCAGGTAAAAACTCTGCAAAAAACTTAATGCATTCAGACTTAGACAAAGATTCAGCCCTTAGTCTAACTCCAGAGTAACTATTAAACTGACCTCCTCCCCCAGCTTACCGCACACACTCCCCCAGCTTACCGCACACACTCCCCCAACTTACCGCATACATTCCCCCAACTTACCGCACACACTCCCCCAACTTACCGCACACACTCCCCCAACTTATCGCACACACTCCCCCAACTGATCCTCTCACAGGCCCTTTATACTCCTAGATCCTGACCTGATATTCCCTTCAGCATCCCCAGAAACCCCTGCAACCGCCACTGCATCCAGCACCCACCATCTCCAACACCCCACCACGTTGGATCCAACACCCTGTCACTGGACCTGACAACACATCTTCCTCACCAGGACCTGAAACTCCCACTACTGATTTGACAAACCTCTCTCCACCCAGAACCTCAGATGCCTTCAGCCTCTCTGGATGGCAGACGGAAACATCCCCCAAGGACCCATCAGCACTGTCCCTCTATTGGGGTGCTTACCTCCCAATTGACTCCAAACACTCCACAACTTAACTTGTCTTGGCACCCTACCCATCCTGTACCTTGCTTACCTGGTATCTTATCTATCTGTCATCCTGGCAACCCATTTACTTGGTGCCATAATTACCTATCACCCCAAACCCTGAACCCCCTCCCCACTTTGCACCCCATCCACCTAGCACCCTACTCAGATAGCTTCATACCTCTGTCCACCTGCTACACTACTTAACCTCCACCCCCCACCACATGCTCCCTGCCTCAACTTCTACATTGCAAATCCCCCTCAGAGCACTTGGCGTTCTGGAAACCAACCAATCCCACCTTGGCATCCTATCCTCCCTACTCATTAACGACACACAAACCTTATGTATTTATTCTTTCTCAGGAACCATTAAAGTCGGGGATGTGGGACTTTTAAATCACAGTATATAGAAACTGACTACTGTGAGAAAGGAGCCATGGCTTGCCTGCCTGCAACTATCCTGCACAATAATGATAAGTACAGCTCTGAATTTCTGAAGGAGCCTCCTGTTAAAAATGTGGAGCTTTTTATGAATGTGAAGAAAAGCACTGGAGTGGCAAACTGTGTGAGAAATCTCCTTGGGATGCACTCCAAGGGAGAGTCGAGGACCAGACAGCATGATCTCAGCGTAAGGTGCTCCTATTTGACACAGAAATGAGAAGGAATCTTTTATCAGAGAGTAGTAAATCTAAAGAAGATTGCAAGAGTTTATTTTTAGATATATAAAAGGTAAAAGAGAGTCAATAATGGACGTTGGATGGCTGGCAACTAAGGCTGGAGATGTAGAAATGGGCACCAAAGAAATGGGGAAAGAACTGAATCGGTACTTCATGTTGGAATGCACCAGTAACATACCAGAACTTCAAGAGAGTCAGGGGCAGAGGGGACTATTATGACCATCACTGAGGGGAAGGTGCTGGGGAAGCTGAAAAATTTGAAGGTGCATAAATCACCTGGACTAGATGGCCATACAGGACTCTGGGTAATCCAAGATGGAGGACAGGAAAAAATTGTGGCTGTAGGAGCTACTCCTTTTCTGAGGTATTTTCAGTGTTGGAGCTGATTTCGTTGAATTCTAGGAGCAGTAATTAGTGTTTCATGAGCTGTTGCATTGTTTTGGAACTTTGGGAAAAATAACAATACTAAAAAAGGAGGAAGTGAGACAAAGGCAGTGGCAGTGGCCACATGGGACGTGATTCAAATGGAGAAAGAAACCTACACAGCATCTAGCAGCGAATCCACACAGCTGCTGCCTCTGCTGTTTGATTTCAAGTATCTCTGGGCATCAGAGTTCATCTAAGAAAAATTAACAAACAGCGAAATTCACAACTGATCTTGCAGAAACCTGTGTGGGAGAGATTATGGCAGGGAGCAGCTAAGTGGCTTTTTAAAGGTGTAATCTTACTGTTTAGTTTGTAATGCTACAATAGTAAGTAGAGTGGGTTCCTTTTGGATTATATGTTTTATTGATAGCTGTCTCTTGATTAAACTTTAAAAATATAGAGCATAGCTACTAAGTTAGCCTGGAGTAGTGTTTTATTTTTTGGGAGATAAGACTGTGCTATTTTCTGAGTCTGTAGATATTTTAGGTACAAAGATGGCCTTTAGTAGAGTGAAATGCTCTTCCTGTTGGATGTGGGAGGTTAGGGAAAGTTTCCATTTATTGATGATTATGTCTGCAGGAAGTGTGTTTAATTGTGAAACCTATTGGATTGCATGGATCGGTTGCAGCAGCAGTTAGGGGTAATGACGAATTTACAGAAGCTAGGAGGTGTGATGAATGGCAGTGTAGGAAGTGATAAAAACCATAGATGGGTTATGGCTGGAAAGGTAGGAGAGGGAGGCAGGTCGTGCAGGAGTCTTCTATGGCTAACAAGTATGTTGTTTTGGAAAATGTAGGAGGTGATGGTTTCTCAGACGAATGTAGCATGGGCAACCATATTTCTGGTACTGAAACTGGCTCTGATGTAATGATGGGTACACCAGGTTCCAAGCGATCTATTGTGATAGGGGACTCTCTAGTCAAAGGCACAGGCAGATGTTTCTGCGACCAACAGCGATACATCAGAATAGTGTGTTGCCTCCCTAGTGCCAGGATCAAAGATATCTCAGAGACAGTGCAGAATATTCTCAAAGGGGAAGGGGACCAGTAGGAGGTTGTTGTACACATTGAAAGTAATGACATAGCGTGAGAAAAGGATGAGATTCTGAAGAGAAAATATAGGAAGTTAGGGAGCAATTTAAAAAGGAGGTCCTCGAGGGTAATATCTGGATTACTCCCAGTGCCATGAGCTAGTGAGGGTACGAATAAGAGGGTGGGGAAGATGAATACTTGGCTGAGGACCTGGTGCAGGGGAGAAGGATTCATATTTCCGGATCATTGGAATGTCTTCTGGGTAAATGTGACCTGTATAAGAAGGATGGATTGCACCTGAATTGGAAGGGGACTAATATCCTGGTGGGGATATTTGCTACAGCTGCTTGGGAGGATTTAAACTAGTAAGGTGGGGGGAGGGGAGGAAACAGTGGGACCAACGGAGATAGTGAGGAAAGAGATCAGTCTAAGACTGGCACATTTGGGAAAAAGAGCAAGTCAAACAGCGAGGATCAAAGCAGAGAACAAGGAGGACTGATAAATTAAACTTTATTTATTTCAATCCAAGAGGCCGAACAGGTAAGGCAGATGAACCCAGGGTGTTGTTAGGAGCATAGTATTGGGATATAATAGTGATTACAGAGACGTGGGTCAGAGATAGACACTGCTGGCAGCTTAATGTTCCAAGGTATAGATGCCATAGGAAGGATAGAAAGGGGGCACTAGAGAGGAGGAGGAGTGGGGTTTTTGATTAGGGATAACATTACGGCTATACTTAGGGAGGATATTCCTGCGAATAAATCCAGGGAAGTTATTTGCATGGAACTGAAAAATAAAAAAAAGGGATAACCACCTTATTGGGATTGTACTATAGACCTCACAATAGTCAGTGGGAAATTGAGAAACAAATTTGTTAAGAGGAATCAGTTACCAGTAGGAATAATACGGTGGTTATGGTAGGGGATTTTAGCTTTCTAAACATAGACTGAGACTGCCATAGTGTTAAAGGCATGGATAGAGAGGAATTTGTTAAGTGTGCCCAAGAAAATTTTCTTATTCAGTATGTGGAAGCACCGACTAAAGAAGGTGCAAAAAAAAGGCCCTACTCTTGGGAAATAAAGCAGGGCAGGTTACTGAGGTGTCAGTGGGGGAGTACTTTGGGGATAATGATCATAATTCTACTAGTTTTAAAATAGTTATTTGTCTTGGATCACAGCATGTATCCAAGTGGTTCTTTTCAAAATAAGGTAAATATAATTAAGAGAACACTTGTGTAACAGCAATTTGCTTAATTATGAATGTTTATCAGGTGATAATAAATGATTATAGTGGTAATAATAGATGGAAGAGAAAAAGAAACGAGTGTCATGCCCTTCCCCCACATCAGGGGCCCACTGATTGATGGCTGGTCTGGAGGTTTAGGTTCATTCCCGTCATCATTCACGATTCTGAGCCAAGGTGAAGTCCCGTGACTTGGAATGAAAGTCTGTCTCTTACACATTGTGACAAACAACCAGTGCAAAGAAAGCAGACAAAGAAGGCAAAATACAGCTACAGAGAAACAAGTTGCAGGTGCCGTCTTCGGCCTGTAAAGCGACGTCAACAAGTCTTATCCAAGGTCATGCAGCTTGTCGAGTATCATCAACAATTTTAGCCATTGAGCCCATCCGATACAATCTCTCTTCTCATGCAGCTGTCACATATCATCATTAACTTTGAGCCTATCAGCTCATCCGATACATTATTGAAAAGGATAGACCAGATATAAAAGTTAAAGTTCTAAATTGGAGGAAGGCCAATTTAGATGGTATTAGGCAAGAACTTTCAAAAGTTTAGAGAACAAGCATGGGGCTGGATGAACACAGCAGGTCAAGCAGCATCGGAGGAGCAGGAAAACTTGACGTTTCAGGCCAAAACCCTTCATCAGAAATGGGGGAGGGGAAGAGGGTTCTGAAATAAATAGGGAGAGAGGGGGAGGCGGATACAGGAGAGGATAGGTAGAGAGGAGGCAGACAAGTCGAAGAGGCAGGGATGGAGCCAGTAAAGGTGAGTGTAGGTAGGGGGGTAGGGAGGAGATACGTCAGTCCAGGGAGGACGGACAGGTCAAGGGGGCGGGATGATGTTAGTAGATAGGATATGGGGGTGTGACTTGAGGTGAGAGGAAAAACAGGTTAGGGAGGTGGAGATGAGCTGGGCTGGTTTTGGGATGCGGTTGGGGGAGGGGAGATTTTGAAGCTCGTGAAATCCACATTGATACCATTGGACTGCAGGGTTCCCAGGCTGAATATGATTTGCTGTTCCTGCAGCCTTTGGGTGGCATCACTGTGGCATTGCAGGAGGCCCAGGATGGACATGTCATCTGAGGAATGGGAGGGGGAGTTGAAATGGTTCGCGACTGGGAGGTGCAGTTGTTTGTTGCGAACTGAGCGT
>JAHRHZ010000249.1:48083217-48121746 GCA_024137785.1 Ginglymostoma cirratum
TGAAGGGTTTAGGCCCGAAACGTCAAGTTTTCCTGCTCCTACGATGCTGCTTGTCCTGCTGTGTTCATCCAGCCCCATGCTTGTTATCTCGGATTCTCCAGCATCTGCAGTACCTTTTATCTCTGATACAACTTTCAAAAGTTGATTGGGGGCAGATGTTTGCAGGTAAAGAGACAGCTGGAAAATGGGAAGCATTCAAAAATGAGATAATGAGAGTCAAGAGACAGTGTGCTCGTGTTGGGGTGAAGGGTAAAGCTTGCAGGTGTAGGGAATGCTGGATGATGAGAGAAATTGAGGCTCTGGCCAAGAAAAAGAAGGAAGAATATGTCAGGTATAGACAGCAGGGATGGAGTGAATCCTTAGATGGGTATAAAAGCAGTAGGAGTATACCTAAGAATGAAGTCAGGAGGGCAATAAGGGGTCATGAGATAGCCTTGAAAAATAAGGTTCAGGAGATTCCAAAGCAATTTTATAAATTCATTAAGGACAAAAGGGTAACTAGGGTGAGAATAGGACCCCTTAAAGATCAGCAAGGCTGCCTGTGTGTGGAAATACAGGAGATGAGGGATATACTAAAAGGGTTGCTGGGGTGGAGGGTTTGAGCGATAGGGAGAGGCTGAGTAGACTGGGGCTATTTTTTTGCTGGAGCGTTGGAGGCTGAGGGGTGACCTTACAGAGGTTTATAAAGTCATGAGGGGCTTGAATAGGGTGAATATCCAAGGTATTTGACTCTATGACTGTATGAGTATTTTGCATCAATGTTTATTGTGGAGAAGGATATGGAAGATATCGAACTTGAGGAAATAAACAGCAATACCATGAAAAATGTCCATATTACGGAGGAGAAGATGCTAGACTTCTTAAAATGCATAAAGGTGAACAAATCCTTGGGACCTGATCAGGTGTACCCTAGAACTCTGTGGGAAGCTAGGGATGTGATTGCTGGGCCCCTTGCTAAGATATTTGTATCATTGATAGCCACAGGTGAGGTGCCGGAAGATTGGAGGCTGAATAATGTGTTTAAGAGCGGTGATAAGGAAAAGTTTGGGAACTGTAGACCAGTAAGCCTGACATCGGTGGTATGCATGTTGTTAGAGGGAATCCTAAGGGACAGTATTTACATGTATTCAGAAAGGCAAGGACCAGTTAAGGATAGTCAACATAGCTTTATGCATGGGAAATCATGTCTCACTAACTTGAGTTGAGTTTTTTGAAAAAGTAACAAAGAGGATTGATGAGGGCAGAGCAGTGGATGTGATGTATATGGACTTTAGTAAGGAGTTCAACAAGGTTCCTCATGGTAGACGAGTTAGCAAGATTAGATCACATGGAATACAAGGAGTAGTGGCCATTTGGATATAAAACTAGCTGGAAGGTCGAAGACAGAGGGTCGTGGCGGAGGGTTGCTTTTCTGGCTGGAGGCCTGTGAAGGGCAGTGTGCCACAAGGATTGGTGCTGGGTCCACTGTTTTTTGTCATTTGCTATTGGAAGGATGTTGTGAAACTTGAAAGGATTCAGAAAAGATTTACAAGAATATTGCAAAGGTTGGAGGTTGAGCTATCAGGATAGTCTAAATAGGCTGGGGCTATTTTCTCTGGAGTATTGGAGGCTGAGGAGTGACCTTATAGGGATTAATATCATGAGGGGCACAGGTGGGGTAAATAGACAAGGTCTCCTGTAGGGTAGGGGGAGGGAGTCCAAAGTTAGAAGGCAGAGGTTTAAGATTTAAAGGGGACCTAAGAGGCAACTTTTCTCGCACACAGATTAGTGCATGTATGGAATGAGCTGCCAGAGGAAGTGGTGGAGTCTGGTATAATTACAACATTTAAAAGACTTCTGGATGGGTATATGAATAGGAAGGGTTTACAGGGATATGGGCCAAATGCTGGCAAATGGGACTAGATTTATACAGGATATCTGGTCAGCATGGATGAGTTGGACAGACGGGTCTGTTTCCATGCTGTATGTCTCTCTGATTATATCTCAGATTTCAGAAGGAAATAGCTGAGGAGATTGACGGAGCACTGGTGATGATCTTTCAGGGATGACTGGAATTAGGAAGGGTCCCAAAGAACTGGAAAATAGCTGAAATAACACTGCTGTTTAAGAGGGAGGCAGAAGGCAAGAAATTATAGGTCAGTTAGCCTGACCTGCTTCGTTGGTAAGATCATAGAGTCTGCTATTAACAATGACATTGTGGTGTATAGAAGTGCATGATAAAATAGAGCTGAATCATCGTGGTTTCATCAAGGGGAGGTCATGCCTGACAAATCTGCTAGAATTTTTTGAGGATGTAGCAAACAGGTCTTACAGAAGAGAGTCAATACATGAGCTTTATTTGGATTTCCAGAAGGCCATTAACAAGGTGCTGCACAGAAGACTGCTAAATAAAATAAGAGCCCATGGAGTTAGGGAAAGGTACTGGTATGGATAGAGGATCGGTTGACTGTCAAAAGGCAGAGAGTAGAGATAAAGGGGTCTTTTTCAGGATGGTAGCCGGTGACCAGTGGAGTTCTACAGTGGTCACTGTTGGCACCGCAACTGTTCACGTTATACATTAAAGACATAGATGAAGGAACTGATGGCATTGTTTACTAAATTTGAAGATGACACAAACATAGGTGGAGGGATGGGTAGTGTTGAGGAAGTGGGGAGGCTGCAGAAGGACTTGGACAAGCTAGGAGAGAGGGCAAAGAAGGTTATGCACTTTAGTCGGAAGAACAGAGGCATAGGTTATTGTCTAAATGGGAAAAGACTGAAGAAATCTGAAGCACGAAGGGATTGAGGAATCCTAGTTCAGGATTATCTTAATATTTACATGCAGGCTGAGTTGGCAGTTGGGAAGGCAAATGCAATGTTAGCATTCATTTCAAAAAGGCCAGGATGTACTGCTGCAGTGTTTGGTACATTGTGAGCAGTTTTGGGAGGCGATGGCCTAGTGGTATTATCACTAGACTATTAATCCAGAAACTTGGCTAATCTTCTTGGAATCTAGGTTTAATTCTTGCCACAACAGGTGGTGGAATTTGAATACAAAACAAAAAATATGGAATTAATAATCTAATAATGATCATGAAACCATTGTCTTCATCATTTCTGATGAAGGGTCTAGGCCCGAAACGTCAAGTTTTCCTGCTCCTATGATGCTGCTTGGCCTGCTGTGTTCATCCAGCCCCATGCCTCGTTATCCATGAAACCATTGTCGATTGTTGGGAAAAACCCACTTGGTTCATTAATGCCCTTCAAGGAAGGAAATCTGCCATCCTCACCTGGTCTGGCCGAGATGTGACTCCAGACCCAGAGCAATTTGGTTGACTCACAACTGCCCTCTGAAATGGCACAGCAAGCCATTTAGTTCAAGGGCAGCTGGGGATGGGCAATAAATGCCTGCCAGCCAGGCAGCAATGCCAATGTCTCATGAGTGAATAGGAAAAAAAAAGGTTTTTTTTGGGTCCTGAATCTCAGCTGGTGTTGGAGGGGGTCCAGAGGACGTTTACAAGAATGATGAGATAACAAGGTGTAGAGCCGGATGAACACAGCAGGTCAAGCAGCATCAGAGGAGCAGGAAGGCTGACGTTTCCGGCCTAGACCCTCCTTCAGAAATGGGGAAGGGAAAGGGATTCTGCAATAAATAGGGAGAGAGGGGGAGGCGGATAGATGATGGATAGAGGAGAAGATAGGTGGAGAGGAGACAGACATGTCAAAGAGGCGGGGATGGAGCCAATAAAGGTGAGTGTAGGTGGGGAGTCAGGAAGGAAATAGGTCAGTCCAGGGAGAGCGGACAGGTCAAGGGGGCGGGATGAGGTTAGTAAGTAGGAGTTGGGGGTGGGTCTTGAGGTGGGAGGAGAGGATAGGTAGGAGGAAGGACAGGTTCGGGAGGCAGGGGCGAGCTGGGCTGGTTTTGGGATGTGGTAGGGGGATGGAGAGAATTTGAAGCTTGTGAAGTCCACATTGATACCATTAGGCTGCAGGGTTCCCAAGCGGAATATGAGTTGCTGTTCCTGCAACCTTCCGGTGGCATCGCTGTGGCACTGCAGGAGGCCCAGGACGGACATGTCATCTGAGGAATGGGAGAGGGAGTTGAAATGGTTCGTGACTGGGAGGTGCAGTTGTTTAGTACGAACTGAGCGTAGGTGTTCTGCAAAGCGGTCCCCAAGCCCCCGCTTAGTTCCCCTGATGTAGAGGAGGCCACAACGGGTACAGCGGATGCAGTATACCACATTGGCAGATGTGCAGGTGAACATCTGCCTGATGAGGAAAGTCTTCTTGGGGCCTGGGATTGGGATGGGGGAGGAGGTGTGGGGGCAGGTGTAGCACTTCCTGCGGTTGCAGGGAAAAGTGCCGGGTGTGGTGGAGCTGGAGGGGAGTGTGGAGCGGACAAGGGAGTCACTGAGAGAATGGTCCCTCCGGAAAGCAGATAAGGGTGGGGAGGGAACAATGTCTTTGGTGGGGGCGGATTGCAGATGACGGAAGTGTCGATGGATGATGCGTTGGATCCGGAGGTTGGTGGAGCGCCGAGGTGGGGTGGTGAGGACAAGGGGGATTCTGTTTTGGTTGTTATTGCAGGGAGGGTTGTGAGGGATCAGTTGCGGGAAATGCGGGAGACACGGTCGAGGGCGTTTTGACCACTGAGGGGGGGACGTTGCGGTCCTTGAAAAATGAGGACATCTGAGATGTACGGGAGTGGAATGCCTCATCCTGGGAGCAGATGCGGTGGAGGTGAAGGAATTGGGAATAGGGGATGGCATTTTTGCAGGAAGGTGGGTGGGAGGAGGTGTATTCTAGGTAGCTGTGGGAGTAGGTGGGCTTGAAATGGATATCGGTTTCTAGCTGGCTGCCAGAGATGAAAACAGAGGTCCAGGAAGGAGAGAGAGGTTTTAGAGATGGTCCAGGTGAACTTCAGGTTGAGGTGGAAAGTGTTGGTGAAGTGGATGAACTGTTCGAGCTCCTCGTGGGAGATCGAGGTGGTGCCGATACAGTCATCAATGTAATGGAGGAAGAGGTGGGGTTTAGGGCCAGTGTAGGTACGGAAGAGGGATTGTTCCACGCAACCTACAAAGAGGCAGGCATAGCTTGGGCCCACGTGGGTACCCATGGCCACCCCCTTTGTCTGTAGGAAGTGGGAGGAGTTGAAAGAGAAGTTGTTGAGGGTGAGGACGAGTGGCTAAGCGGATGAGGGTGTCAGTGAAGGGGGACTGGTCGGGCCTGTGGGACAGGAAGAAGCGGAGGGCCTTTAGGCCATCTGAATGGAGAAAGCAGGTGTAAAGAGATTGGACGTCCATGGTAAAGATGAGGTGTTGGCGACGGGGAAATTGAAAGTACTGGAGGAGGTGGAGGGCGTGGGTGGTGTCAAACACATAGGTAGGGAGTACCTGCACCAAGGGGGAAGAAATGGAGTCGAGATAGGTGGAGATAAGTTCGGTGGGGCAGGAGCAGGCAGAGACAATGGGTCGACCAGGGCAGTCAGGTTTGTGGATTTTGGGAAGGAGATAGAAGCAGGCGGTGCAGGGTTGGGGAACAATGAGATTGGAGGCTGTGGGTGGGTGTCACCTGATGTGATGAGGTTGTGGATGGTTTGGGAGATGACTGTTTGGTGGTCGGGGGTGGGGTCATGATCAAGGGGGCGGTAAGTGGAGGTGTCGGAGTTGGCGCCTGGCCTCAGCGATGTAGAGGTCAGTGTGCCATACTACAACTGTGCCTCCCTTGTCCGTGGGTTTAATAGGTTGGGATTGGAGCGGAGGGAGTGGAGGGCTGCACGTTCTGTCGGGGAGAGGTTGGAGTGGGCAAGAGGGGTGGAGAGGTTGCGGCGATTGATGTCTCGACGGCAGTTGGAGATGAAGAGGTCGAGGGAGGGTAGGAGGCCTTGGGGTGGTGTCCAGGAGGAGGTGGTTCGTTGGAGGTGGGAGAAGGGGTCAGTAGAGGGAGGGTTAGGCTCACGGTTGAAGAAGTAAGCATGGCGGCGGAGGCGGCGTAACAACTGTTCAACGTCCAAGCATGACTGGTATTCGTTGATGTGTGGGTGGAATCCTGGGGATGAGGGGCTTGTTGTATGAGGAGTGGTTAGGATGCTAGGTCTGTATTCAATAGAATTGAGAAGGATAAGAGGGATCTGATTGAAACTCTCAGAATACTGAGAGGCCTGGATAGAATGGATGTGGAGAAGATGTTTCCACTAGAAGTAGAGGCTAGGACCCAAAGGTATAGCCTTGGCGCGGAGGCACAACCCTTTAGAACTCAGATGAGGCGGAATTTCTTCAGCCAATGGGTGGTTAATCTGTGGAACTCATTGCAACAGAAAGCTGTGGAGGCCAAGTTACTGAGTATGTTTAAGACAGGGATACACAGGTTCTTGATTGGTAAGGGGAATCAAAAGTTGCAGTAAAAAGGTGATAGAATGGGATTGAGAATCAATGGGCTGAATGGTCTAATACTTATGTTCTTCACTCATGCTATGTGTTTGCTTTCAGCAGCAGGAGTGGAGAGAGCGAGAGAAAGGAAATTAACTAAAATATTTGGGCATTGGCTAAACCCGAAACTCTACACATGTAGTGTCTCCCACCCATCCTCCTCCTCTAACCAAAAAAAAGACAGTGTAGAGGGTCAGGAGGGAAGGTTTTTTATTCTTCTGGAAATCTAGAGTAGAGGGAATGGAAGCTAGGGCAGTTGCACGTTCCTCTTGTAGGATGTGGGTCACTGCTGGTGTCCCCTCTGACTTCACCTGCGAGAAGTGCACCCAACTCCAGCTCCTCACGAACCGCATTAGGGAATTGGAGCTGGAGCTGGGTGAACTCCGGATCATTCGGGAGGTTGAGGGCGTGATAGAGAGGAGTTGTAAGGAGGTGGTCACACCCAAGGTACAAGGAAAATGTAGCTGGGTGACTGTCAGGAGGGGGAAGGGAATAGGCAGACAGAGCAGGGATCCCCTGTGGCCGTTCCCCTCAATAATAAGTGTACTGTTTTGGGTACTATTGGGGCAGACGACCTACCAGGGGAAGGCCATAGCGGGTAGGTGTCTGGCACTGAACCTGGCCCTGTGGCACAGAAGGGAAAGGGGGAGAAAAGGAGATCTATTGTAGTGGAGGATTCAATAGTAAGATGCAATGACATGCGGTTCTGTGGACACGAATAAAACGAGTGGATGGTACATTGCCTCTCAGGTGCCAGGGTCCGTGACATCCCGATCATGTCTTCAAGATCCTTAAGGGGGAGGGTGAGCAACCAGCAGTCATGGTACACATCGGTACCAATGACGTAGGTAGAAAAAAGACTGAAAATGTGAAAAATGAGTACAGGGAGTTAGTTTGGAAGCTGAAGTCCAGGACAAACAAGATAGTTATCTCTGGATTACTAGTGCCATGTGATAACGAGGTAAGAAATAGGGAGAGACTGCAGCTAAACATGTGGCTAAAGGGTTGATGCAGGAGGGAGGGCTTCATTGTGTGGATAATTGGAGCACATTCTGGGGAAGGCGGGACCTGTACAGTAAGGATGGGTTGCACCTGAACCAGAAGGGCACAAATATCCTGGGACGGAGGTTTGCTCGAGCTATACGGGATGGTTTAAACTAGATTGGCAGGGGGTGGGGAACCGGATTTGCAATTCAGAGGATGAGGTATTCAGCCTTCCAACAGACATAACAGGGAGTGAGGTTGTTAGTAAAGAAATGCAGTTGATGGAGTGTAATTGTGTACACAGATAGTTTGAGGTGTGTATACTTCAATTCTAGAAGTATCAGAAATAAGGCGGATGAGCTTAGAGCATGGGTCAGTACTTGGAATTGCGATGTTGTTGCCATTACAGAAACTTGGGTAACTCAGGGACAGGAATGGTTGTTGGAAGTTAGATGCTTTAAAAGAAATAGGGAGGGTGGTAAAAGAGGCGGGGGAGTGGCATTGCTAGTCAGGTCTAATATAGCAACTACTGAAAGGCAGTTTGAGAATGATATGTCTACAGAGTCAATTTGGGTTGAGATCAGGAACCAGAAGGGAGCAGTCACTTTGCTGGGTTTTTTTTATAAACCCCCAAATAGTTGCAGAGAAGTGGAGGAGCAGATTGAGAGGCAGATACTGGAAAGGCGCAGAAGTCACAGGGTTGTAGTCATGGGTGACTTCAACTTTCCAAATATTGATTGGAAACTTTTTAGTTGTAATAGTTTAGATGGAGCAGATTTTGTCCAGTGCATTCAGGAAGGACTCCTGACACAGTATGTAGATAGACCAACACGAGGAGAGGCCACTTTGGATTTGGTGCTTGGCAATGCACCGGGCCAAGTGTTAGACCTGTTGGTAGGAGAGCGTGTTGGTGGTAGTGATCATAACTCTGTTACTTTTACAATAGTCATGGAAAAGGATAGGTACATACAGCAGGGTAGGGTTTATAATTGGGGGAAGGGTAATTATAATTCAGTTAGGCAAGAACTGGGTAACATAAAATGGGGACAGATGCTGTCAGGGAAGAGTACTATAGAAATGTGGAGATTGCTTAAGGAATGCATACTACGTGTGCTTGATATGTTTGTCCCTAGCAGGCAGGGAAGATGCGGTCGAGTGAGGGAGCCTTGGTTCTCAAGAGAGGTCGAACAAGAAGCAAAGAGTGAGAAGCATGCTTATATAAGGTTTAGGAAACAAGGATCAGAAAAAGCTCTAGAAGGATAATAGTTAGCCAGGAAGGAGCTGAAGAAAGGACTTAGGAGAGCTATAAGGGGGCATGAGAAAACCTTAGCAGATAGGATCAAGGAAAACTCCAAGCCTTTTTACACGTACGTGAGGAATAAGAGAATGACCAGAGAAAGGATAGGGCCAATCAAGGATTGTAAAGGAAATTTATGCACAGAGCATAAAGAGATAGGAGAGGTCCTTAATGAATACTTTTCTTCAGTATTCACAACTGAGAGGGACCTTGTTGTAGGGGAGGATGGTGTGAAACAGGCTGGTAGGCTAGAGGAGGTGGATGTTAGTAAGGAAGATGTACTAGGAATTTTGAGGAACTTTAAGATAGATAAGTCCCCTGGGCCTGATGCAATTTATCCAAGGATTCTATGGGAAATGAGGGAAGAGATCGCAGGGCCTTTGGCGATGATCTCTTCGCCCTCATTGTCCATGGGTATAGTGCTGGAAGGTTGGAGAGTGGCAAACGTCATTCCTTTGTTCAAAAAAGGGAATGGGATAACCCCGGAAATTACAGACCAGTTAGTCTTACATCAGTGGTGGGCAAATTATTGGAAAGGGCTCTAAGAGATAGGATTCATGATCACTTAGATAGGCACAGTTTGATTTGTGATAGTCAGCATGGATTTGTGAGGGGTAGATCATGCCTCACAAACCTTATTGAAGAGGTGACCGAACACGTGGATGAAGGTAGAGCAGTGGATATGGTGTACATGGATTTAAGTAAGGCTTTTGATAAGGTTCCCCATGGTAGGCTCATGCAGAGGTAAGGAGGCATGGAATAGGGAAAAATGTGGCAGATTGGATTCAGAATTGGCTGACCCTTAGAAGACAAAGGGTGGTAGTGGACAGAAAATATTCAACATGGTGCTCAGTTACAAGTGGTATACCACAAGGATCTGTTCTCGGTCTTCTTCTATTTTGTAAATTATTTGGATGTAGGAGTTGAAGGGTGGATTAGCAAGATGATATGAAGGTGGGTCAAGTTGTGGACAGTGCGGAAGGCTGTTCTAGGTTACAAAGGGAAATCGATAGGATGCAGAGCTGGGCTGAGAAGTGGCAGATGGAGTTTAACCCTGAAAAGTGTGAGGTGATTCCTTTTGGAAGGACAAACTTGAAAGCAGAATACACGGTTAGTGGAAAGATTCTTGGCAGTGTGGAGGAGCAGAAGGATTTCGAGGTTCATGTCCACAGTTCCCTGAAAGCTGCCACCCAGGTGGATAGAGTTGTTAAGAAGGCGGATGGTGTGTTAGCTTTCAATAATAGAGGGATTGAGTTCAAGAGTCATGAAGTTATGCTCCAGCTATACAAAAGTCTGGTTCAGCCACATCTGGAGTATTGTGGCCAGTTCTGGTCGCCTCATTACAAGAAAGATGTGGAAGCATTGGAAAAGGTGCAGAGGAGATTTACCAGGATGTTGCCTGGAATGGAGGAACTGTCTTACAAGGAAAGGTTGAGAGATCTAGGGCTTTTCTCTTTAGAACGACAAAGGATGAGAGGTGACTTGATAGAGGTGTACAAAATGATCAGAGGTATAGACAGAGTAGACAGCCAGAGACTTTGTCCTCAGGTGGAGGTAGCTATTACGAGGGGGCATAGTTTTAAAGTGAGTGGAGGTAGATATAGGGGAGACGTAAGAGGTAGGTTCTTTACTCAGAGAGTGGTCGGGGCGTGGAATGCATTGCTGGAGAGGGTAGTGGAGTCGGCCTGATTTAGGGGCATTTAAGTGCCTATTAGATAGGCATATGGATGATAGTAGGGTTGGAGGTTAGAGAGACCTTAGGTTTAGGGTAAAAGTTTGGCACAACATTGTGAGCCGATGGGCCTGTACTGTGCTGTACTGTTCTATGTTCTATGTTCTAATAGTACACTCAGCAGGAATCCCCTCTGGCTGACAATGCAATGTCAGCAGATTACTTCCATTAGTTAATGCAAAGGAACTGAAAGATAACCCCTTTAGAAGTGGGACGGAGATATAATGCAAGGAAATAGAAAATCTGGTGGAGAATTGTTCATCTGCAAGTGTCCTAGGGGCTTATTTCCTATTATTTTCCAATAAGGTAGCAATTAGTATTCACGTGGGTTTCATCCCTGAAGCGTGCAAATCTCACTGCAGATCTAAAAGTGGTAAAAGTTTCTTCACTCTATTTCACATGGTTTGTACAAAACAGAAATTGTGGATGCCTTATGTTGCTATTTCTTCCTCTCTCCACTTATCACTGAAGAGTGCTCTATTCTCTGTTATACTGCCTTTATCTAGAATATAGTGCCCCTCAGGTAGCTTCTCAATGTGGAAGAGTAACAAGAATGAATAGAGCTACATTTACCTACATCTAAAATAGGTTACACAAAGTCGCTTTCACTTAAAGATAGGTTGACAAACCTTATTTCTGAGATGTCATGTTATGACTTACATTGTGTCAAAACACTGGTTTATCAAGCTTCTGATGCTTCATTTTAATTAACATGCCCACTGGGCAAGTCAAAGGAGATCACATTCTCCAGCTATGCTTCACAAGGGAATACTGGACCATCATTAATAGCAGAGTTTTACTCTAACATAATGTGAAACCTCATGGCCTGACATCTCCCCCACTCTACCCTTCTCATCAAATCAAGGTATTAGCTCTGTTTTAATGATGAGTGCAGGAGTGCATGCCAGGAGGTACTAGACATTCGTAAAACTGTACACACAAACAACAGGACAATCCCAAAACCATCCCAACCAATTACCGCCCTATTGGTCTAGTCTTAATCATCAATAAAGTGAAGGACGATGTCATGAACAGTGTGTTTAAGTAGCTCTTGATGCTCAACTCCAACGCATCATAACTGTAAATAGTCAGTTGAACTGCCCAATCAAATTCCTTAACTGGTCTGTTGCATTTTTAGATACAAAATCATCTTTGTATGAGCTCCTGGCCAAATTTGTCAGAACACGATTGATTCTTTCCGGATATGACTGTTGATTCAAGATTACTCCCAATATATTTTGCTCAAAGTCTAACCCTGCACATTTAAAGAACCTTGAACCCTAACTTCTAATATTAAATTCACCTTTAATGTTCTCTATAGTTAGTTGTGAAGAATCAGCAACATCACCGCATTAAGAATTATTAATGTTCATCATAAAGATTTCTCATAGTTGATCCTTGTGATATCATTAGAACATTGCCGAGTTTGCTTTCAACTGGATACAACTTACTTGCAACAGGGCAGACCTATCCAGGAAATATCAAACCTTAATTTTCCCCTACTATAGTGGTTGATTGGCCATGCTAAAAATTGCCCAAAGCGCTCAGGGATATGCAGGCCAGGTGGGATAGTCATGGGAAATACAGGATTACAGGGTAGTGGAGTGGGTCTGCATTGGATGCTCTTCGGAGGATCGGTGTGGACTTGATGGGCTGAATGGCCCGTTTCCTCACTGAAGGGATTTTATTCCATTCTATTTAATCTGTAAATACGTTTATTTAATTTCCACAGCTTCCTTTCTGCATCTTCTACCTGCTTCTTTTAGGTTATTCCCCTGACTCCAGCATCAGCAGTTCTTACAATCTCTCTTTAAAAATGTTCACTTTGTTATTTTTATATCAATCAACTTTCATTCCTAAGTTTCTGTGACTGAGAAAGCTAAGAAATTCTTCAAGATCAGTGTTCTTACAGTGGAGGAGCTCATTCTAACAATATGATCATATAGTTTCTCTTCGAAATCCTGAGCCACTTGTCCCATTTTGGCTTTTTTCTGTACAAAGCCATCAGCCATAAGACTGGCTGTCTCCATCTGGCAGCTCAGAGTATTTACCAAACCCTTTGCAAAAAGCCAACATTCTATTTCACATCTCTTGTCAATTAATCCTCTAATTTGTTTATAACAACCATATTAGACAGGCTTCCACTTCTATTGGTACTACTAGTTTGCTCTATAGTCCTTGTTCTAAACAAACTATGGCCTCTGTTAGCCATCTATCTCATTTCAGAGTACCTACCGCAACATGAACTCTCCCTCCTATGCTCAGAGATTCTGTTGCCAGTACATCTTTTCCTTGGGTGAGAATCACTTTTAGATCTACTGGGAAATTTATGGCGCGCTTTTCAGATTTCCACATTTGCACCTCAATTTGCAATCCATTGATCATACCTCTTGTCCATCACCTTGAACATTTAACTAGAGTTTGAATTTGCTGGTGGTTTTCCCTGCTGTCTCTACAATGGTCGGGTCTTTCCACTCACTGGTCACTTCTGGTTTGTATTTTACCTGTGTGCTGAATTTTACTAGTTATTCTTTCAGTTATTTCACCCGATCTGGTGCATCTGTATCAACTTGTCTATTGTCATCCAACCCTTTATCTATTTTGCTCCTCATCAGAGAGAAACATACGAGTATGTGAAGCATAGGGTGCCTCATCATCTCCTGTTGCTTGTTCAGATTCTGCAGATCTATAATCAATCCTGATTAACCTAGAACTTTTAATTGTTTGATGAGCATGTTGGAGAATTACGGTCTTCCTGTCACATTTTAACACTTTGCTTAGATCTTGCCAGTTTTTCTGATCCTCTCTTTTAGAGAATGCTAAATCCCAAGATTTATCTCTTGTCAGTCTCAGGCAGTGCGGTAAGGCTCACCAAATTTTCTTTGAGACTTCTGCCTTGATGTATGTCCTTCTCCCTGAGCTGAAGTGCTCAGAAAAAGTAAGACTAATTGTAGTCCCTTCCAAGGCCAGGGACTGATCACACATCACTCAAAATATTTTTGGATTTCTCCGGAGAGCAACTGATAAAGACCATGGCCTCCTACCTTTTGAAGTGACTTCTTTGCACGGACGGCCCTTCCACATTAGTTCGGAGGTTAGCTTACAATTTGATTAGTTGGCGAAGATCTTGTGGAGCACCTCATCAATCATTGCCTGAATTCTTTCACAAAGCCCGTCACTGAAAGGACTTTCAGCTGCAGCTTTCATCACCACAACATTCACATTTCACATGTTTTTAAAGATGTCAATTGTAAACTGCCCTCTCTTAATTAGGACTCAAGCCAGATCCCTTACCATTTTAGAGGGAGGCAATGGTAGAGTGGTATTGTCACTGACCAGTGAATCCAGAGCTCCGGCCTCTTGTTCTGGACACATGGGTTCGAATTAAATGAAAATATTGAACTAAAAAAAACGAGACTAATGACAATCATTGTCATTAAAACCCAGGTGGTTCACTAATGTCCTTCAGGAAAGGAAATTCAGACCTTTCCAGGGTCTATTTGACACATGACTTTAGACCCAAAATAATGTGGTTGTCTCTGAACTGCTTTCTGATGAATTGAGGCTAACATGCTGGTGTAGTGTGCAACACCCAATCCCATGAATAGCCCAGAAGTCCATAAGAAATAAGAACAGGAGTAGGCCATTCAGCCCCTTGAGCCTGCTCTGCCATTCAATAGGATCATTGCTAATCCGACATTCCTTATGTTCGCTTTCCTGTATTTTCCCCGTGACCTTTGATTTCCAAACTGATCAAGAATTTATCTGTCTCAGCCTTAAATATACACAAGGACTTTGCCCCCACAGCTCTCTGTAGCAAGGAGTTCCAAAGATTCACAACCTTCTAAGAGGAGAAATTCCACCTCATCTCATTCTTAAATTGGCCTATTCCATAATTTTTTTGAAAAAGGCTCTCAGCTGGTACTGTCTGCTACAAAGAGGTTTCTTCAAAGATTCCTGAGTATCCGTTATTGCATCTCCTTTAAAACTGAGCTGGTTAGCTTACATTGCCCATCCACATTCTTCCCAACAAAACCACAATTTTACACCTCTCTGTGTTAAGTTTCATCTGCCCTCCACTTACCTTTTTCTCTTGTCTATCTACATTATTCTGAAATCTGTTACTATCCTCCTCACTGCTACAGTTTTTAGCTTTCTTTCATCTGAACACTTCATGAAATTATGTCCTGCATGTCCAAGTTCAGACAATCTGTGCAAGTGAACACATCTGATAAAGGGCAGTGGTCCCAACACCAACCCCCATGGGATATGACATTATCCCTCCAGTCTGAAAAGCATCCTTTCTTCACTACTGTCTATTTTCTGACTCTTAAACAAGGTTTTTTTCTGTCTCAGTGCTATTGTCATTTTAATTGCATGGACTTCAACTTTTCCAACGAAGGATCATTAAAGTGTCTGAAAGCCCTGATCCACAACATCAACCGTACTCCCCTTATCAGACCTGCACTTTACTCATCAAAGACCTCATTTGTGCTTGTCAAGCACAATTTACCTTTAAAAGATCCATGTTAGCTGTCATTTACAAACTCATGACTTTCCAAGCCATAATGAATTTTATTCCATATGACTGGTGTAAGGTGGGTTCGTTTAAACTCTGAGTTTATCTCGCTTTTTACAGGGTGCAACATTTGCATCTCTTACAAAAACAAAGTTGCTGGAAAAGCTCAGCAGGTCTGGCAGCATCTGTGGAGGAGAAAACAGAGTTAACGTTTCAGGTCCAGTGACCCTTCTTCAGTTCTGAGGAAGGGTCACCAGACCCGAAACGTTAACTCTGTTTTCTCCTCCACAGATGCTGCCAGACCTGCTGAGCTTTTCCAGCAACTTTGTTTTTGTTCCTGATTTACAGCATCCGCAGTTCTTTTGGTTTTTATTTGCATCTCTTAACTCCTCTGGCAGCACTCCTTTATTCAAGGAGTGATTGTTTCTAACCTTAATTCCTTCAATATCCTAAGATGCATCTTATCTGGACAACAGGGCACCAATTTAATATCATTTGCAAAAGAAGTAGATATGATGTGATAAAAAAAATCACACAGCGCAGTAGTTAGGGTGTGAATGCATTGCCTAGAAGTATGATGGAGGCAGGTCTAACCAAGGCAGCCAGGAAGGCATTAGGTTATTACCAGAACAGAAAAAATGTGCATGGTCATAGAGTCATAGAGATGTTCAGCATGGAAACAGACCCTTCAGTCCAACGTGTCCATGCCAACCAGATATCCCAAATTAATCCAGTCCCATTTGCTAGCATTTGACCCACATCCCTCTAAACCCTTCCTTTTCATGTACCCATTCAGATGCCTTTTTGAATGTTGTAATTGGACCAGCTTCCAGCACTTCTTCTGGCAGCTTGTTCCATACATGCACCACCCTCTGCGTGAAAAAGTCACACCATGGGTCCTTTTTAAATCTTTTCCCTCTCACCTTAAACTATATCCTGTAGTTGGGCAGGAGAATAGAACCGAGTCATAATACTTATTCGTAAACCAGTGCAGATGCAATATGCAAATGGCCCTATTCTGCACCAAAACAATTCTGTGATTCTGCAGAAGCTCAGTTGATAGTTCTCTGGGCTCTGAGCCATACAGCTGGAATTTCAAAGCGAGGTTAATGCCCTGATGTTCAGAGGATTCTAGATCCCGATCCTGCACCTGAATTATGTGGCTCTTATCCTGTTGCTTCTAAATATAAATGGAATGACAGAAAAAGTTCCTGTGATTTTATCCACAATCACACTTTTAGCTTTACCATTTGTTACCATAGATGGACTGAATCTTGTTGCCATGCCTATAAAAAGTAATTTTTTTTTTCTTTTTCCTTGTTCTACACCTTTAAGTATGCACCTACAATAAAGTCTCATGCTAATGGATGGTGATGGTGATGGTGTCTGCGATGGTGTCACTTAATACTTTTTGCAAATATCGTATTTTCTAGGCACATCTCTGGGGACTTAAACCCAGGCCTCCTGGCTCAGAGGTAGGGACACTACTACTGCAGCCTAAGGTCCTCTGAGGAAAATCGTATATTTTTCTGACAAATTCCTATTATTTTTTGCCACTATACATCTTTAAAATTCTGATTAATAACGCTAAGTTTTGTTAAATCAATGCAATAATGTCCAGATTGAACAAATTGTGAGTTTACTGACTTTCCAAAGGGAATTGCTTTATTATGTTCCATGTTTAATTTCTTTTGTGTCTTCCTGTTCAAGATGGCAGCAGAATAAGATGCTCCTGCTGGAGCTCCTCTGCTCCGCCTGTTCTTTTTATTTCCCCTCTCTTTTTTTCTCCTTTCCACGTTTTTTTTCAAATTCTGACTTGGACTTACACAGAGGGGAATGAAGGATTTGACTCCAGACTGGAAGTCACTGCTGGTGAGTTCTAGCACGGGGAAAAAGGGTCCCGACCTGAAATGTCAGCTTTCCTGCTCCTCTGATGCTGCCTGGTCTGCTGTGTTCCACCAGCTCCACACTTGTGTTGTCTTAAATATGAAACATCTTTTTGGCAATATTCTCAGTAAAGCATTTTCCAATTTCAGAAATTGCTAGCTGTTCCAATCTGTTGAATGACAGAGACCTCTGGACACAAAGGTGTGAATAGCTTTTTAGTGCATGGGTTTTCAATATCAACAAGGTGTTTAGTACTTCTTAATGCATTTCCTGCAATTCCACAAATCATAAGATCATATAATATTGGAGCTATTATACATGTATTGGTTTTTGAAGAAATGTTCAACAATTAGCCCGCTCCTCTTTTTTCTTCCCCGCAGTCTTGGAGTTATTTTCCTTCATAATTATTTGTTCACTTTTTTTTGACAGTTATCATTAAACATTTAGCCCCCTCATTCCAGCTGGCGTTTTTAGTGAACCTGCTGTGCAAACTCTCCAAGGTCCTGAGATTCTTTTTAGATTATGATGCCCAGCATTGGGTACAATACACTAGACAAGGCCTGAAACTAGTGATTTATAAACTTTCAGCATGGTTCTCTTGCTTACGTATTTTATTCCTCTCTGTATAAAATCTAAATATGTACGCTCCCAGTTTCTTTGTTCTTGCATCTCCTTTCAAACTGTACCATTTAGTTTAGATTCTCCTTTCTCGTTTTTCCTTCCAAGGTGTGAGAAACTGAGGAATTCTGTTTGCTGGCTCTTCACATCTTTGAAGGGAGGCTTTGCAATAAAGAGTTCAAAAGTTTAAGACTGACATTTAGCAGTTAAGCCTACTGGTCTCTAAAGCACCCAGAAAGCTTTTAGCTACGCTTTTGCACTCTACTAATTAAGCAAATATTTCTGAAGCATGGTTACCTTGGTTACTGGTCTACAGAAAGAACTCTAATTTATAATGTGAAGCTATCTGTGCTGCCAATTATTTAATGCTGGCTTTCTATGTGTATAATTATCACCGCAAAGCAATTTTCTGATTTCCTGTCTGTATTAATAATGTAAATAAAGCTTCAGAAGTTCAACACAAGTAACAAATAATTTACTATTGAGTGACTTATTTATACCTACAGAATAGCAAAGTGTAATATTCCATAAAGTAAATTCTGTCAACTTCCATTACTACTTTTGAATGTGAGCAGAGGTAAATCACTAAAATTAGATGATTACGTGCAGCCTACCCATGCCTGCTAAGGTAGATATAGGCATTGCATAAATTTGGTGCTGTCACTTAACTGTTATATACCTCTGCACTAAGCAGGAAAGCATACAGTCTGGCTAATAGTGCCTGGTACAATCAGCTTTCTGTTATTAAAGGCAGTCTGTCCCTTTGGAAGGAAACTGCTGAATACTATTTCTGTAATTTCCTGTGAACAGGAAAAGTAGAAAACTGGAGATAGAGAGGTTTTGGAATGTTGAAGGTCAATGGTGAACTTGGACAGGAGGAGAAATGATACAATTCCATGGATAGAGGGACAGTTAGCCCTCCAGGGTTTTCTCAGAAGGCAATGACCACAAATAAGCAAGGATGTCAGTTTCCAATGCCAGACTTAAGGACCTAGCAGCAGTGCCACTGAAGTACAATAACCTTACATGGATGGTTAAGATCAGTGAACGTATCTTCGTCCAAGTTGTCCTACCACCCACAACATCAGTCTCTCGCGCTGCTTGATGTTCTCTAGTTGTTGTCACTGGAATTTATTATGTAGTGAAACAAAATTATCATATTCTGTTATTGCTGCCACTCATAAGCTCCTGTGTACTGACCAGCATGCCATTTCTGAGGCTAAAAGCGGCACCTTTACATAGCTCTGTCCACGAAGACCATTTGAGAAAATATGCAACAACTTACTAATGTTTTCCTGGAGCATTGTTCCAATAAGTGAAAGCAGTCTTGACTATTCTTGTATTCTGGACTCATACAGTAACCATAGAAACATTACGTAGACCAGTGAGACATTCTCCTATTGGTGTGTTTTCTTATTGGTGCTAAACTCCAGTTAACACCGGGATCACTCCTGCTCGGTAGCAAACAGCAAAAAGGCCTTTAACATTGAAACAAAGCTCTAGATTCTTTGTAATGAACATTGTGCACACAACATAGAATAGTACAGCACAGGAACAGACAACTCTGCCAACCATGATGCCATTCTAAACTAATCCCATCTATTTGCCCATGGTCCATATCCTTCTATTCCCTGACTGGTCATGTATCTATCTAAATTAATCTTAAATGTTGCTATTGTATCTGCATTTGCCACCTCCCCTGGCAACATGTTCCAGGCATCCACCACCCTCTGCATAAAAACATGCCTCACACGTCTCCTTTGAACTTTCCCCCTCTCACTTTAAATGTATGACCCCCAGTATGTGATATTTCCACTCTGGAATAAAAATGCCAAATATTGACAATGCATATCATTTTCACACAATCCCTACAGTGCAGAAAGAGGCCATTCGGCCCATTGGTTCTGCACTGACCTCCGAAGAGCATCCCACTCACACCCATCCTCACCAAAACTATCCCTGTAACACAGCATTTCTCATGGCTAATCCACTTCGCCTGCACATCCCTTGACACTACAGCAATTTAGCATGGGTAATCCATCAAACCTGCACATCTTTGGACTGTGGGAGGAAACTGGATCATCCGGAGGAAACCCACGCAGACAACAGCAGAATGTGCAACCTCCGCACAGTCACCAGAGGCTGGAATCAAACCCAAGTTCCTGGCACTGTGAGGTAGCAGTGACAACCATCGTGCCAGAGATTATAGGTACTGCAGATGCTGAAGAATCCGAGATAACAAGGTGTGGAGCTAGATGAACACAGCAGGCCAAGCAGCATCATAGGAGCAGGAAAGCTTGCCGAGGCCCGAAACGTCAAGCTTTCCTGCTCCTATGATGCTGCTTGGCTTGCTGTGTTCATCCAGCCCCACAACCACTGCGCCATCTATTTTATACACTTCTGTCAGGTTGCCCCTCAGTCTTCGGCATGACAGTTTTGTCCAAACTCTCCTTTTAGCTATTACATTTCTATCCAGGCAACATCCTGGTAAACCTGTTCTTCACCCTCTGCAAAGCCTGAACATTCTTCCTATAGTATGGTGACCAGACTACACACAATAAAACAAATGTGGCCTAACTAAAGTTTTATTCAGCTGCATCATGACTTACCAACTTTAATACTCAATGACTCAACTGATGAAGGCAAGCATGCTGTATGCCTTCTTTACCACCTTAGCCATTTGTGTTGCCACTTTCAGGGAGCTATGGACCTGGATGCCACATTCTGTTTGAATATCAATTCTCCTAAGGGTCCTGCCATTTACTGAATATTTCCCCTTGCATTTGACCTCCCACAAAGTATCATTTTATACTTGTCTGGATTAAGTTCTGTCTGCCATTTCTCTGCCCAACTTTCCAAATGATTTATATCCTGCTGCATTATTTGATAACCTTCCTCACTGTCCACAACTTAACCAACTTCCACGTTGTCTAGACACTGATTCATCAGACTACCTAGATTTTCATTTAATCATTTATATACATTGCAAACAACAGAGGTCCCAGCATTGATCCTTGCAGAATACAACTGGTCATAGACTTCTCGTCAGAAAAACACCCTTTAACAACTATGCTACTAATGGGCATCTTCTCCACACCATAACACCACAAGAAATATGAACAGGAATTGTCCATTCAGCCCATTGAGCCTGCTCTGGCCTCATGTCAGTGCTGGTCAGCAAAGATCTGACATCATTTTTCAACTGAATATATGTCAGAGAACAGCAGCACGGTGGTTAGCACTGCAGCCTCACAGCCCCAGGTGACTGTCTGTGTGGAGTTTGCACATTCTCTCTGTGTGGGTTTCCTCCCACAGTCCAAAGATGTGCAGGCTAGGTGAATTGGCCATGCTAAATTGCCTGTAATGTTCAGGGGTGTGTGGGTTATAGGGGGATGGGTCTGGGTGGGATGCTCCAAGGGTCAGCGTGGACTTGTTGGGCCAAAGGGCCTGTTTCCACACTGTAGGGATTCTAATTTAAAAAAACAGCAATAGCGATAGTCATGTTATTACCGTTCCTGCACCCTTTTAACCATATCCATCAGCTTGAGCAAAACTGAAGATGTAACTTAGCGTGATTCCTTGTTTTGTCCCAAACTGTGCTAAAAAAAATGCAGATGGGCTTTATGCATGTGAGCTGATCTCCTAATGACTGTTTCTAATGAATGAAAATAAATTAATGAAAATTAATATGAAGATTTTTGATCAGCTACTAAAAATAAATTTAAAGTCTGATATTTATAACCAGCTTTTCATTAAAATGGCTTGAAGGAAAACATGTTATCAAGATGATTTTTAAAGCTATGGGGATAAATTTTGCATGATGGAATTAGTGAACATGGTGAAATGTAATTGTTTTGTGTATGAACACTGGCGGGATAATTTGCTTTCTGCATGGTTTTAGAATTGCTTCTGGGTATAAAATGGTTTAATGCACTTTGATGTTTTTTTCCCCCCTGCTTATTAAACAACAATTAATGTTTATTTTCCCCCTGCTTATGAGACAACAATTAACAGAAAATGTGTGAAATCATGATTTCCTTCAAGCTCACCTGTAGGCATTGACCCCACATGAAAACTTGTTTGAAAGTCTTAGTGAGATTTAGCAGTGGTCCAGCACAGACAAAATGCGTAAGAAAGAAATGAGAAACATGCTTTTATGACAACACCAAACTTAGAGCTATATAGTGTGGTCAGTATCATTATGTAATGGAATAAGGCAGCCAAAATTCACGCAAGATTCTCAAAGCAGCAAACAAATACTGGAATAATCTGTTTCTGATATTAATTGTTGATAACAAGCATTAACCAGATCAGCGATGATGCAGCTGAATGACTGACAGGCTTGATGGCTGAATGAGGGGAACTGTTTGAAGCTGAACCAGACCCCTTGCAACCTCAATGTCATAGCAGAACCCTGGGTAAGCTTCTAAACAAATATCCACTCCATCAGTAGAACAGTACACTTTCAATACCATAACATTACCTGACTCTGCCTTGCATCAGCATATTTGCATAAAAAAGAAACTTTCTATGCTTTAAATTATTTTTAAAGCAGATTATTCTAGCACTGAGTTGATTTCCCATCATCTACTTTATATAAATATAAATTTATCCAGAACGCTGCTGCCCACTACACCAACACTAAAGAAAGCAGTCTGATCATCTTCTCTTTCTCTTTCAATCTTTCGACCTCTGTTACAAAGGCATTCTCCAGCACCTTGATGCTAACATCAAAATCTTCTCTTTGCTCATGGTTGGTGCTGCTTTTCCTTCTATTGCTACTGACACTTCCTCTCCACAAAAGGCCGCATAGGGCTTGAGGTAACTATTGGCTGGATTGGAGGTGGGAAACAGGCAAAATGCCAGGTCAAATAAATTTGAAACATTAAAAATTACAAGACACTTCAGATGCCCAGCATTTTACGACACATTTAAAATCTAAAATAAATAAAAAGAAGAGTTGCCCATGTTACAGAGTAATGAATATCAATAAACTTGAGAGTGTTCTACTTCCACCCATTCACATTTCAACACTCCGGAGACATAAGCATCAGCAGAAACTATACCAAATTAAAAAATCAGTTAAGAAATGCAAACTATTTTAAATCAGTTTTCACACATATTTGAAAATGGAAAATATATGCATTTATTTAAGACAGGAATAAGGCGATTTCTTCTCTCACACAGCAGTCAATCTGTGGAATTTTTTTACCCGAGTCGGCTATTGAGGCTGGGTTACTCAATATATTCAAGGTTGAGATAGACATTTTTAGACGATAAGGGAATCAAGTGTTGTGGGGAAAAGGCAGGAAAGTGGAGTTGTGGATTATCAGATCAAGCATGATTTCATTGCAGTGAGCCAAATGGCCTACTTCTCCCCCTGTGTAGAATAGAATCATAAAATCATAGAATACCTACAGTGCAGATAGAGGCTTTTTGGCCCATCGAGTCTACACTGACCCTCCAAAGAGCATCCCGCCCAGACGTACCCCACCCTAAATTCTTAACCCTGCATTTACCATGACCTGTCCACCTAATCCACGCATCCCTGGATACTATGGGGCAATTTAGCATGGCCAATCTACCTAACTTCCACATCAATATCTTATGGTTTGTCAGTGTAAATAACTGCCATGCCAGTCTATGATGTGCTTAAGGTAAAAAAAAAAGGATAATACGAATGTCAATGCAGAAATCTTCCTTTTCAAACGTACTCACAGGCTGTGGGCATTGCTGGCTGGGCCAGAATTTATTTCCCATCTCTAGGTGACCTTGAGGAGATGGTGATGAGCTACCTTCATAAATGTCTGCAATCCCTGTGTTGTAGATAGACTCACAGTGCTGTTAGGGAGGGAATTCCAAGACTTTGACCCAACGACACTAAAGGGGAAGCTTCGAATTTCCAAGTCAGGATGGGCATTGTCTCGGAGGGGAATTTGCAGCAGCTGGTGTTCCCATGTATTTGCTGCCCTTGCCCTTCTTGATGGTTTGGAAGGTTCTGTCTGAGGAGCCTTGATTTATTTCTGTGCACGAAATGATGGTTGCATATTTTCATCTCTAAAGGCACCACTGAACCAGATGGATTTTTAGGACTGTGGTTTCTGAGGTCATCCTTAGACTTTTTGAAAAAATTTCCTGAGGGGTGAAGAGCTGTCAGGAGATTGAGTCTCAGGAGTGGGAAATATTTGGTTTGTGTCCAGGCAGGGGAATTCCAAATTTTCTATGTGATGCTTAAGAAATGTAGACCAGGTCGCTTGAAAGGAGTATCAACACTATTTCTTTCTTATCTCTTCTTTTTCCTGGCAGGCCTTGACTGGTATTCACTGAAACTGGAATTAAAGTTATAGCTTGGTGACAGTGACATCAACAAACTCTGGCTTTCCTATTTCGAGAATAACTTCATTGCTAACAGCCCAAATGGAAATCATGATCATAAGGATTTAATTCATTCTAGCCAAAATTTCAACTGTTCCCATTCATGGTGGAAACCACGAATGGCAGGATGAAAATCGTACTTAATGCATTAAAAAAGCATTATAAACATCCAAGTAAAACATGTAGAGGCTATTTATAAGCTCTACTGTCATGGAGCTTCCTTTGCTCCCATTTTGAATGTGTAATCAAGGAAACAGAGTACACCTCAGAGAAACTGTGAGCTGTGCCAGGTGTTTGCTTAGATATTTTTGCACCAAATCAAAGAACTTAATGAATCTAGTGCTCCAAATGAGTACAAGACATTCAGCTCAATATAAATCAAAGAACACTGAATTACAGCCGTGAAAGAAATTGGCACAGAGTCAGAAAGAAAGGCTTGCATTAATTTATACAATGCTGTTCATGCCTTCAAAACGAACCAAGGTGATTTCACAGCCATTGAAATATTTTTGCAAATATAGTTATTGCTAAGAGAGGAAACACGACATGCACATGCATACAGCAATTGCTTAAAATCAGTAATTAAATGACTACCTTTTTTTATATAAGATGTTAATTGAATGATAAACTAGGGGATGCTGGAACAACTGATGAATTGCACATTTGCTCACACAGAAAACAGGACTACAAAGATGTTACAAAACTGAATGTTAATGAGTTGGATTGCTCGTAGTAAAGCTAGCAGATTTGAGTACATGCATATTAAATACTATTGTAGGTCAATGATATATGCCAAACAATTAGCTCTGTCTTCACTAGGCATAGTAGCAGTAAGTTAAAGTGTAGCTCAGTAAACAGAGTGACTCAGCTAACTGAACAAGGTCATTAGCACAAACATACTACTCCCTGCATGTTTTACACATCATTTATTCTTTCAAGTGTCAACCTATATTGACAAGGATAGGGAAATCAAAGTAGATCAAAAAGACTTGTCATTCAAAGGGACCCTATGAAATCTGAACCCATTCAAATCTTAACCCTTCAGTATTACCACAACAATAAGAATGAATGCAGCAAACACATAGAATGCTGGAGAATGTCAGCAGCTGTGGTGAGAGAAATCAAATTAATGTTCCAAGTCCAATGTGACTCTTCCTCAGAATGAATGGAAAGTTAATTGAAAAATTTTTCCTTGTAAAGTATATGATGAAAAATTACCAGATAGTCAGAAATTCAAATTAATTTAATTGGATGAATTCAGGATTTAGTTTTTGCTAAACTTTCAGTGTGCTAAACTTACCTATCCAGACAAAAATAATATTTTAGATATTGAAGTGGTTTTGTCTCCAGCAGTGTATTTTACCGCATGTAGCAATGCTTATATTATCCCCTTGTAAAGTGGGATTGAAAAACCTATAGATGTCTCTCTGTATGACAAAAATTAACAAAATATTCATAGATACTTTGATAAAATAGTCGCACCATGTCTGGATGGTGATCTACTGCAACCTTTGCAGTTATTCATGTTTGACAGCTACCATTTGCAATTCATAGAGGCATAGAGTCAGAGATGTACAGCATAGAAACAGACCCTTCAGTCCAACTCATCCATGCCGACCAGATGTCCTAAATTAATCTAGTCCCATTTGCTAGCATTAGACCCATATCCCTTTAGACCCTTCCCAAACATACACTCATCCAGATGCCTTTTAAATGTTGTAATCGTACCAGCCTCCACCACTTCCTCTGGCAGTTCATTCCCTACGTGCACAACCCTCTGCGTGAAAAATGTTGCCCCTTCGGGTTCCTTTTAAATCATGCCCCTCTCACCTTAAACCTATCCCCTCTAGTTTTGGACTCCCATACCATGGGAAAAAGGCCTTTACTATTCACCATATCCATGATCGCCATGATTTTATAAATTTCTACAAGGTCACCCTGCAGCCTCTGATGCTCCAGGGAAAATAGCACCTACTCAGCCTTTCCCTATAGGTCAAACGCTCCAACCCTAGCAACATCCTTGTAAATCTTTTCCAAACCTTTTCAAGTTTCACAACGTCTTTCGTACTGCGGGGAGATCAGAATTGAATACAGTATTCCAAAAGTGGCCTAATCAGTGTCCTGTACAGCTGCAACATGACCTCCGAACTGCCATACTCAATGCACTGACCCATAAATTTATTCAAAGTAGTTCTAGCCAAAGTGTAGCATATCAATTTTGACCATGTCTTCAACTTTTGAAATCAAGAAGATCACCATATAGATGAAGAGGAATGTAAAACTGTAAGAACTAGGCACAGAAGTGGGCCATTCAGTCCATCAAGTCTGTTTCACCATTCCAGGAATAATGGCAGTTCTGATAATCATCAAATTTATTCTGATGCCTTGTATCGATAACCCTTGATTCATTTATAGCCTAGAAATATGTATGTCCCAGTCTTCAATATGTTCAGACGTCAGTAGCATACCAAAACTTCAAGGAATCAGGAGGCAGAGGTGCGTATAGTGGCCATCACCAAGGAGAAAGGTAATGGGGAAGCTGAAAGGTCTGAAGATAGATAAATCACCCATACCAGATGGACTGCACCACAGATTTCTGAAGGAGATAGCTCAGAAGATTGCGGAAGCATTGGTAGTGAGCCTACAGAAACCCCTACAATTGAGGAGGGTCCCAGAGGCCTGGAAAATGGTTAATATAACATTCCTATTAATGAAGGGAGGGAGGCAGAAGATTAGATTTATAGAGCAGTTAACCTGAACTCAGCTATTGGTAGGATTTTAGAGTTCATTATTAAGGCTGACATTGTGAGTACATGAAAGTTCATGGTAAATAGGGCTGACTCAGCACGGCTTCGACAAGTGGAAAGCATGCCTGATAAATCTATTAGAATTGTCTGAGGAGGCAATGAGTAAGTTAGACAATGGAGAGGCAGTGGACGTGATCTATTTGGATTTCCAGAAGCCTTTCACAAAGTGCCGCACAGGACATTGCTATAAAAGATAAGAGCTCATTGTGTTAGGAGCAAGATCCTGGCATGGATAGAGGATTGGCTAACTGGAAAAAGACAGACAGCTGGGTTAAAGGGGTCTTTTTCAGTATAGCATTATTATTGCTAAGCTTGCAAATGACACAAGGATAGGTGGTAGGGACAGTTTCCTGCCGAGGAAATGCAGAAGGACTTGGACAGACGAGGAGTGTGGGCAAAGAAGTGGCAGATGGAATACAATGTGGGAAAGTGTGATGGTATACACTTTCGTAGGAAGAATAGAGGCATAGGCTATTTTATAAATGGGGAAAGGCTTCGGAAATCTGAAACACAAAGGGACTTAGAAGACCTAGTTCAGGACAATGAGGATGTGCCGGCATTGGAGGGAGTCCAGAGGAGGTTACAAGAATAATCTGGGGACAAAGGGCTTGTCATTAGAGGAGCGGTTGAGGACTTTAGGTCCATACTCGATGGAGTTTAAAAAGATGAAGTGGGATCTGACTGAAACTTACACAATATTGAGAGGCATGGGTAGAGTGGACCTGGAGTGGACCTAGAGTCCACCTGGAGTGGACCTCCTATTCCACCAATAGGAGGGACTAGGACTCGCGGGCGCAGCCTCCGAGTGAAGGCACCACCCTTCAGAACCAAGATGAGGGGAAATGTCTTCAGCCAGATGTTGGTGAATCTGTGGAACTCATTGCTGCAGAAGGATATGGAGACCAAGTTACTGAGTGTATTTAAGGCAGAGCTAGATAGGTTCTTGATTTGTAAGAGGATGAAGAGTTACGGGGATTAGGCAGGACAATGGGATTAGGAAACATATCAGCCATGATTGAATGGCGAAGATGACTCAGTTGGCAAATGGCCTAATTCAGCTCCTGTATCTTATGGTTTATGGTCTTAATGACCTAACCCCAACAGTCCTGTATGGTAAAGAATTCCACAGATTCACCATTCCCTGAGAGAAAAACATCCTCCTCAAAGCTGTCTTTAATTTGATTTGATATAAACTTTATTGTCACGTGTACTCAAGTACAGAAGTACAGTGAGAAGTGGACAATGTCACCATACACAGTGCCATCTTAGGCATAAAGGTACCTAGGTAAAAAACTTAGGCGCAAGTAGTATCATAGAGAAACAATGTTAAAAGTAAAGCATTACTGTTGGTCTTAGTATAAGTAGAAAAATAAAGAACTAAAGTTGAAAGTTAACGTTACAGTCCTTCCTAGTATTAAGTGAAAAAATAAGGAGGAAAGGTAAAATTTCAACAAAAGTTTAAATGTGAGACTCCTTATCATGGTTGATCATGCCTCCTGATGCTATACTTTCCCATAAGTAGAATCACCTTTCCACAGCTCCCTGTTATGCCACATAAAAATCTTAGATGTTTCAATAAAGTTACTTCTCATTCACTTCAACCTACTTAACCTTTCTTCATAAGAAAATCCCTCCACACAGTCGGTTCTGGTATAACCCTGTAGTTCTATTCTCCTGTGGTCTCGTGTTATATGAACATCACGCAATATCCATGCCATTTAAAATAATGGGGCTGGAATCGTGCAATCGTTAAACTAATGGGGCTGGAATCGTTACCCAATACGGGTAAGGAAAGTTTGCATTCTACAAATGGTGGTCTAAATTCTTCAATTGGTGGTGGCCGAGTGGTATTATCAGTAGACTGTTAATCCAGAGACCCAGATAACGTTCTAGGGACCTGGGTTCAAATCCCACCATGTCAGATGGTGGAATTTGAATTCAATAAATATCTGGAATTAAGAATCTAATGATGACCATGCATCCATTTTCAATTGTTGGGAAATCTGATTCACTAATGTCCTTTTGGGAAGGAAACTGCCATCCTTACCTGGTCTGGCCTACATCTGACTCCAGACCCAGAGCAATGTGGTTGACTCTTAACTGCCCACTGAGCAATTAGGAATGGGCAATAAATGCTGCCTAGCCAGTGACACCCTCCATTCATGAATGAATAAAGAAAAGAAATTGTGTTAAATCTAATTGCATTGAAGAAACACATGTTATAGCAGAACCAAATTACTCAGATGAACCTAGTGACCCATCTCTATACTGCTTCCAATGTCAGCATACTTTTCCTTAGATAAGGGGACAGAATTGTTCATAGTATTCCAGCTGTGGTCTGTCCAGTGTTTTATATAATTTTTGCAAAACTGGATGCTAGTTTTTATTTCATGATTCGTGCACCAGGACACGATAATTTCTGTATTCCAGCTTTCTGCAGTCTTTCCCCACTTAACTAACATTCAGCTATCTATTCAGCCAAAAAGATCATACTTTCCCCAAAAATGATGAAAGGTCTCGGCCCGAAAAGTCAAGCTCTCCTGCTCCTACAATGTGGCTTGGCCTGCTGTGTTCATCCAGCTCTACACCTTGTTATCTCCGATTCTCCAGCATCTGCAGTTCCTATTATCTCTGATACTTTCCCCAGTATGTTCCATCTGCCAATTTTTTGCCTGCACATGCAACCCATATATCTCCCTCTGCAGAATCCTTGCATCATCCTCACTACTTGCCTTCACACCTATTTTTGTGACCAACTGTAAACTTGGCAACATGACCACCACTTCCATCCTCCATGTATTTAATATATATTGTAAACAACTGTGACCCAAGAAATGATCTCTGTGGCACTCCAGTAGTTATAGTCATCCTGAAAATGCCTCCTTTATCTAACTCTCTGTCTATTATTAGTTATCCAATCCTCCATTCATGGAAGTATACTATCTTGAGCACCATTGGCTCTTATTATGTAACCATGATATGCAATAGTTTATCAAGTGGCGTTGAAAATTCAAATAATATACATCTTCTGCTTCCCCTTAATCTACCATACTTGTTATCTCCTTAAAGAACTGTACTGAATTTGTCATGCAGGATTTCCCCTTCATGAAGTCATGGTGACTCTGTTTAGCAATATTACATTATTCTAAATGTTCTGCTATTACATCCTTTATAATAAACTTCAGTAGTTTCCCAATAACATAACACTAAGCTAACAAAACTATAGTCATATATTTGTCGTTTCGGGCCGAGACCCTTCATCAGAAATGGGGGAGGGGAAGAGGGTTCTGAAATAAATAGGGAGAGAGGGGGAGGCGGATAGAGGATGGATAGAGGAGAGGATAGGTGGAGAGGAGGCAGACAAGTCGAAGAGGCGGGGATGAAGCCAGTAAAGGTGAGTGTAGGTAGGGGGGTAGGGAGGAGATAGGTCAGTCCAGGGAGGACGGACAGGTCAAGGGGGCGGGATGATGTTAGTGGATAGGAGATGGGGGAGTGGCTTGAGGTGGGAGGAGGGGATAGGTGAGAGGAAAAACAGGTTAGGGAGGTAGAGATGAGCTGGGCTGGTTTTGGGATGCGGTTGAGGGAGGGGAGATTTTGAAGCTTGTGAAATCCACATTGATACCATTGGGCTGCAGGGTTCCCAGGCTGAATATGATTTGCTGTTCCTGCAGCCTTCGGGTGGCATCACTGTGGTATTGCAGGAGGCCCAGGATGGACATGTCATCTGAGGAATGGGAGGAGGAGTTGAAATGGTTCGCGACTGGGAGGTGCAGTTGTTTGTTGCGAACTGAGCGCAGGTGTTCTGCAAAGCGGTCCCCAAGCCTCCGCTTGGTTTCCCCGATGTAGAGGTGTCCATAACGGGAACAGCGGATGCAGTATACCACATTGGCAGATGTGCAGGTGAACATCTGCCTGATGTGGAAAGTCTTCTTGGGGCCTGGGATTGGGGTGAGGGAGGAGGTGTGAGGGCAGGTGGTTGCAGGGAAAAGTGCCGGGTGTGGTGGGGCTGGAGAGGAGTGTGGAGCGGACAAGGGAGTCGTGGAGGGAGTGGTACCTCCAGAAGGCAGATAAGGGTGGGGAGGGAAAGATGTCTTTGGTGGTGGGGTCTGATTGCAGATGGCAGAAGTGTCGGAGGATGATGCGTTGGATCCGGAGGTTGGTGGGGTGGTATGTGAGGACGCCGACAATGCTCCGCCCAGTGCCGATGCCGACGTAACTCCGCACACAGCCGACCCCGACAACGCTCCGCCCACTGCCTCCACAGCCAGCAGCTCCAGAGGACACAACAACACTGAGACCTGCCGAGTCTTCACCATCCCCCCAGACCTCTCCCTTACTGAGGATGAACGGTCAGTCCTCAGTAAAGGGCTCGCCTTTGTCCCCCTCCACCCACATATCAACGAATACCGCTCATGCTTGGATATTGAGCAGTTTTTCCGCCACCTCCACCTCCGCGCTTACTTCTCCAACCGTGAATCTAACCCTCCCTCTACTGACCCCTTCTTCCGCCTCCAACACAAGCCCTCCTCCTGGACAGCACCCCAAGACCTCCTACCCTCCCTCGACCTCTTCATCTCCAACTGCCGTCGAGACATCAATCGCCTCAACCTCTCTACCCCTCTCAAACACTCCAACCTCTCCCCCGCAGAACATGCAGCCCTCCACTCCCTCCGCTCCAATCCCAACCTCACCATAAAACCCATGGACAAGGGAGGGGCAGTCGTAGTATGGCGCACTGACCTCTACATTGCTGAGGCCAGGCGCCAACTCTCCGACACCTCCTCCTACCGCCCCCTGGATCATGACCCCACCCCCGAGCACCAAACCATCATCTCCCAAACCATCCACAACCTCATCACCTCAGGTGACCTCCCACGCACCGCCTCCAACCTCATCGTTCCCCAACCCCGCACAGCCGGCTTCTAGCTCCTTCCCAAAATCCACAAACCTGAATGCCCCGGTCGACCCATTGTCTCCGCCTGCTCCTGCCCCACCGAACTCATCTCCACTTTCCTAGACTCCATTTTCACCCCCTTGGTCCAGGAACTCCCTACCAACATCCGTGACACCACCCACGCCCACCACCTCCTCCAGAACTTCCAATTCCCCGGTCCCCAACACCTCATTTTTACTATGGACGTCCAGTTCCTATACACCTGCATTCCCCATGCTGATGGCCTAAAGGCACTCCGCTTCTTCCTGTCCTGCAGAACTGACCAATCCCCCTCCACCGACACCCTCGTCCACTTAGCTGAACTCGTCCTCACCCTCAACAACTTCTCTTTCAATTCCTCCCACTTCCGACAGACAAAGGGGGTGGCCATGGGTACCCGCATGGGCCCAAGCTATGCCTGCCTCTTTCTAGGTTACGTGGAACAATCCCTCTTCCGCTCCCACACTGGCCCTAAATCCCACCTCTTCCTCTGTTACATTGATGACTGTATCGGCGCAGCCTCGTGCTCCCACGAGGAGCTCGAACAGTTCATCCACTTCACCACACTTTCCACCCCAACCTGAAGTTCACCTGGACCATCTCCAACACTTCTCTCTCCTTCCTGGACCTCTCTGTCTCCATCTCAGGTAACCACCTAGAAACCGATGTCCATTTCAAGCCCACTGACTCCCACAGTTACCTGGAATACACCTCATCCCACCCACCCTCCTGCAAAAATGCCATCCCCTATTCCCAATTCCTTTGCCTCCGCCACATCTGCTCCCAGGATGAGACATTCCACTCCCGCACATCTCAAATGTCCTCATTCTTCAAGGACCGCAACTTCCCCCCAACAGTGGTCGAGAACGCCCTTGACCGTGTCTCCCGCATTTCCCGGAACACATCCCTCACGCCCCGTCCCCGCAATAATAACCAAAAAAGAATCCCCCTCGTCCTCACATACCACCCCACCAACCTTCGGATCCAACGCATCATCCTCCGACACTTCCACCATCTGCAATCAGACCCCACCACCAAAGACATTTTTCCCTCCCCACCCTTATCTGCTTTCCGGAGGGACCACTCCCTCCGCGACTCCCTTGTCTGCTCCCCACTCCCCTCCAGCCCCACCACACCCGGCACTTTTCCCTGCAACCGCAGGAAGTGCTACACCTGCCCTCACACCTCCTCTCTCACCCCAATCCCAGGCCCCAAGACGACTTTCCACATCAGGCAGATGTTCACCTGCACATCTGCCAATGTGGTATACTGCATCCGCTGTACCCGTTGTGGCTTCCTCTACATCGGGGAAACCAAGCGGAGGCTTGGGGACCGCTTTGCAGAACACCTGCGCTCAGTTCGCAACACACAACTGCACCTCCCAGTCACAAACCATTTCAACTCCCCCTCCCATTCCTCAGATGACATGTCCATCCTGGGCCTCCTGCAATGCCACAGTGATGCCACCCGAAGGCTGCAGGAACAGCAAATCATATTCAGCCTGGGAACCCTGCTGCCCAATGGTATCAATGTGGATTTCACAAGCTTCAAAATCTCCCCTCCCCCAACCGCATCCCAAAACCAGCCCAGCTCATGTCCACCTCCCTAACATGTTTTTCCTCTCACCAATCCCCTCCTCCCACCTCAAGCCACACCCCCATCTCCTATCCACTAACATCATCCCGCCCCCTTGACCTGTCCGTCCTCCCTGGACTGACCTATCTCCTCCATACCCCCCCTACCTACACTCACCTTTACTGGCTCCATCCCTGCCTCTTTGACTTGTCTGCCTCCTCTCCACCTATCCTCTCCTCTATCCATCCTCTATCTGCCTCCCCCTCGCTCCCTATTTATTTCAGAACCCTCTTCCCCTCTCCCATTTGTGATGAAGGGTCTAGGCCCGAAACGTCAAGTTTTCCTGCTCCTATGATGCTGCTTGCCCATTTCTGATGAAGGGTTTAGGCCCGAAACGCCAAGTTTTCCTGCTCCTATGATGCTGCTTGACCTGCTGTGTTCATCCAGCCCCATGCTTGTTATCTCGGATTCCCCAGCATCTGCAGTACCTTTTATCTCTGATACAATTTTAACCCCACTGCGAAGCCTCTTCTAAGGATGCCTACCCTGAAGAAGTTACCCTCCTCCCTCCGGACAAACCTCAGGGAATCTCTCTCCCACTGCAACTCTCTCATCACCTCTTCGGCCCCATTTCTGATGAAGGGTTTAGGCCCGAAACGTCAAGTTTTCCTGCTCCTATGATGCTGCTTGACCTGCTGTGTTCATCCAGCCCCATGCTTGTTATGCTGCTTGACCTGCTGTGTTCATCCAGCCCCATGCTTGTTATCTCGGATTCTCCAGCATCTGCAGTACCTTTTATCTCCTATAGTCATATATTTGTTGTGTTCCTCTCTTTTTTTCATTGTAGTTTTCCAATCCTCTGGAACTGTTCCAAAATCTAAGGATTTTTGGAAGATTACTACCAGTAGATCCACTATCTCTGTAGCTACTTCCTTTAATATACGAGGATGCAACCCAATGGGACCATGTGATTTATTAACCATCCGGCCCATTCCTTTCCCAAACACATTTTTCTCTAGCTACTGTGTTTGTTTCCTCCATTGATTAGTCCTTGATTATTTATTATTTTTGTAATGCTTTAGTATCCTCAACTGTGAAGTCTGATGCAAATTATCTGTAACTCCTCTGCTATTTCCTACTTTCCCATTATCATTTCCCCAGTTAACATTGTACCGACTATTTCATAATGTCCTTCTGACTAAAATTCTTCCTCATCTGCCACTTGTCTGTCCACTCCACCAACTTGTCAATTTCCTTCTGGGGTTCCACACTATTCTCCTCATACATTTCAAGGCTTGTAAGTTTAGTGTCATTTAAAACTCTGAAATTGCTCCCTGCACTCCAAGATCCAGATCACTGATATTCTTCAGGAAGCACCTGGGAACTGCACTGCAAATCTTCCTCCAGCCCAAAAATAATCTATCGACCATTACTCTCTGTTTTCTAGAGCTCAGCCAATTTTGTATTCATGTTGCTATTGTCCTTTATTTTCTACCATGTCCTAAAACCTGCTTCACAATATTATATGGCACTGTATCAAACACCTTCTGGATATCCATATATACCACATCAACAGCATTACCCTCATCACTTCATGGCAACAGTGAAAGGGAAAACTGACAGTATAGGCAATAGGAGGGATTGATAGTGGAGAGAATTAAGCAGTATATGTTTCCTGTAGCAATAGTACATATTAACAGTATGCGATGAGGATATGTAAGGATATGATTGGATAATATAATCATATGAATTAGATTGAATGTGATCGGAAAGTGCATTCATGTGTATTAACTTGAAATCTCAACTATGCAAAAATGATTGGGTCAAGATTGGAATGAATAAAGTGTAACTGTTTGATTGGAAATTATTATTTGTAGCAATAATTGATTGGGAGTTTCTCATCTGTAAAATTGATATAACCCCAAAAATTTCAGCTCTGCACCATTCTCTCGTAATGCATGCATGAATAAAAATTTAAACTAAGATTCCTGAGTCCTATCTGGTCTAAGAAGAAATAAAGTTTAGACCTCATCCTAACAAATCCTTTTTGCTACTGACTTCAGTTGGAAAATGAAAACCTGAAATTTAGATTTCAGGTGTAGAAAATTTTCTGAAGAAACATCTTGACCCGAAACGTCAGCTTTCCTGCTTCACACCTTGTTATCTCAGATTCTCCAGCATCGGCAGTTCCTACTAAACCTGAAACTCAGCTAGTTTTTGAATCTTTCCGAGTGTCCAAAAGACTGGATGTGTTAATTCTATGAAGCCCCTCCTTGTCAATGGCAAGTCAAACTTTTAAAGCTCCTTTCTTGGGATCATTTATGCTTGATCTGTAAAATAGGACTGTATGTGTTATTTACAGACTTGTAATTCAGCTATATTGTCACCGGATGCCAAATTCATAATTAAGTGTTTGCCTTCCATTTCTCTTTGTAGGTCTTTGCTTTTCTTTTTCAGAAATATACTACTGTGCAGTTGTTTTTTGTTGTCTGGTCTTGCTTCTCTTTCCTTTTATTTATCACCTTTTTGTTTCTATTTCCCATTATTTTTCCCAAGTGTTGCCACTTTACTGGCTTTGGTCCCTTTAAAGCATACTTTCGGGACTTGCATGTTTGCAGTTGTAAGCTTTGCCCTGCTGGTGGAATTTGTGTTCGCTGTTTGTCTTAGAAACCCGAGTGAAAAGTAAAAAAAAAGTGTGAGAAAATAGAGGCCCTCAAAATGTGTTTGAAAAGACAAATGGTTAAAATTTCATATGCAAATCCTAAGGCAAATGTAAGAAATTGCAGAAGCGAAAAGGATTCCTAGAAATGACAGCCCAAAAAAAATTCCGCATTTTGTCATTTTATCAGAGATGAAAATCTTGGGAAAACATTTCCACATACAAAGTGGAAGGCAACAGAAAAAGAGGTTGACCTGGGCACAGTTGGGTTACAGATATCTCAGAGCAATTGCAGATGAGTTACAGTGGAAATCTGAGGATGTTGCAAAACAGGTGAGTGTAACAAACCATGAAGTAAATATCTTGTTTGTAGCAGCTAGAGGCAGCAGCAGAATAACAACCTTTACAGGAACTACATAAAATATTTAATAGCAGCAGCAGCTGGAGGTCACTAAAGAATATAAACTCAGAATTGTCATAAGTAAAAGAGGATAATGTCTAAGGGCAGTGAGCACAATGTTCAAATGTGAACATAGAAAGCTCAGGACTCTGCAATTGAAAGTAAACACCAATCACTCGAGATTTGGGAAAGTCAGTCATTAGGAAAGAGGAAAGAGGTCAAAATCTAGAATGGGGTTTGATGGCTGATATAATTTTGTACTATGCAATGTTATGTCTAATAACATAAAATCTCATTAAAATAAAACCTCATATAAGAGATCAAAACACCCAGGGAACAATTAAAAAGCAAACTAATGTTCAAAGGAAAGCAATTGTGTAATACTATAGGCTAAAATAGGCCATATTATGAAAACATGGGCCAGTTTTCTTTATTTTATTAAGGAATTAATTTTGCTGCATAAAACAATAAAACAGTTTTTACAAGAAAGCCATAAACATTGTGGGCTTTATTCCAATATTTCTTATTATAATGACCTGATGCTTATCATGAAATACTCTTGCGAAGAATTTCGGTCCATTAACTACACATAGGCGAGATGTGTGCAAAAGAGCAAATGTAAGGAGCTCTTACATTATATATCTAAATATATAAGGAGGATTAACATAAGAATTGGTCACATTTAAACCGGCATATTAAAACCGATAGTACATAACAAGAACACTTGTGCAAGAATTCAACACAGAAAATGAAAATAAAATGTTGCTAAAATAAGTAGTCAGCTTTGTGCTTATCTGTTGAGTAAAGGAAACTTTCTGCCTCAACCGAACAAAGATTAATGTATTGAATGTGATTTTCCTCAGACCAGTCACGGTTGAATATTAATCTTTCTTTCCCTTACTGCAGGGGCTAACTTTCTGAGAATTTGCAGCATTTTCTGTTCTCGTTTCTGACTTACAGTATTCCTTTTTATCCTGATACTTTATCTTACATTTTACAGGCAATGAAATGTACAACATGTCTATTTTTATAGGAATTTGCAATTTTCTGTCTATTTTATCAATGTCAAATTCCTCCTTATGTACGAAGTAATGTTAAATTCCGTGGACTTGTCTCAAGTGTTTCACAGATTTAAAATTCATTCAATATACAAATCAATTGGGAGTCCAATCTGACTGGTTATATAACACAAACCCATTGGGCAATGTGGCAAATCCCGCTGTTGTATGTTTCATGATGGTAAGGGAAACATAATGAGAAAGTACGGGAAAAAAATTCCACACGACAGTACGTTGGTTTTCTGATGGCCAAAGCCAAAGGTGAGTATATGTGGGCATCATATGAGGCCAGCATTTATTGCCTATTCCAGAGGGAAGTTAAGGGTCAACCATATTGATGTGGGAGAGATAGTAGGAACTGCAGATGCTGGAGAATCTGAGAGAACAAGGTGTAGAGCTGGATGAACACAGCAGGCCAAGCAGCATCAGAGGAGCAGGAAGGCTGACGTTTCGGGCCCAGACCCTTCTAGTTCCTACTATCTCTGGAACAATTTTAACCCCACTGCGAAGCCTCTTCTAAGGATGCATACCCTGACGAAGTTACCCTCCTCCCTCCAGAGAAGGGTCGAGGCCCAAAACGTCAGCCTTCCTGCTCCTCTGATGCTGCTTGGCCTGCTGTGTTCATCCAGCTCGACACCTTGTTATCTCATATTGCTGTGGGTCCGGAGTCACATTTAGGCCAGACCAGATGAGGAGGCAGTTTCCTTCCATAATGGACGTTAGAGAACCAGATGGGTTTACCCAACAGAGATAATAGGTACTGCAGATGCTGGAGAATCCGAGATAACAAGGTGTGGAGCTGGATGAACACAGCAGGACAAGCAGCATCATAGGAGCAGGAAAGCTTGACGTTTCGGGCCGAGACCCTTCATCAGAAATGGGGGAGAGGAAGAGTGTTCTGAAATAAATAGGGAGAGAGGGGGAGGCGGATAGAAGATGGATAGAGGAAAGGATAGGTGGAGAGGAGGCAGACAAGTCAAAGAGGCAGGGATGGAGCCAGTAAAGGTGAGTGTAGGTCGGGGGGTAGGGAGGAGATAGGTCAGTCCAGGGAGGACGGACAGGTCAAGGGGGGCAGGATGAGGTTAGCAGATAGGAGATGGGGGTGGGGCTTGAGGTGGGAGGAGGGGATAGGAGAGAGTAAGGACAGGTTAGGGAGGCGGGGACGAGCTGGGCTGGTTTTGGGATGCGGCTGGGGGAGGGGAGATTTTGAAGCTTGTGAAATCCACATTGATACCATTGGGCAGCAGGGTTCCCAGGCTGAATATGATTTGCTGTTCC